>OU015751.1:36611491-36649314 GCA_907169655.1 Acomys percivali | reverse complement strand
GTGTGTGTGTGTGTGTGTGTGTGTGTGTGTGTGTGTGTGTGTGTGTGTGTGTGTTTGTGTGAATGTTAATTAGAAAAGAGGAAGTCAGTCCTTTGAGAGGAAGTAGGAGAAGAACATGGGAGAAGTAGGAGACACAGATTGGTAGAAGCCATGTTACAAAAAAACAGTACTTGTATAAAATCCTCAAAAATCCACATTAAACGCTGAAGTCACTAGTGAACATAAGAATATACTTTCACCTCAATAATAAGATAAGATCACATGGACAATAATTTTTAAGTATATCAATAAGTTACTGAAACTGATATTTTCTACAACTGAGCATACTATAGCAGAAAGGATATTCCTTTAACCCTTTTTGGGTTTTGTTTGTTTGTTTGTCTGGGTTTTTTGTTTGTTTGTTTGTTTGTTTGATTGATTTGGTTTTATGACACAGGGTTTCTCTGTGTAGCCTTGGCTGTCCTGGTACTCTGCAGACCAGGCAGGCCTAGAACTCCCAGAGATCTACCTGCCTCTTCCTCCCAAGTGCTGGGATTAGAGGCATGCACCACCACCTCTCAGGTCAGAAAGGGTATTCTTAAATTCTTTGGAGGTTAACCTGGCAAGACTCATATTTCTAAATGGAAAGCAAGGCAAATAGCCCCTACTCACTCACTCCTCAAAAGTTCAAATAGCCTTTGTGCCTCCCAGTTAAATGAGCGGTCTCACTAAAGCTGTCCATAGTGAAGTCAGTTTCTTACCTGCCTACCATCACCTGAGGTCTCTTTCACAAGTGGCCTCTCTTCTGCCATTCTTCCTCTCACTGCCTCCCATCTGGATCCTTTGGCAATACCTTTGCAGGCCAACTGCTCTGGGACAGGAGGAAAAACTGAGCCCAAATGATATCTAATAATTTATTATTATACATCGATTTAATACAAGATTCAACCCTTATAAGAAGTCTGTAATTGAAATAGACTGAACTAACACTGAGACTGACAACTAGTCAAGGTTAAGCGAATAAGAGACTATGTAATGCTCACCTATAAACGAGAATTGTACATCATATTCCCACCTACAGGATTCAGGCCTCATTTTAGGAAATGGGACTGACAGATTGCAAGGGCAAGAAGCAATGGATGACAAGAAAACAGTGTTTTGTGGACACAGCATGGCAGTTGCATATATGCACTCACAGAAAATTTAAAAGCATCCACAGCATGGAAAGGGGAATTAGATGAAAAGTCTCACCCTTAGGGATGTGCTAGTGGAAACTGATAGCTTCTGCAAGAGGGAAAGTCAGCTTTCTTCAAGAATGTTTTTCAGGGTGGATGAACCATACATCCAGTGATGTGTGGATAGTAAAAACAGGACTGCGAGAACTGGGTTGATTGATTTTAAAACACACACACATACACAGAGCTGTGTGGTAGGCAAGAAAAAAAAAGGGTAAGATCGAAGAGAAATTCATGGAGGGGTGAATATGTTTAAAACACACTTTATCAAGTTTGCAAAGAACTAACAATAGTAAAAGGAAGAAAATGTAAAAACAAGAGTCATAAAAACACACACCACACTCATTCACAAACCATTCAACACAATGTAGCTACGACATTACTAGAAGTTTAATGCCCAATGAAATTAAACTACTCAAGTCACAAACACACACCTGAAGGCGGAAAAGCCCCTAACCACAAGCACTTAAAGGGGTTCTGTGTTCCTCAACTAATAATTTCTGCATATCTACCAAAAAGGAGCAAGGAGAAGATTTATTTGCCTGCCTTAAGGGATAAAAAGAAATGATTAAAAGTGAGGCTAGTCATTGCTGAGACATCCATACAGAGACTCCAAGACAATGGAGCAGGGAATGAGAGGGAGACAGGCCCTGAGAGGCTCCCACTCACGGAGAAGGAATCCCACGTAAAAGGAGCAGAGAGACTACGCCACAGTTAACAACCAATAGCAGCACAATGGATAGAAGCACTGTTTTCTGAAATAAAAATATATGATTCTGTAATAAAAAAAATTTCACAAAATTCAAGCTAGTTGTAATAGAAAATAAATACACAGTTAGTCATATTTGGTAAACTGCCTGACCTACAGCAAACATAAATATTCCATATCAATGCAGTAAAGGGAGCAAAAGTGCTGCCTATAGGATATAATTAATTAATAAATATGTAAAATGTTTTTGAGAAATTAAAGGAAATCATGAAAATGGGTTAAAAATGAACCACATCATAGCCATGTAACATAAAACATTTCAATTTTCAGAATAATTTTAGGGTTTTTTTTCCAACTAAGGAAAAAACATTAACGACTAGATGCTCATATGTATTGTTTGTTTTTTTCTAGTTGTCTCCTATGACTTCAAATAATGTATCTTCATAATTTAATAATTGAGGCGGTTGCTTGATGTTTACTACATAATTCATTCAAATGGACATATAGCCTTCATCTTAATTTAAATCTTGCAGACACCCTATGTGATTGGCATTCATTATTCTCCTTTATAACACAGTGACCCACTGAGTTTGTAGAGGTGTGAGGAAGACAATCAAGAACTCAATTTCTAATCTGGCAATTCTAAATCAGTACACTTTCAAGTATACTAACTCAATTTTCAAAGAGTGAACTTTATTTCTCAGACTCACTGGCATAATTGGTGTTGTTATTATTTTTTTTTCTTCTCTCCTCTCTGTCAGAGTCAAGTCCCAGAGGAAGTAGGAAAACTGTCAAGTTTTCTTTAAAATGTATATCACTTGTCATTGGACGAGTTGGAAATCTCCTTCCCAAATCCTTTATGCTGAAATAAAGCACCTAAACAGTTTGCTTAATTAGAATCTGGAGAATCTACAATATATGCTGAATTTAAAACTATTTCCAAGAAACTTCTCATTAGCTATGATTTGCAATAATACTGAGAATAATATGACAAGTAATTTATCTTCAAATTTCTCCAAAAGTCAGTTACAAAGCAATAGAAGTCAGTCAAAGACATGATGACTACAATTTTTATTGTAAAAAACATATTGTTATGAATTTACTTCGTTTGGGGCAGCAGGAGAGATTGTTCCATATATATGTGTGTGTATATGTATATAGGTGGCCCCTAATATTTTCCCTCATTAATTTACTTATTTGTTCATTTTACAGCCCAATCACAAGCCCACTTTCTCCTCTCTTCCCTGTCCCACCCTCCTATTCCCTCCTCTCTGCTTCCCTGCCTTCCACCGCAAACCCTGGGTACTAACCCACCATGGCACATCAAGTTGCATCAGCACAAAGCGCATCCTCTGTCTCTGAGGTAAGACAAGGCAGACTTGCTAAGGAAACAGGTTCCAGAGGAAGGCAACAGAGTCCCAGGCAGACACAGCTCCGCTGTAATTGTTAGGGAACTCACTTGAGGACCAAGTGGCTGTCACTTCATATGTGCAGAGGACCTAGGAGCAACCCATGCGCATTCTTCAGTTGGTGGTTTAATCTCTATGAGCCCCTCATGGGCCCAGGTTAATTGCCTATGTAGATCTTCTTGTGGTGTCCTTGACCTCTCCAGCTCCCTCGATCTTACCCCTAACTCTTCTACAAGACTCCTTGAGTTCCTCCTAATATTTGGCTATGGGTCTCTGCATCTGTTTCCTTTATCTGCTAGATGAAGCCTCTCAAATGACAGTTATGCTAAACTCCTGTCTGCAAACACAGCGGGGTATCATTAATAGTGTCAAAGGTTGGGTCTCTCCTATGGGGTGGGTCTTAAGTTGGGCCAGTCATTGGTTGGCCATTTCCTCAATCTCCGGTCATCTTTTATCCCTGCACATCTTATAGGCAGGGTCCAGGGTTTTGTGGGTGAGTTGGTATCCCCCTCCATCCACTGAAGTCCTGCCTGGTTATAGGATGTGGCCACTTAAGTCTCAGTATCCCACACTGCTATAAGTCTCAGCTAGGGTCATCCACATATTGTCCCAGGTGCCTCTCCCATTCCAGCTCTCCAGCTTGTCCCAGAGAGGTCCCAACACTAATTTCCCTTCTCTTTCCCAGCCTTCTCACCCCCATGCCTGCTCTTCCCACATCTGAGGGGGTGGAGAGGGGTGGCCTCTGAATTTTTAAAATTTATTTTTAATTAAATGTATTACAGATTCTCAGCACCACATAGCTGCTAACAACAGACTGTGACTCAAGTTCCAGAGGATGTGATATACTCTTCAGGCTTCTAAGGTCACCCTTGTTATTCAAATGTACAATCAGGCAAAATATCCACACAAATAAAATAAAAATAAATACATGCAAAAATAATGTTTTCCTTCATTACTGATATTCATTTTCTATTTATTGCTATGGGTTTGCAAAACTATAGACCTTTAAATGTCTTCATAAAACATATCGCTCTGTATGTAATTACTAGCATGCATTTCCACTCTTAAAAATATAGTGTGAGATTTGTTTTGAATGAATTGTTTTTTAATGAGTAGAGCAGAAATTGCGGAGGTGGTAAGACAGGTTTAATCAAGTGTATGGTAACTCAGCAGATGTGTCAAGAGGGTCTTAAGGATCCCCGACTTCTGCATAATTGGTGACAGTCATTACAGTGGTACCTACTACTGCTGAAGTTGGGTTAGGACAATGCTAATTAAACATCTTCCTTTAACAGGCTACAACCTTTTGCTACCATTAGTCAAGAAAGTTAAACAAAATCAGAGAAAGTTAATTAAAACTAAATAGTTGTGGGTAATAAAAGTAAATGAGTAGTGTTAACTTAGGCTCTACAATCAGCTACATGGATGGTTGGACCGCTATGGATAATTAATTTACAATTTGAATATGCAAACATCCTTGGTTTACTATTAAAGCCACTGAGAACTAAGGCGGAAGTTATTTTTCTCCTCAGCTGTTTATCACCTTCCCTCTCTCCAGATAGCAATTGCTTCATGCACTCATACTCAGCCTCATTATATCTCAAACTATAGACAAGGAGAACATCACACTGTTTACTCACACCTCCCTTCTGAGCCAATAGGTTTGACTTCTCTAGTCTCCCAATACACTAATCACTGAAGAAAATACCCACAACTATGTCTGATCTACGTTCCACTACTTAGAAACATACTTTATTCTCAGAATCTGAAAGGACACGGGGGAGGGAAAGAATATGAACAAAATATATTTAAAGTATGTTTTGTACCTCTTTTCAAATAGTTATTTAGCATATAAAGTATGATAATCTTTCTGGAAAATGACTCAGGGTTGATGGCGCATGCCTGTAAGCCAAGAATTACATGGACAGCAACGGGAGAAGCAGGAGTTCAAGGCCGTCACTGGCTACATTGTGAATTTGAGTTCAGCCAGCGATATTCAAGCCTATCTCAAAAATATTTCCCTTGGCCATGCATATTTTGTCAAGATCCAATTCATTTGTCTTTTTTCCAACAAAGGTTCTAGAAAGATCTGCATACATCTCTTTTTCCCCCTTAATTACTATCCACTCATGACACTCAGACTTCTGCTCTTCAAAACAACTCCAGAGGCATCCCTGGCAAGTTCACCAGTAAACATTCTGGCTATGAGCTAGAAATCATAGGTCTGCCCTCATTTTTCTGAGCCAACTGTAGAAGTGTAAATGTTTGTTCACTCTGCAGGTTCCCTATCCTATACTTGCCATGAAGGACACCACCATATTCTTAGGTTTTAAATATCAGACATGCCTATGTCAGTTTACTCTCTTCATGACTTCCATCAAGGGTGAGCATAAGCTTGGATGTGTGATCATGTGTTATTCAATGCAAGTGTGACCGCCACATATCTGAAGGACAGAGGACAACATCTAAGGTTGGTCATCACTTGAATCATATTCCAAGCCAATTTCCTTTTATTTCTATGTGTTTGTTTGTTTGTTTGTTTTGATGGCTATGCCCGGCCAGCTGGCTTGTAAGCTTCCAGGATCTCTCTCTGTCCCTCCTTCCCACTTTCATTTGGGAGTGTGGGAAACACATAAGCTGTTTTACTACACTAGCTTTTATGATGCTGCTGCCCCGAGGATGCAAAGAAGTCATCGCATTTGCACAGCAAGATTTCTACCAACTGAGCCATCTCCCCAGCTCCCACCCCATGTTTGACCTTAGAAAGTCAGAGGCCCTAATAATGTAGTTCTTTTTAAACAATTTACAATCATTGTCTTGATAACAGCCTAAGGTATCATAATTTTAAGTTGCTACTAATGACTTCCATATACTTATGTATGATTGGAACGTCTCTTCTAAATTCCCAATTGGTATTTTGTTTGTTTGTTTTTGGTGTTTCTCATATTTACTAATGCCACATTGTAAATGGTACTTAGACAAGTGTGCAGCGATGTTCCATGTCTACCTAACACAGTTTGCTTAAGCTTAGTGGACTGAGAGAGTGGTTAATGATGGGCATGGGCAGGTGCAGGACTGGAGTCCTTCAAAGCTTTCCTTCTTTTATCAGTACTCCTGATTTTATAAAGGATGAGGGTCATTAACTTCATTTCTACCCAAGTTTCCTGGTAAACCTGGGTAGAGCAGGGTTTCATCGGGACCCAGACATTCTTAATCTCATCTCAGCAGAACAAGGACACAGGCCATACAGTATTAACTAAAACTAAAAATCCCCCTATTTCAAAATAGAAAAAAAATTCAGGAATTTGTCTGTAATAAGGTCTTGTGTTAATGTGGTCCTCTTTAAAAGCAAACTATATTCCACATAATGACAATTTTAAAAAATTACAAAGAGTTCATGGTAAGCATGGTAACAGGAGAACCCTTACATGACCCAGGTCAGATGTCTTTCCTCATGAGTCTGTATAGTCTAAATACCAAGCATATTAAAATGCTCCAATTTTCATAAATTAATTTAATTAGACAAATATATTGTTATAAATTCATTTACTATAGGAAAAAGTATAAGATCTTAACAACTTAAAATATTTCTCGATAAATTAGTATGCCTTTATTTCTAATTTTAATAAGATGTTTCCTATTTTCATTTGTATTATAATAAAATTGATTACTTTCAGATTCTATCAAGTTTTCAGTTTATTATTAATCATAGAAATGTTCAATATATTATCTATTTGAAATGCTAATCAGTCTTTTAGAAACTAGATAAATATTCTTATGTCAAGTTTGTTTTAGATTTATTTATCTAGATATAAAAATTAAATATTCTATTCAAACTTTATCTTAGAATCTAGCCTAATTTTTCATCCACTCAAGTAATATTTCAAACTTTGTCTTATTTTATATATTTACCATGTCACAAACCCTGGCAAGTAAGTTTCTGTTGACTTTTGGTGGTAACAAGCTACAAAGAGAAACTTACTAAGCAAATGCACATTGTATAATGAAGGCTACAAATACAGTTATAAGTCTGTAACCAGTGACTAGTTAAATACAGATGTTTGCAGAGAAGTGAGCACTCTGAGAGAAAAAGCAAATACCGCATGATATAAGAAATAAGTGGAATTTCTAATAAGTGTAATAAGTACTGATAGGTTGGAAATAAAACGACAAAAGAATTAGATTTGAACTAGATGAAGACAGAGAAACAAGATTACATTTTTTTGTTTGTTTGTTTACTTGTAATGAGAACCTGAAGATTTTAAATTAGGAATAACACTGTTGGTGACCCAATTTTCAGAAGTTCAAATTTTTCTGTGAACCTCGGTGTTAGAGTGTGTCATTTTTCACAGCATGGCTCGGCTCTGTGTGATGTCCATAGTTATAGCTTAGCATCACGTACTCAATTCTGTGCTTCCTCACAGAAGCCCAGCTCTTTCAAGTAGACTCAAATGGTGACCTCTGACTTCTTAAGAAGGCTTAAACTCTATTTGAATAAAATCTAGGTTTCAAACCCCAGGCAAATTCCTTTAAAGTGTCGAGCTTTAACTTTCAGTCTTTGCCAGTTTTCTGCTATACTAACAGCACAGCATTGTCTTCATAACTCCTTCCTGTGTGTATGAAACCTACTAGTTAGACAGCTAAGTAACCACTTCTCATTTATTCCTGGCTTGTCATCTGGTAATACAACCCCTACTCTTTTTATAACCACCTTGCAGTGTTCAGGAAATTTCTCAGTGTCCTTACAGAATCTGTTTTCTTCTGGACTGGAATCACACAGTATAAAATCTAAACAGCTAAACAGCTGGCCAGATTCACATAGATAGTAATTGTAGGCTGACTCTTATTTGTAGACCCTAGATTGAAAGTTTGTTTTTTTGTGTGTAAGTCTGAAAATAAAAAGGGACAATTAGAGTGAAGCAGGTGATCTTTAGAGGAATAGACCTGAGGTTGGCTGGGCACTGTTTGGGGAAAGTTGAAAGTGACAAGTAACCCTTGGAAATATCATAATGAGACCATTACTTCATATGCTAATTATAAACATTCATTCCAATGAAGAAATGAAAGAGATTTGATGTTTCTCTTGTATTCTTCCATTCTAAACAAGTTCAGGGGTTGACTCAAATCATCAGGAGAGAGAAAACTGCAAGCCCTGATATATGAGCCTTTATCTTCTGGCCTGGGAGCTTTGAGTCTCATATTTCTAAAAAATTGAAGTGGTAATAGGAAAACCTAAGAAAATTGTACTTTGGGCAAAACTATGCACTTCCATCTACATGAATGCCATCCAAGATAAAAGGGCAAGGGCTTAAATCTCAAGTGTGGATCCTTAAGTATGCCTAGGGACAGAGAGCTGAACAAAGAGAATCCCTAATTTGCAGTTTCCTGCAAGAAAGGAATATTTGAAAATGAAGTGTTCAGATCCCCATCCAAGGGCCTTAAGGGGGCTGTCCTGACCCTTTGTTTCCTTCATACCCATATCCTACATTCCCCTGATACGATGCACCATGAAAACCCCTTAATTATCAAGGTCCATGTGAAACTTTCTCAAATTCACCAGATTGATTTTAAACATATTTCTAGAAATGTGGATCCATTTTAGTCTGTGCATTTATGTCCTAACTTACAATACCAACTTCGTCCTTGACAATTTTACCAAAACACTTGGTGACTATGACTCTTTCTACAGAGCTCTCATAAGGAAGGTGTTCAGCAGTAGTTCTTAAGGAGCCTCTCCAGAACACCACCACCACCATGCCTGGGAGTGGGGGAAAAAACAAAACCTCTTGCTTCTAACCTGGTCCTACTGAATGAGAAATTCTAAGGTGAGAACTGTAACATCAATGAAACGTTCTAAGTTAATCTGATATAATGTTCTCAGCATGTTTCATTCTAAGACTGTTATCAGGAGCAACAGAGATGCACAAAGACATCTTTTAAAAGATATATATGATTGGATATGTGTGTGTATGTGTTTTATGTCTCTCTGTGTGTCTGCCTATCTTTGTCTCTTTCTGTCTCTGTCTCTCTGTCTCTGTCTCTCTGTCTCTGTCTCTCTGTCTCTCTGTCTCTCTCTCTGTCTCTCTCTCTCTCTCTCTTTCTCTCTCTCTCTCTGTCGTGTGTGTGTGTGTGTGTGTGTGTGTGTGTGTGTGTGTGTGTGTGTGTGTGTGTGTATTAGGTCATCCTCAGTTTTCAATCTTCCCACCTCATACCTCATGGATGAGATGGCAGATGTGAGGCTGCTTCCTGACTTTGGATTTTGTTCTTTTGTTCTAAATATTTATGTTATTTTTAAAACTTGGAAATAAATAAAAAATGTCACATGCCCAAATCAGCTATACCTAATTCAATAAACTGTGATACAATTAGAATCAGCATTCAAAACAGAAGCTGTCAAGTTTCTAATTAAGTTTTACATTTTCAATATCAAAATATATCTTCTGCCCTTACCCATTATACTATAAAAAAGAAAGAAAAGAAAGGAAAAAAAACAAAAAAACAAAAAACAAAAAACATGAGAAAATTAGATCTAGAAAAAAAGAGATCGCTCTACCTATATAAACTTGTGTCCTTTAAGTGCATTTACTCCTTGTGTCTCCCACTGTACGCATCCTTTCATGTTCTCTTTCTGTTCTGCTTTACCTATGTGCAGATTTGTTTACATATGTACATGTATGACTGGCTATATTTGACATATGAGAAAGAACATGTTGTATGTTTTTAAGATTGTGTGACCTTGCTGGTGTATATACTCTAAGTTCATCAACTTTTCTGCAAACTTTTAAGTTTCATTTTCTTTGGAAAGTAGCAGTAGTATTTTACAAAGATGCACTAAATTTTCATTATTCTTTCATCTGCTGATGCACAATGAGTTTCATTCTAATCCTTTGCTAGAGTGATTAAGTAATAATAAACATGTGGAGAGTGACTTGTAGACTAAAGGCTAACTACTGTAAGACCTGTATCATCACACATGAATCATCAGGTTTCTTTTCAATCAGGAGTTTGAGAATGCTTTTTATAACTGAGGCGTTGGAAACTATGAAATTTACCATCTTGACTTTTACTTCCTTATAACTATCTTTTCTTTTGTTTAAGTTACAAGAGTACTGAGCTGGTGATGATAATAAACAAGACATAATATGGGAAGAATATTATAATACTTCATAATTCACAATTATTTCTTAGTTTCCCAGTAAGCTACATGTAAATTCCTTCCATATGGGTCATTTTAATATTAAGCTGCCCACAATTCCTAATTTGTTCTGACTCATATCATTTGTGTCATCATCTGTACTGGACATTTGAAACATACGTGTCATAATTCCACCTCAAAATGCTAATTTCAAAAGGAAAGTGACATTATGGCACCGAGACTAGCTCTGAAACTCTCAATATTAACAATCATTTTACATATATAAAATATTACTCCTCTTAATGTATTAATTTTGTTCTCCTTTGTGATGGTTCATCAACCTCTTTGGTAGTGCCAGGAGTTTAGAAAATGGAGGTGGCTTTCATGAAGCTACATTATTAAATGTTCAAGGATAAGAATCTATTAGTATTTTAACTTTCATTTATCATTCATTTAACTAGATATATGAATTTTTTCCATGGTTCTAGTTTTGGAGAGCTATATATGCCCATGCTCTGGAAATAACATGATAAATAAGTCACTAGCCCCATTTTCTAGCATTTTTAATAATTGCGGAAACAGATGGATAAAACTCCTGTTTCCTATTATCCCTTACTTTAATTTTCAGTCAGTCGTTGTTACTAAACTGTAAGTTATCCAGGGTAGTAGATATTCTGACTCATCTTTGTATCCTTATATCAGAGACGAGAATTCTACCATGATAACTTTCGGGCTGCCGGAAGTGGGATAGATACTGTAAGGATATTGGGGAAAACACATGTATTTAAATGGAGAATCAATATACCAAGGAGAAAGTGCTTACCTCATCTCAACAGAGATGTTAACTTTTGAAAAGTGCAACTATAAGGCCAAGAGTGTATACAACACCATACAACAACAAACCTTTGGACCTAATTCTGCACAAACTTACCATGTGCACAAGATTCTCAGGCTTTCCTCTACGGCCCTAGTCTGGCTCGGTATGCTTCATGACCTGTCTGATACACACACACACACACACACACACATACACACACACACACACATACACACACACACACACACACACAATTCAGAATATTCATCTACAGAAGTCAAATTCCTCCAGGATTTGCTGCACACTGGACATTTGCAGTATTCACGCACTAGCTTCAAACCTACTGCCAACCATTCTCTCCAGCATGAACAAAGATACTGAATTTCCATTTCTGGGTGGATAGTGAGTTAGAGCAGTATTTCTGTACTACGCCAATGTACTGTTTTGTAATGGAACATATACTTCCCGGTTTCCTCTCATGGTTGCTACTGACATTGACCTATATATGAGGCATTGATAACCTATAGCTTCTGTAACTATATCAGATTGCCTGACCTATCTTGTGTCTTTTGCCATTAGAAAGGGAAACAGTTTTGAATGTCTCTTGAAGAAATGCAAAAAGAGTACATTTCAAAACCATGTGTTGAGTGAGAACTTCCATTAAGTATATTGTTTCAGTTGCTGACTTCCAGGGGAGGGGAGAGTCAGTCTTCGTTGGGGTTTTCCCTGGTACTTATCCATTCTCCCCTAGATCACATACCCCCATATATATATATGGGCAGCACTAATTTGAATCAGTTTGCTATAAAGAAAAAAAAATGACATGAAGTTGCGAAGAATGGAATGTGGGAGGCACACCTGGGAGTTTATAATAGGAGTAGATAATAATAATAGGAGTAGATAGATATAATCAAATTACAATGTGCACAAAAACGCAGTTCTTTAAAATTAATCACATTTTATTATTATTAGGCAAAACGCCAGAACCTCTGTGAAATAAAACAATATAAACAAACAAAATTGATTGTACCTTATTCCAGAATCTTGGGTTGCTCAGTTGTAGTGAAGATGGATAGCAGATTTTACTGATAAGTTTAAGGGACATGAAGCCAAGACGTGTTGTTCATACTTGGCTCTGGTCTTATTGGCTGTACAACTTTAGACAATCACCTAGTATCTATGTTTTAACATTCTCTTTTGTAAACAATGCAAATGATATTCTCTATCATAAAAATTCCATCTGAAAATAATGAAGGGAAAACTGCAATACTTACTAGTATCTATATTTATGCTATTTATATCTATATCAATGAAATAAGCAAACTGTGTGTCATGAACACTATCTTATGTGTCTATATGTATGAATGTTTGATATTTGAAAAAAAATAGTCCATGAAACAAATTAGATTGTTTGTAAGGTCTAGACACTCTATGTCTAAAAATGTTTCCCTCATCATTACACCATTTCAGAAAACAGGAATTTTGGGGTTTTATATTTTTTTGTCCTGTATTACAAGGCTGGATGGATGATGAGTTTCTGTACAGCCACTAACTGCCAAGAACGAAATTTTCATACATAAGTCTACACACAGGAGATGGATAGAACAGTTAGTCTTGGAAGCTAACTGACATCAGGAAATGCATTATCACACTGCAAAAGAAATCAAATCAAATTAAAATGCCTCTTCAGTGTACTTGTCAATATTATTTTAGAACATACTCCATATGTCTAAATTTTCATTTTTCTGTTTTAACTTATAACTTACACGTCATTCTTAGAAAAGATTCAGAACTATCAAAACAAATATAATGCAACAAAAATACCCAAATAGAATAAAACAGAAGAAACTTACACTAATCTCTAACAAACAAATATTCGATTGTGTACTTTTCAAATATCTATTAAGGATTCATCAGTATTTGATTGTGATGGGATTCAAATAGTTGGGGAGAACTGTTTTGTTTCATGTCACCGAATAGAGATGACAACCATTTTATCTCCCAGAAAGGCTTGCTGTCAACTGGACATCTCAGTGAAATCAAGCATAGCATTGTCACAATCAGTTTTGTAGTTTGTCAAATGGCATTTGAGATGTATATATTAGTATGATATAAAGCCTAGATGTTCTATAGATAATAAAATCTTTACTACGAGGAAGTCTGAGCAAGAGAACATAGACTTTAAGTGTTTCTTTAGTGATAAACATGCCCAGAAAGTGACAAAGAGGATCTTTAGTACTAATCATTATGGGTAACAAATAATTAGACTAGAAATAAATCTCTATTTGTTTGTTCATTTTATTTAGTACACTTTTATGAACTTTTCAATACCTATAATCAATGAACACTGAATCATAGCCCCATACAATTGATGATGGTAACTTTTCATGAAAATTAATGAAATATTTAATAAAACTTACTTAACAGCAAAGCTTAAAGGACAAACAAAATGAGAAGTAAAAAACCCAAATGCTTACACAACCAGGACAAGAGATTTAGAGAAATCTAAGGCTTTCTAGTTACCTACATTATGATCCTCCAAAATGTGAGGAATTAGCCCAAGAAGTCTTCAGGGGGCCCTAAAAGGCCTCCAGTTTTATACTTTGGTTTAATTCAATAAGGAAATTCACCCTCTTTTAGGAGAGGGTGAATAACATTTTATATATCATATTTTCCATATATAGAGATAACCAAATCTTGCTCTTTGCGCGTGGTCACTCCAAAGGCAGCGCAGTGTCTCCATTCTTGTGGGCCCAGATTGAGCTCTAAGACAGATGGCAGCAAATGATGCAGAACATTTCTTCCATGACACAGCTCATTCGTTTTTCTCCGTATAGAAATGACCTCGAGCTTTCTGCTCATGGCGTAATGGATAATGTACTAGAGCAGGAATCATAAGACCATACCCAGATTTGGTTTTACAACCAACTATGTGCACATATTGGGAAGACACTTAACCTTTTTATTCAATTTTCCTCCACTCCAAACTGACTAGGCTGATAAGACAAGCTGCATAACCATTTTGTATAACTTTTTTCCTATTTTTATGGAGTCATATATACCTTTACATTTAAAAAAAATCACTCAACTGATCAAAAGAATGAAAAATTATATAATAAAAATTTGCCAGTATACGATGTTTGGACAAATGTCTTTACCAATTATAATCTGGAAGAAATAGGAATTCTCCAATACTTACCCAATCTAACGAAATTATATAATACCTGACCATACCCTGGAAGTATAAGTGAAAGTGCATAGCTATAACCTAAAAATAACATTTTCTTATTATTATATTCCTATCGTCAAAAGTTTTCTTTCATGGTCTTTTTCTTGCAAAATCTATAAAAATCTGATAGCATTATTTAGCCTCTACCCTTCCATTTCAGTATTAACGATTGTGACAACTTTCCTGCAACCATTCTGTAATTACTTCATTTCAGACTCTTGGCTTCTTTTACTAGACACCCCCTACCCTTAACCTTCTGTCAACCATTCCTACTTTCATGCTCGGGCTAGTATTGAGTCAGCCTCATTCCCAGTCAGAACCACCACCTGTTGCTGTTAATAATTCTAATCTTCTACTCTAATTTCTCCCCAGTGATCTCATTAGTTTTCCCCTAAATATTGTTAGGTTATCAAAAGACTGCCATTCTCAAGTCGGTCCTCCGATAGACTCTGGAACCTTGATGTTACTCATACTGAGATCATGACATGCTCCTAAAGTTCATGCTTTACTTTCCCATGTCTGCAGTCACATTGTTCATCAGTCCTTTCAATTCGTGGTGACACTGTTGCTGGACTACATCCCCATCTGGTATGTTTCTTTGGCATATGTATTACTGCCATACCCTCTTAATTAATTTCTGTCAAGCTAGTTTTCCTTCGGTCTAATCCATCATCTGAATTATTGTTGAAATTCTCCTTCTGAGGCAAAAATAAGATTATGCATGTCATTGTCACTTCCTTGTAGTTTAGCAATGAAAAGTTTATAAAGGATAAATCCTGAATTTCATAACACATCCATTAATATCTTTAGAATTCTAGATTTATCTTCCCCTTCTCCTAATCTAGTAAACTAGGAGAGGAACACAAGTTTACCTGTAATAAATATATGATATGTGTTCACGTTACAAAAATACTGCAGACTTCCAAATCATATCATAATTATGTGAGGTGTTCTTATACACAAGGAAACCAATGGCACAATTCTCGCTCATCAGCCCAGTCACATAATTTGACAAATATAAACACACCTATGAGAGTAGTAGCTTGGTTTACTAACAATAAGGCCTTCTAAAAATTCTTTAGTGCAAAGTAGCTGTATGTTGCCTTTGGCATGAAATTTGTGAGATTTCTTCTACCAAGAAAACAGGTCATATGTTTCATTAATAGTCTCATGAATAGTAAACCAAGGATGTAATAAATAATGAAATGATGCCCACACTTTTTTAATAGTGACAAAAATAAAAAAGATAATGGGAAAGTCTATTCATAAAAATTCCCCCAAAAAGCAATTCATGATAATACACGTGTGTTTTACCTTTAGTCACCATCTTAGACTGCCAAGTTCCAATCTCAAAAATAAAGGGACAGTGGAGAAAGAGAGGAACAAGAAAGGATAAAAATGCTGAATGATTTTGGTCCTAATATCTTTGACTGTATGTTATATTTTATCTAAAATAAACCTAAAATGAGTGTTTAGACTAAAAGATAGCCATTTCACAAGTACTAACTGCTTATTTCTTGTCCATTGCTATAAAACCTTCCAAACCTACAGCAATTGACTTCCTTGCTTATACATACCACAATTTCCATTTTAGTGAGTTTTTATTGACAGTTCCCCTAGGGATTTACAATCTTACTGCAAGTGTGAAGTGCAATGGCCACCATTAATAAAACTGTCACCTTGGCAACAAGATCAAAGCCATAAAAAGTCATCTTAAAGACAGCCCCACGGACCTTTTACTGGCCAGCTTTGTTGCAATTTCACTGGATGCATTATTATATGGGGGTAAATGAAGAACTCCTCAAGTTCAGAGAATAATAAAAAAAAGTCATCATGTGAAATCTGGTACTAGGGGATCCAAGTACTCCTTATGGGTTATAATTACCCGTTTACAATTCACATCTTTACGTATATTCTCATAAAGCAAAACATATAGAAAGCCAAATGACCAGACGTTTGCTAGTAGAGCAAAAAGTCAGAAACACATAATTCAGTTAAGTGACAGAATGTTTAATATTGTCAAACAACTGAGGACAAGGATGTGTATACACAAGTTCCAACAAAGAAATATCACCACATGATGCTCAGGTAACACCCCATAGTGACATCCAGAGACCGACATGTCATGGGGATTTTTGCTGCATATGTTTCTTTCACAAAATTTTACCATTCTCTGTTTCTTAGATAAATATCACATTTTAAATGAAATATAAACCAAAATATCTCTTAGGGAAAAAAAAAACCTGTTCTTGCATTTGTCTTTAAAAGGCAATATTTAATTGCTTCTTTTAAACAGAAGGAAATCATATGGAAAATGCACAACAAACCAAAACACACAAAGCAGTGACTTCCTGGGACACATAAGGTTAATATATTAAAAGAAAAGTTAGAAAAAATAATGCAAATTGACTCCATATTCAAGACATTATAGACTAATGTTTTAAGTAGCAGTGCCATTAGTGGTACCAACATATGTATACATATATGTGTAGCTTAGGATATATCTTAAAATCCCTCTGTTTAGACAAGAAATATACAACTTGGAGTCATTAATATAGAAACAAAAGCTAATACATTTCAGATCTTTCAGTGGGAAGTAAGGGCACTTGTACTGAATATCTTAAATATCTTAGATACCAAGATATAAAATAGATGGTCAAGATGACGTGGAAAAAGTTAAAGGAAATGAGGTCAACTTTCAGAATTAAAAAAAAAACTTTCAGAATTTAATACATTTTATTGTATTGTTGTATTAATGAAATTCGTATCACAACTTAAATAGGCAGCTTTTTAAAGGATTACTCAATTTTGGGGGACCTTCATCTCTATTTTAATTTCTTTAATATGATTTAAATTATAAACCCATTTAAGGTAGCTCTCTTCTCTTTTCCTCTGCAAAGACAGAGTCTACCACTTTACTGTAACTATACATGTGTAATGACTTTTTTGTGCCTGTATATGGGCTTGAACAGCTTTCTCTCCATTGTTGTCATGTATAATATCCATATATCCTTTTTAATTTGACATGATAATTTGGAAGAGTAAAAATATCTAAGCATCGTATTAAAATATCATGAAAGACTAAGACAAGGGCCACTATCCTCTGGAGAACAGGTTATATGAAAGCACTCCACATCTTTCTTTTTTTTTTTTTTCATGTTTTTTTTACTTTTAATGTTTTTATTATATATATAATACATATATAAAATAAGATACATACAGCAAGAAGAACCACAAAACAATCAGGAATTATATAAATGTTACATTTATAATGTTTTGGCTACTTGTATTTGGCAACCTTGAAGAAAACATCTTTCCTGTCTTGGTGAGTCTAAAATTCTGAATGTAAATCAGTATCTATCATATCTCGTCTCTATCAATTTAAAACATCCTTCTAGACCTAAAATCATCTTAATCCCTAAACAACTAAACTTAATTGTAAAACTAAACTATCTGTTCTTCAACCCCATCAGAGATTTGAGAAGGAATAAAATTAATTACCTGAGAATACAGGAAGTGCAGGTTAGCCACTTCCAAAGTGAAAAAATGAGAGAGAGAGTTTGCTGCTTGAACAGTCACCCAAAACTCTCTATAATGTTGGAGCATCATCTTCAGCCTTCTAGCCCAATATATCTGACAGACATATTTGTGAAGCAGGAACTATTAAGGACTTGCTTACCTTGTCTTGACAGAGTTTAGACATTGACTCTGTCTGCCTTCATCCAAGCTTGCCTACTTTTAGGCAGAATCATGTTTATCGTAGAACAACGACATTCTGCCCAGTGGCTTGTTTGCCACATTGGAAGCCATCTCCATAAAGAGGTTTTGTAAATTTCTTAGACACTGGTTTATCACAGCAACAGAAAAGGTACTAATACACATCCACGTAGTTTTACTCCTGCATGAGTTACTTCAAGTAATTGAAGCGAATTGTGAAATGTAAAAATCTGAATTCATAGGGTTTTGGTCCAAAAGAGTTCAAGTCCAAACAAAATAAAGAGGGGTATCCTTATGTTTGAATAGATTTTTGACACTCCAGAATAAACAATCTTGGGTAACTAAAAGTATGTTTGTAAAAATTTTACCAAATATTTTATAGTCCTACGTTCCCTTCAGTATGAGTTCTTTAAGATCCTCAAAGACTACTGTGATATGTAGAGGCTTTAACAGGTTGATTACACATTATGTAAAACAACAGAAAGTACAAAACTTTACCACATTGACTACATTTATGGGTCTCTCTGAAGATTTTTCTCTAATTATTTCTAAGACTACTGCTATATACAAAGTCTTTACCACACTGAATAGGTTTTTCTCTCCAGTACGTGTTCATTTACACATTTGAAGATAACTGTGATGTGCAAATGTTGGGAAAAAGTAAAAGGAAATTGTCCTGAGTACTGCCTTTTTGCTATCAGCCACCTTTTAAACAGAGGGCAAAACTAAGTTCAATTTCTCAGGCCCTAGGAGAACTAGGGACTTCCCAGTAGCTGGCAAGCTTTCATTATCCATCTTTTGTTCCTGAAAACATGACTCTTCCTAACCAGGGCTTCTGTTGATGTCCACCGTTTCAAGGCAATGTCAACATCAACTTCCCTTCCTCCCTGTATGTGTATGTATGGCCATCGTCACTGTCTACACAAGAATACTACAGGCAGACAAACATTTGTTATGAGTTTAGTATGAGACTTCAGAATGCAAAGGCGTTTGTATTTTTCTCTCTAATTTTCACTTTAATATTTGATATTTAGAGTAGCTTCTATTTAAAGAATGTACCAAGTTTTTTACATAGTAATAGATTCAAAATTCTAGCACTCCTCTTTTGCCTTGAAACAAGAAACCATTTTAATCTTCTTTGTAACTTTGCTGTGGCATAGATCCCTTACAGAGGCTATAGTTCCTAGTTTAAATATCAAAAAAGAACTGCATCTTCAATGTTGTTATTCTGGTAAATCTTTACATCCAGTTAGTTTGGGAAACTCCCACCATCCTAAAAAGAGGAACCTCCAGTCAGGACTGTGTTAGACATGAGGGAAGTTTGTTTTGTGTTCGTACCGGGCACATGAATTTAGGGCTGTCTTAAAAACTGGTGCTAAAAGACCTATTTCTCCCTCACATTCCAGTATATCAGCTTAACAACCACAAAAATCAATTTCCAGAATGACTAATGCATTTTGTTATAAGCTATCTAGGTCTCCATTTTCTTTGCCAAAAAAGAGGACTACAGGCCTTTTAAAAGCACATATGGATTTTATAAATCATTGGGATTCATTGTACCATTTTAATACATGCACACATTATGCATTGACCGTGTCTCTTGGCCATTGTGGCATTTTTATTGCTCTCCATCTTCTGCAATCCTACAGTCTATAGTAAGCGTTCTTTCAATTTCAAATCTTCTGTGCTGGTTTCCATATCAGAGAGAATACATAGTACTTATAATTCTGCCGTCTGTCTTTACTGCTTAACCTGACCTACTCTAGCTCTATCTATTCTAAGGTAGAGGACAGAACTTCATTCCTCCTGGGAGCCAAATAATACCTGATAGTGTACATATCGTATTTTAATTAACCATTCTTTTTTTTTTTTTTTTTTTTTTTTTATGGATACCATGTCTGGTTCCATTCCTCAGTTAGGCTGAGTAGTGCATCAGTCATCATGAGTAGAGAAATATTGCTTTTGTATGTTTACTTCATTTCCTTGAATAAGTACACTGGAGTCCTATAGTTGGATCTTATGGAAATTCTTCTTTCATGTTACCGAGAAAATTCTATCCTGTTTCAAGGATAATATATAAATTCACACTCCAACTAACAGCATATGAAATTTTATGGTTTTCCTCATTCTTTCCATCATTGGTTTGCTTTGTCTTTTGGTTTGGGAATTTAAAAATTTTTGTTTGCACCTTACACTAAGGTCTTTGCTCTATTCTGAATTAATTATTGTACAGGATGGAATAAAATATCAAGTTTAATTTTTCTATGTATATACATGCAAACCTTTCAGCATCAAATTTTAAAAAGAGGCTGTCCTTTCTACAGCACATTGTCAGTAACTGAAAAAAACATCAGTTGGTTGTGTTGACTTATTTCTGGCTTCTCTACAGTTTGCTATTGGTCAGGGCATCTGCTTTCTGGGGAAAAATCATGCTGTTGTTACCATACTTGAGTATTATGTCTATTAATCAGGAATTGTGGCAACTCCACCTTTGTTCTTCTGCTCAAATTTGCTTTAGCTATTCTGTCTTTTTGTTGCCACAAAATTTTAGGACTTTGTTTAGTTTTGTGAATAATGTCATTGGTATTTTGTTGGAAGGAGATTCTACTTGCAGATAATGTCATACATTATGGAAAGTTTAAGTGCGATAAGATTTTTTTCTAACAAATAAGAAAACAAAATGATAAACTAGCCCCCTACTTGTTGATGGCACTTTGCAGTATGTAGAAAAACCTCTACTAAAAACCATCTACTACTAAAGGATCTACTAAAAATTATTAGAATTTATGCATTAATTCAACAAAGTCGCAAAATCCAGAATCAGCATACAAATATTGGAACCTTTCCTGAACATCATTAATAAATCAATTGAGACAAAACTAACATGAAGGAAACCCCATCCATAATAGCCACAATGATGAATAGAAACACAATTATAAGAGGGAAAGTTCTATACCATGAAAAAACAACACAGAACACATAGAAAACATTAAAATGTAGAATGATCTCTTAGAGCAACTGAACAATTCACAACTGGGCCTCTTTAAAAAGTTATATTTTTCCACAGCCATAATATCCTTACCTAATATGGTCACATAGGCAGTGCAGTTTAGCTGAACTTCAGTAAACATGGCTACAACAATGATAACTATACAAATATGTTAAGGAAATATCCTAGGTTATAACTCCCAGGACTCTCGAGTAAACTCCTCTTGCATCTTTAGTACTCACTGCTCAATCAACGGGAACACACAAAGGTAGAACTTATGATATGGATCTTTAGGTATTAACAACACAAAAGCATCAGAAATCTCTTACAAATATTTTATAACATAACAAATTAATTCCTGCCCCTTAATTCTTGTTCCAAGATGTTTCTCTCCAGGGGAAATTTTATATATATATATAAAATTTGTTTATATCAACATTGTCCAATATGATAGCCATTAGCTATCTTAGTATAATCAATGATATTAACTAAATTTAGTTATCCAAGTATATTTGTCATATGCCAAATGCTTCAGTGGCCACATGATCAAGCAGCTATCACATGGACAGGACTGACATGGGGTATTTTCCCTTGCCACGGAAGTCATAGAACACTGGATGAACATCAAAAACAAAAGGAATCAAAACCAAACTGAGTCAGGAAAGCAAAGCTTTTATAAATACAAAAATTCTCAACTCTTCATTCTTTCACTATTTATTTAAATAAAACAACAGAGCAGCAGAATGTTAGTATATAATGACTAACTAATATCAAATACCATAAGTTAGAGTTTGCCAAACTAAAGAACCACACAGCAAATATTTTAGGTTCTGTGGACCATTCATCCCTGTCAATGCTACTTAACACTGCTGCCAGAGTGCAAGGGCTGCTTTAAATGATGTGTAATGGAATAGACATGGCTGTGTTCCCATGAGACATTATTTACAAAACAGGCAGTGGGCTGAACTTTGCCTGCAGACTGTTATTCGCCAACCTCTACTCAGGTTGATAGATAAGCACTTCCATGCAAGATGAAGAATTCTACAGAGGTACATACACTGTGATGAATGCTAGAATATGTTCAGAATCTATTGGGACACAGGTTTGAGAGGCAGATTTTTGACTGAGCGAACTGGCAGAAATTTCCCAGAGAGGTGAGATATGAAATGGATATTGGTAAATGAATATGACCTCAGTGAGAATGGACAGAAGAAATTTCAGCAAGAGTGAACAACTCAAGAAAAGACAAAGGACATTAACAGCATAGGACTTGTTCAATGAGTTGGTGGTACATCATTGTAACTGGAGGTGACAGCGACACAGGGTATATATTAGGAGGAGGCAGTCGTGCTTTCTAAGTGTAGATAAGGCTGTCCTTTTTAACACCAACACCACCAACAAAAAAAAAAGCAGTATTTTTCTACGTGATCAATGGTTTACCCACATTACCACAGAGATTTGTTAAAATGGATTCTTGGATCATAATCTGCAGAACGTCCAAATTCAATAGATTTGTAGCCGGGAACAATGTACATTTTGAACAATCATCCTGAGTCTGAGGCTAACAGTTATTTGAGGACCACTGAATACATGGTTAGCTTGAACACCTCTAGCTGCACTTCCTTAATAAATTAAGACAGGCTAAACATCTCAAGTTATTAAAACTTGTTAACCACTTGAGACAGGCTGAACACAGTTGGAATTATGTTAGGCCTACTGTCTAATGTTAACTCTTTCTCTGGAAAAAAGCCCCAGATGTGTGCAAGTCACTGTTTAATGTAAACGGTTTCGTTACCTGGCAGGCTACCTCATCTCAGAGACCTCAGTCTCAAATATGTTCATCATACCCTGGCAATTAGTATTCAGACTTGAGATGTCATTTCCAGTTTCAAGACCTCTGATTTCTAGTACTAAAGAAATACTTTTCTTTATTCTCATTTTATTCCCCTTTGGCATGTTTTGATCAAATCATCTTCCTAGTGGAATGTCTCATATTCTTTCTTGAGATACATCAATGAAGTTTCCATAGCATGGTAGTAAGGCTTTGTCAATTCACAGTGGCAGAAAGAAACATTATTATATCTTTGTAAATTCAATGGATATTTTAACGAATCATTGGAATACACCACATTCTTTAAAGCAACAAGAAAGGAAAACTAGCTCTTCTAAGTTCTAGCTCAGTCCAGGGGCTCTCTCAGCCAACTGCATTCCAAGTAGATCCTCTTTAACCTAAACAAACATTTCCATAGTAAAATTCCTTTCACCTTTCATATTCAGGAAGATTTCTTCCTTCCTTCCATCCTTCCTTCCTTTTTATTTTTTTCAAGACAGCGTTTCTCTGTGTAGTCTTGGCTGTCCCAGACTCACTTTGAAAAACATGCAGGCTCATAGCAATCCTCCTGCCTCTGTCTTCCTGAGTACAGGCATTAAAGACATGGGCCACCAAGCCTGGCTTCAGGAAGATTTCTTATAAAAATAACTTTAGAGTATCTAAGAGACTTGTAATCTACAGTTTACCTTGATGTGACATCCTACAACATACCATTTTAAGATCAATGAGATTTATTAACTACAATGTGAATTGGAGATATTATCATCTATAAGTGAAAATGTAAATATAAAATTATAAAATGCTCTGAATTTTTCATAGACCTATTGTTATGGGGCTTTCATAAATATAACATTGCCTGCTGGAAAAAAAATCATATTTTGAGGAGTAAAATTCAAAGTGAAAACATTTCTTTAAACATCAGTACATTCCTTCTTCATAAGTTTGCACACCGGGGAGAGCACAAAAACAGCGTGAAAAGAAACAGCAGATACCTGCTAAATAACCAGGGCAGGTACCAACTAGAGGTGGAGAAAGGCTATTGTTACACTCCCCAGTGATCTCTTCAAGTCTCCGAGCCAATTTTCAACCCATAGAATTGTAACAGTTTTTATATTAAAGTCATTTCAAATTATTTAACTATCAGATAATACTTTATTCCAAGCAACTGCCCTTTATCACGAAATAAATAGCCTCAAGGTCATTTATGCTTTGTCATAAATAAAAGGCAATTATTAAATGACAAATTTTAATGATGATAAAGATAGCTATCCTGCACGTTAGAGCTCTTTGTTAAAAACACATGGTATGCACTAACTCATCTGATTGTCCTCACACTACAAATGTCACATAGAGTATATTAATCTTATTTTATGAAAATGAATAACAACTTACTCTGACAACTTATTTTCCAAGGATTATAAAACTCCAGCTTTCAGAAGAAGAAGAAAAAAACCCTATTCATTTAAACATTTGCTTTCTATTTTCAATAGAAGATAATTGAGAGCATGAAAGTATTCATGTACTTGATTCAGAAATGACTCAGGCCTAAAATATTCACAAAATAAACAATTTATTCTCTATCAAATCTAAAATCTTAGGAGCCCTACAAAAATTTACCCTTTAGTACCACTGTCCATAAATTAAAGTTGAAAGAATCTCCCACATACATTTTTAACATGGCAACTATAGCAGGGTGCACGTAATATTCAGTTGGCCCATGCTTCTCTGTTTGCTCAGTATTTCTAATTACTTTGCAGAACCATGAGGTAAAAACAAATACATAATCCTGAGAGTGGTGAGTACACACCTGTACAGACTGATCCTACTGTCACCACATGCTGACAAGTCTTGGAAACCAACATGAAAACCTTATGATTTGAATAGAACAAATCTACTTGTGCAATAATCTCTTGAATTCTCACAACTGGCCACCCTTTTCCTTGTGCTATATCTGTTCATGCTGTGATCTGACATTTTGCATTAACAGCTTGCCTACATTGCCAGGAGACTACACCAAGTAATATTCCCAAAATTTCAAAATAATGTAATATTGATGTTTTTGACACTAAAAAGACTATATCAGAAGTTTGGCTCTTAAGTCCAAACTAAAACTACCAAGTAAATCAACATTTTATAGAGGGTCCTAATTAGAAATTCATATCTTTATGTATTGTTACATAATGCTTAGATTTTAACTCAATTTTTTCTTTTAAAATGTGTGACTTACCCTCCTCTAGTCAATTAAATATTTCATAGCATTCTTCCTGTGTAAAAATATTATAATTAAATATATAGGACATATTAATATATACTATGGCTATATTGTTAATTAAATGTTTATGATATAAATATGACAATAAACCTAATATTTATGACATAAAATTTAATAACAACTATAACTGTCAAATAAATTATTCTAAGACAAGAGGCACTAATTGGAATTTCATAGGATTAAAATATATTTTTAACTTCTATATTAAGATGAGTTTACAAATAATTAAAGAATAGAAGTTTATCTTTGAGGTATTACATCCAGATGCTAGAGATGTGAAGAGATAGTTTAGTCAATAAAGAATTTGCAAGGCAAGCAAAAGGTTCATGTCAAGCCCCAGAACTCACATATAAAAGCAAGGGTAAAAGATTGTGCTTGTAATCCAAGCTATAAGGAGGCAAGGTCAGAAGGATTCCTGATCCTCATTAGTGAGGTAGCCAGTCCAGTTTATTTGACAAGTTACATGCCAGTAACAGGCCATATCTAAAAATAAAAAAAAAAAGAATGGAAGGAAGAAAGGAATGGAGGAGGGAAGGAGGGAGGGATGGAGGGAGGGAAGGCAGAAGGGAGAGAGAGAGGGAGAAAAGGGAGAGAGAGAGAGAGGAGTGAGGAGAGACGGAGGGAGAGGGGGAGGAATGGAGGGGGAAAAGAAGGAGGGAGGAAGGAAGGGAGGGATGGAGGGGAATAATGAAAAATTGATGAGTGATAGATGACACTTTTGTCTTAACATGTATGTTCATATGTGTTTGTATATCCAAGTGCTCCTGTACATACATACACACACACACACACACACACACACACACACAAATCATATATACAAAGAAAATATGCTAGACAAGAGGTAATCATATAAAACTAAGGAAGGAATAACCTGTTAACAAAAATATTGCAATAAAACTAATGCGGGTAAATCAAATATAAGGTTTGCTCAGCAAGAAAAATATTAAGGTAGAGTCAACAAATGCATATTCGTTCAGAAAGTAATATATTGTCTGACCAAAAATGCTGAGGTAGAAATTCATAGACCAAGACCATGTACACAAAAGAGCCTGGGTGGTCAGTCTAACAATGATTTTGATTTGGATACCATATAAAAGAGGAAAAAACTGGAGGCAATCTGCTAAACGATCTAGGGAGCTCCCCAGTAGATCATAGAAACCCCAACAGCCCCTAGTGTCCCTTCAGGCATCCCTCTCTTTCAATAGACAAGGCAGTGACTCCATTAGTAGGAAGGCACTTTCCAAATATTTCCTTTTAGTCTACGGCTTAGCCTTTCCACACAACTTTTGTTATTCTAGAACTAGAAATCACTAATTCTAGGAAGCCAAAAAACAAACAAACAAAACTGCAGAGTAAGGCACATCTAGATATTGAGGTTCACACAATGGTGGGAGTAAGTGGCCAAATGCAAAAAAACTGTGATTAGATTCAGAATAACATTCTCACAGAGGTTTGATCACAGATATTGGAAACTGGCAGAAAGTGCCTAATCAATCTATCTCTCAGCCTCTCTGTTTTACCAAAGTGTCATTTTGTTATTGTTGCCTACTGCCATATGATATCCCTAATTAGACCATATAAACCTGAGTTTGATTTGAAACCAAAGGCTCAGGTGGAAAAAAATATCTGCTGATGTAAAGCATAACCTTTCTCTATTTGGGTACAAGTCATCCTTAGTAATCTAAAAACAGGCTTTGCTGCCAGCATTTGAATGTCAAAGAGGCATTTAAGTACATATAATAAATGATCAACATCTCTAACAACCCCAAATGAATTTATTAAAAACATTCCGGTCGCCAATAAAGCTGGCAATATTTCAAAAGATTGTGAGAACTCTGAAAGCTTCATACAAAGTAAGGACAGCACACTGCGTCCACAAGGTTAATGGACAAGCAGTGATGATTCCTAGGTTAGTCAGCATTTAATCACACTGACTACACAACTTAAACAATGAGCTGTAAGAAGGAAAGATATCCTTAGGCTCGGTGATTCAGAGCTCTTGGTTCAAGGTCAGGGTGCACTGTTGTCTGGGAAGTGGTGAAGCAAACTATCATCTCTTATGGACGTACAGCTGTTGACTTTATAAGACTCGTGTGTGTGCGTGTGTGCGTGTGTCCACTTGCCTCCCACTGTAACAACAGGCACGTTACCTTGGCTAGACTTCCTGCCTAGGAGCCACACAGGATCCTCCTGGTACTGCCTCAAAAGAGCCGAAATTATACCTACGCACAACTATAGCCAGATTTTTTTTGTCTCTTTTTTTTTAATTTTTTATTAATTTATTCTTGTTACATCTCAATGGTTATCCCATCCCTTATATCCTCCCATTCTTCCCTCTCTCCCATTTTCCCTTATTCCCCTCCCCTATGACTGTTCCTGAGAGGGATTACCTACCCCTGTATATGCTCATAGGGTATCAAGTCTCTTCTTGGTAACCTGCTGTCCTTCTTCTGAGTGCCACCAGGTCTCCCCCTCCAGAGGACATGGTCAAATATGAGGCACCAGAGTACATGAGAAAGTCATATCCCACTCTCCACTCAAGTGTGGAGACTGTCCTGTCCATTGGCTAGATCTGGGTAGGGGTTTAAATTTTACCGCCTGTATTGTCCTTGGCTAGTGCCTTAGTTTGAGCAGGACCCCTGGGCCCAAATCTGCCTATCATAATGTTCTACTTGTAGGTTTCTAGGACCCTCTGGATCCTTCTACTTTGCTATTCTCCCATGCTTCTCTCATCTAGAGTCCCAATAGGATGTCCTCCCCTCTGTCCCAGTTTCCTGGTAAGGGAAGGCTTTCGTGGGACGTGCCCCCTGGGCTAGTGTCCAGATATAAGTGAGTATATACCATTTGAGTCTTTCTGCTTCTGGGTTAACTCACTCATTATGACCATTTCTAGCTCAATCCATTTTGGCACAGTCCAGGCTATAGCCAGATTTTTATACTGCTGCTGGGGATTTAACTCAGGTCTTTGTGATTACGTAGTAGACACTTTCCCTACTGAGTTAGATTTCCAGCCCAAAAAGTATTTCCTATTTGAATAAGAAAAACAAAATTAAATCAAATTTTATTTAGCTAATTTCAACATACAAAAAGATAACCTACTAAATTTTTGTTTGATATTTTCCTCGTTACTAATATGTCTAATTTGTTGTGTCCCATCGTATGATTCTACCTCTTTCTCCATCTTTGTCTCCTGTCCACAGGATCCCTTTCACTCATCTACCTACACTCCTACATCCTTTCTCTTGACTTCCAAAAAAATGAAGGGCGATCGTAGGTGAAAATATGGATTTCTAGTGATTCTGACAAGAGAGGAATAAAGCATGCTGGAGGCAAATTCACATTTGCATTCTGGTGTTAGAAGAAAAGCTATTAAAATTCAAAAAGTGGGTTTTAAATGAATTTGAAATAGCAGCTATTGAAATGCCTGTGGTGTAGATGGAGACCAAAATTGCTAATATAGCCATGCCCTTTGCCTTCTCATTCACAGTCACCCCAAATCACTGCCTCTTTATTTATGAGAGGATTTTTATCTCTGTTGAACTTAGATAAATTGCGAAGTGATGTTCCACACATAAATTAAGCTCATGCTCAACTTCCTGCTTCATAAAAATTTTAGTGCACTTTGGAAGTCAATAAATTTATTAATATTATTTTTGCCCTAAGTCATTATTTTTGGAACTTTAATTCCTGCTTTTAAAGAATATTTATCCTGGAGTTATCTTTTGTTTCCACAGCATAATATTTCAAGACCAGAACAGTGAGACTCTTCTAAGACAGAGTGATAATAAAACCATGGCTTTCCAGCAAAATACCTGCGACTAAATAGGAAAGAGGAAAAAGCATAGACTGCGTGTCATGTAGTGATCAACTAACTGTACATAAATAAGTTTCATAGGTTTTGAAGTCATGAGTATGAAAGAGTAAATCAAAATGTCCACAAAAATGAAAAGAGACCTAGAAATTATTTTTGTTGAGAGAGTATTAACACAAGACCCAGAAGCCAAGTCAAACTCACTGTTGAAGAGGCTAAAATTAATGATATTAGCTTTATTGGTCTACTTGAATCCTTCAAATAAAAAATAAATATAAAATAAAATACAGACGATGGCAAGGAAATATTCACAAAGAAAAGTAAGGTCAGGGCAGTTTTAAAGAATTTTAGAAAGCACATCTAACTCTCATTCCCTTCTGAATTAAGAGTTGGCATACTGTCGCCATTTTTGATAATCAGTATTTGCAGACATTGTCAATTTTGAATGTGTTCCTATCTAGTGTCGGTCCTCTTTTTAAAAAGTATTATTTGCTTATCATAGAAACATCCATTTGTGGTCATAAACTACAAATGGTTTGCTGGCATTCTAGAATTAAAAAGGAAAATGTTAGCTTCAAGATGAAATCTACAAGCAGGCCACGCTATTGATAGGAGAAAAGAAATAAGGTCTTGTATTACATATGCAGGATCTGAAAGATAAAGATAGTGTCCATTGTCCTCATTCTATGAGGATGCACAGACTTGGCGAGGAAATATCTGCCCTAAGTAGAAAATGAGAAAAATATACAGACACATGAAGAGACCTACTTGGATCAATTTCACAGTATTATCTGAAGAGTAAAAGAAGCTTCTCTGAAGCAAAGTCTACAGCAGAGATAGAGGGGAAATGCATGAAGGAGGAGAGGTCTGCACAAAAAACAACCAAGTCATCCCCTCAGAATTGGGAGTGAACAATTCTGGAAGTTTGGTTTTCCTTAATAGCATTCAGTAGAGCCTAAAGGAAAGAAATGATAGTAAAAGCTGAACTAACAGCTATATCCAATTCTAAAACTCTAACCCTGTCATAGTGGGTAGGGAAACCTTGAATCATCCATATTTTCTACCTTGGAGGCCATTATATGGTTTGAATCTACAAGTAGGCTGGTACATTGATACCATTTCCAACTCATCCCATCAGAGTCCCATGACAGGATAAAAGAAGGCTCTCCTTAACCTAGAGATGTTACAAGAACAGTACATATTGGGAAACAAAAACAGGTTCTTAACCATGAGTGAATCACACTCACACCAGGAAAGGAGCCTGGTAACCTCAAATAAAATATGACACTAGTCCTCAAGAAATAGTAATGTCAACACACACAAGGTATACACAAACCACTAACTCAAAGAAAGAGCTGTAGCTGAGTCTGGGGAACATGGGCAGCCAGAGAAACAAAACAGAAAGTCCACATAAAACAGGTAGTACTGGGGTGAAATTACTAAATGTCATTGCAGAGGAATCACATAAAGGAACAAGAGGTCCATATACCTTTTGATAAAGCACAAGTTAATTGTTATATTACCGACAATGAAGTGATATGTAAATCTCTAATTATACCTTCCTACCATCTTCCACTCAGTGAACTTGGCTGCCCTGGGATGCTAGAGAGCTTAGGTACACACACACACACACACACATATATATATATATATATATATATATATATATATATATATATATGTATATATATTCATGTTACATTCATAGTATTTTGGCTATTTGCATTTGGCAGCCTTAAAGAAAACATCTTTCCTATCTTGGTGAGTCTAAAATTCTGAATGTAAATCAATATATATCATATCTCATCATTATCAACTCAAAACATCTATCTAGACCTAAAAATATCTTAACCCCTAAACAATTAAGCATATTTACAAAACTAAATCATTTGTTCTTCAACCCCATCAGAGACTTGAGAAGGAATGAAATTGATTACCTGAGTATACAGGAAGTGCAGATGACAGAGACAATTTGTTGCCTGAACAGTCACCCAAAATTCTCTATAACTTTGGAGCATCATCTTCAGTTTTCTGGCCCAACATATCTGGCAGACATATTTGTGAGGGAGGAACTATTGAGGACTTGCTTACCCCTTCTGTCAAGTCTGCCTGCATTCAAGCGTGCCCATTTTTAGTCAGAATTCTGTCTGTGGTAGGACTGAGGACATTTTACCAAGTGGCTTGTTTGCCACATTTGATGCCATCGCCATAAGGAGGTTCTTTGTTGCTCATTATTTTCTTTGAGGTGTTGCTGGGTGTTGCTAAACTTAACCTGTCTCATTGTAAATCTGTCTTTGAAATAATAAAAACATCTTTAAATGTCATATTCTGTATTTCTCTGAAGTTGCAGACCTTATCTTTCTATAGAATCATATCTATCTGTTACACCTAGGATGTATATTCTTGTTATAAAAGTAGACTAGTAATTGATATGACCATGATTTGATCAACTAACAATTAACTTGTATAACTTACTTATCCTAAACAACTTACAATAGCACTTTCAAAGTATTGGAAGTAAATTTTTTATTGTAATTGAGTTGTATGGGTACAATAGAGCATAGTAGAGTAGAAATATATATAATGTGTGTAAAGAATATTCTTCAATTTGAGTTCTATGCCAATGTTTTTAAAATTAAATTTATTTTGCATCTATATACAAAATCCTACACCAGTGAATTAAAAATAACCTTGTGAATAATAATTAAGGCAATAAGTTGAGGAGTAGATTCATTAGGTATTTGGGAAAAAAAGTAAAAAAAAGTAAAAATAAAAAATAAAAAATAAAATAAAACAAAAAAATTTTTAAAAAAGTATTTGGGTCGTTGAAATGAACAGAAAGTTTCCTTTGCATATGTAATTTGATACAAATTATGTACCATAGTTTAATATTTTAATATAAGGCATTGTGTTCTTGATGAAAATTATATTCCTTCTAAGAAAATGAAAAAAGAAAGGCTCCCACTATTTGTAACTCTTTCTGCACCATCTATACATCCAGCCACAGTGACAGCTCTATACTTCTTTTAAAACACAGACACATTTTAAAAACTGAAATACCTTGAAGCCTGGAAAAGCTCATGATGAGCCCACAAACAAATCCATCAGTAGCAAAGCATGCACTTGTTATTCAATAATCTTATTATTATGTAAAATTATTTTCTAAAACCTAATGAATTTTTTGTAAGGGAGGAAAGCAACATGTAATATAATCATCATTAGTTTTGCCAAGTTAATTTAAAATAGTGTGATGGAGACTAAGACATATTATACCTCTTGTAAAACATATTAGAATATGATTAGGATGCAGTATTCCATCTCAACTGGAAAGCATTATGGAAAGAAATCAGTGTGACCAATGGAAATGTTACTTGCTATTAAGTAGCCGAAACACCAGCAGGTCTAAAGTACCTGCATCTCATTTTGATTTAATTATTGCAATAACATCTCATTTGCTTCAAGGTATTACAATTATCTCCTGTTTTAAATTGAAAGGTATTTTAGAATGAATGCAGTTAATGAAGCAAAAGGTTCAAAATGTCCAGAGCACTGAGCTTTAAAGTAGAACAACCTACATTTTAAAAAATTGTGTTTGTGCATGCAAAATGCATTTTCTTTCATCAGAATCCACCCATGCTCCAATAAAGACAGCACAGTGATTTTGTTTCTGACTTCAATATTATTAAGGTCTTTTTAAAATGGCATCAAGTATAGATTAAAAATAGGCATTGACATTAATCAAGGCCCTTTTAGAAAAATCACATTATTAGACTTTCATAAGATGCCATGTATTAGTAAGAACTATTCTTTAAATTTTTGTAAAGCATATCATTTTAAAAATTAATTCAAACAAAGTTTCAGATCGGATATGCACCAAGGTTGGCCATGAACCTGTTTTTTATATAAATCCTCAAAACAATTCCACAGATTCCTTATCTATTGAGCACAAGTGTCAGGAGCTGGAATCCTGTAAATGCTAGGACTCTAATTAGGTTCCTTTTCAGTCTTGTTTTCTGTAACTCTAACAGCGTGCCATGCTCCAAACATCTGTCAACTTCATAGTACTTACTCATCCACAAGTTGAACCTTTAAAAATTGTCCCAGATGATACTATTTCACCCTGGGCACACATAACAGGAGTGCTGTTCTATATGAGGAGTATGCACAGGAACTATGGAACCTAGGGCCCATGATAATTCAGGAACTGTGGAAATATTTTAATTTCTGGCTAAGAAAGGACAAAGGGATGAAAATAAAATGGATCTAGCATGTGTTGTAATAATGTAGTTGGGAGAAATTAATCTCTTATTTTTCAATGGAGAAAAGAGCCTCATAGTCAAAATTGTGTAAGAAAGGTTTACTTATTCCTGGTCAAGTACAGGAAGAGCTTCTTACATGAATACTTACTTCACAGATCCGACTTGACTTAGTACCTCAGAACAACCAGAGTATTTTGTGAGCTTTTAAATCTTGTTTTCACCCTAATCAATGTTCAAGGCTGCTTAGGCTCTTGCCTGCTTTGCGGCAGAGCTTCCTCATTCACTGGCACAGGATCTTTGCTTGGAAGACTCTTTGATAATCTCAACTTAACATCACTTTTGTACTAATATAGTGTATATATTTGAAATCTCTTCTGAATACACATACACACATGAGGCCTGAGCCCAGAACCATCCAGAGCATTAACAAGCTCTCATCTCTGACAGTCCGGGCACTACTGCAGATAGAAAGTGGTGTACTACAGTGTTGGGAGCACCGAGGGCCTAGAACTGACAAGTATGTACTAGGGAAATCAAGAATGTTGAACACATGGGATTGTCTCATAAAAGGAAAAGATGTGTAACCTGTATTATGCCCGAAGGGCTGGGTATGTTGTTGTAATATCCTAGGTGACCTCTATGCTTTCTGTATGAGCAAGACCCTACCAGGTCCTCTTACAGACCCTTAAAATAACACATGTTGGCTATCTATAGAATCCATCTTTACGAATGAAGTGATACATAACTTTGATGTAATTATGCCCTAGTGTGCACATGGGATTGTGTTACACAAAGAAACTACTGTCTCTAAATATACCTAAAATAAACTGCCCGGCGTCAGACTCTAGAAGTCTAAACCGACACTGGATACTGGGTCATTCTGAACCGCGTTTCCTTCTTGCTTCCCATGAATCATTACTCTCTCAATCTTGGTCTTTGTAAAGTCCCTCACACTTCAACTAAGCATTTATGATGTGGGTTATAATGCATTGATCAATTTGATTTGATTGCTAACATATGTGTAACAATTTGATGACCCTCAGATATGCAAGAAGTTATATTTTAATACTATCTCATTTTATTACATTGTAAAATTGAACATGTACAAAAGTGAAAATGCACTCGTTGTTTTTTCTGTGTGCATCACTGTCATACCAATATATTGTATGTATTTGAAATCTCTTTGGAATACACATAAATGATTGTACATTGCTATGTATGAAATATTTACTGAAATGATTCTAAGACATTATAAATACAGATGTGATCCTAGTAATAAGCATATCTCCAGAGCGTGTTGTTCCCAGAATCTATCATCATAACTCTATTTCAGTTTTGTTTTTTAGCCCTTGCTTTGATTCAAAACTTGAGGCGACTTTATGGTTTGGCTTGGTTTTGATTTGTTTTGGTTTAGTTTGGTTTTTGCTTTTTGTTTTTGATGCTAAGATAGTCATAATAAGAAAATACTCTTATCAAAACAATCTTAGTAACTGAATCAGCTATCAATGTAGCATTCAGAACTGATGTAGCTCTACAATGGGTACCCTTTAGCTATGCTGTAATATGACTGAGTACAATCTACAACTGTCACATTACATACCAGCTCTGTCATTTTATTCACACATTTATTTAGTCCATGTATGTCTCTCTATTTTCATTTGGTACACCAACTCCTGTGCAAACCTCTAAGCGTCCACTTCATTAATGTTTCTTTAACTGAATTCTTATGATGTATACCCAATTTCTGGAATATTGCTGACTGGAATGGAGACTTAGGATTTTAAATACCACTGTTTAACTCCATCATAATTCTTCAAACAGATACAGACACACAACTACAACAAGAACAGCATCAACAACACATGGAATGTCCACACTGGTTCATTCCATTTCAAGTTACTGACATGATTGGCATAAACTAAAATGACCATTAGAGAAAGGAGTCTTCAGAGCTTAAGTTCAATGTCCTAATTTATCAGTGTTGACTTTGAATGGAGAGAGAGGAAAAAAAAAACTACAATGAAAAAGCATCAGGTAAGTCCCAGTCACTGACTACTTTTAGCTATTAATCTATGAGAGAGAAAAATACATGTAAATATTGTAATAAGTGCTGCAAGGTGCTATATTAGAAGTGATGATCTGAGTCAGTCTTCTGGAACGAGGGAGGATCACACCAACGAAATGATGACTAATCTTTTAGTTAGGACTGAACAAATAGCTGGAACAAACAATGAGAAGGAAAAAGCAATGACCAACTAAATAATCTGAGACACATATTAGATACAATATTCCAAGAGCAGCATTTTTATGTGTCAACTTATCTTAAATATGGTCACCTTAAAATATTTTCAGTATTTCCATAAAATCATTGATTATAATCAGTGCATATTAATGTTATTAGAGAAATACTATACAAATAATCACCCATGGATCTACGGTGAAAAAGATTAATTACTGACTATATTTTTATGGCTTCCAAAGATTATTTGTGTATTTAAATTGAAGACAAATTTATACCTCTTCTGGTAGGATTTTATTTTAAAATGGAATTTTAAGCATTCTTTTTTAAAAGGAAACTTTTGTTATAAAGTTTGATTTTCTGATGACACAAATATTTAGCACTAATTTATCAAACCAAAGCATAATATAAATTACTGGCAGGTTCCAATTGAATGCAACATTTTGGAGATTTTGGTTGTTTGCCTGCATGACAAACCTGCTTGCACTATTTCTTTATCAGTGCTTCTTTTGAACAGATATGATCGGTTCTCATGAATTTAATTGAAGGTAAAATGCCAAGTTTTTCCAATAGAAGACTGTGAACTGTGACTTCAGTGGACTTAGAATACAAAGCTTATACATAGAAATATTTTCTAAAAACAGCAAAAGGCTTTAAAGTAGGTGGATTCAAATTTGGTGCTGTTAAAAATAGCTGCCTCCTAGAGCATGCTGTTCTTGTCTCAACTCTTAATGAACTCTGGAAAGCTCACTTGAGAATGATAATCAGGTTGGCGTTATTCTCTAAGTGTCCCACATCTAAAAACAGAACCAAATACTTGAACAATGGGGACAGAACACATAGGGTGACAGGCCTCTGTGCCTCAACAGCGGCATGCTAACCTCAGTAGGCCAGGACTTTCTTACATATAATATAATCAGACAATCTTTGAAATAAATGTTCACATTAATGCATTACACTTTACATTTATAATGATGAAGTGGTATTCGATAGTAAAATACAAAGAATCAAATAGTTATCAATAAACTTTGGGGACTTTAAAACATTGAACACATTCCATTTATGTGCTTTAAAATGTAGCATCCTCCTTGCTTGATAGCGCATGTTTAAAATTCCAGTACTTGGGAGACTGAAGAAGGCAGATAGGAAATGTGAGGTCAGCCTGTGATGAATGACAATCAGGGACACACTGGGTTCCATGAAATGCCTATCTAAAATTGAAGGAAACCAAAATATAAAATAAAAAGTGCAGTAAAACAATGATCAATAGCAACATAGAAGTCTCAATGAATTATGCTTTCTCAGTTCACAGAAAATCTACTAAAATGTTAATTAAAACATTAAAACCATAAGGTTGTCTTAAATAGCCATAGATTCCGAAAGCTAGTAATCAATAATGACTTTCTGTAGAGTGATAATTTTTAGAATTTCAAGCACAAATCTGACCTTTACAGGATAAAATCTTATACCAAAACTTCAAAGGTGTAGTTCCCCAATCCCCTGATGGCACTTTGTGAGAGCTTAAGCTGTATCTGGATTTCCTTTTTCTCTCTTTTTTTTTTTCTTTTTTTGATTTTACAAATTTAAGATTGGAAAACATTCATTTTTTATCTTAAAATTATTGATTTTGATGAATAAAAATAAAATGTGTTGTTTCCAAAATTACACTCTCCCCTCCACCATATTTTATTATGGCCTTTGGCTAACAGTTGGGAACATCTTACAGAAGATGGGTATACTCATCTACATCATCTGATATTAACATTTTACTTTGTGTTTATTAATATCTACTCATTGTTACCCATTCTAACCAGTAATCAATAAATTTCTTTTTTAAAGTTGTTTTGTATAAATCAGTATTGCTAAATTTCTAGTATTCTAAATATTCTCAATTTAAAGTATTCCCAAAGCGCTCTCTCTCTCTCTCTCTCTCTCTCTCTCTCTATATATATATATATATATATTAAGTTTTAGGAAATTATGACCAGTAACACAAAGTATATGTAAGTTACAGCTCTATATAAAATGTATTCAAGGAATAACAGCAAGTCTAAATATTTGTATAATCTTCAACTATGTCAGCAAATGGTCAATCAAGAAATCAAGCTACTTTGATCACTAGATAAATAGACAAAATATAGGTTTCAGATGATGATGATGATTAAGATATATAGATGAGAGATAGATAG
>OU015751.1:36581638-36593279 GCA_907169655.1 Acomys percivali | reverse complement strand
TGTGTGTGTGTGTGTGTGTGTGTGTGTGTGTGTGTGTGTGTGTGTGTAGCAATGATTAAAAAAAAGATGTCATGAATTGCAGAGGTAGCTGGGCGGGTGGGGACAAAGTAGGAGTTTTAAGTGGGAGGTAGGAGGGATAAAAATGAAGTAAATATAATACCTGTGTATGAAATCCAACAAATTTTTAGTGACCGTAGTTTTGAAAATGTCCTAATCATATTTCCAACTTTGTCACCCAGATTATTTTACCCTTTAAACCAGAAAAAAATAGTAGCAATTAATTTGTACAGTGCTTACGTTTCACTGGATAATAGAGTATTAAGACTGAAATGGTTACTGAAATGTAGACATTTCAAGTAACGGATAGCTCATTTTAGCAGTTAGTAAACAAAGAGAACTTCAATGATTCAATGCGTTAAGGCAGGGGAAAAATATCTTAATGCCTTGAGGCTCTTTCCCTTTCTAGTTACTCAAATATTCATTGAACGTGCTATGGATTGATATCTGATGGCATGTCTCAGAGTAAGGGGAAACTATGACCCAATTGTAACGGACTCCACGCAGTTCTGGATTCAGTCCCAAGGTTTATAAATCAATTTATACCCTGTTGGCTTTCTCGAGTCTTCCATTCAGAGGACACTTCAAAGGCTTTAGGATTAAAGGGGTTGAAGAGCTCTCTGTCATGGATAGCCAGCACCACACACGTTAGAAATGAGTCCACAAAGCTCTATAAAGCTCATTGACAAAGAGCCTAACTGAGCCTAACCTCTAAACTTGCCTTCTTGTATGTGTCTGCTGTGGACCTCTTTCATTCTCTTTTCCTGTTCCACTTGCATAGTTCTATTTTCACTATTTCCATCTTTTCCATCTGTTCGGTTCTTTTTTTTTTTTTTTTTTTTTTTTTTTTGCCAAAATTTATTGGAGTCTTTCACTTGGTGTTGCACTCTTCCTTCATGCTGTATTCATCTGACAGATGAATTAACTATCCCTTTTAGACACCACACACTGGCTACTTGAAAAACAATTGAAATGTATGTCTCACTCTTCTAAGGTTAAGAAGCCCACATTGAAGACAAAACTGATATTATTTTCTGGTTCATAGACAGCACCTCCTAGCTGGGTCAAATATATCAGAAGGGAAAAAGTGTCTCTTTCAGACACAAATGACATTCATAAGATTCATTTCTGTACACTAATCAATTCTGAAAGGTTCTGCCTCTTCATTTCCTCACCATGGAAGTTAAGATTTCAACTTAAATTCATAGGGACAAATAAGTGATAACAAAATATGAAGCATATTTTTCAAACTTTTGTTTTAATGTTTCAATATTTATTTATTTTTTTGCTTGTGTGTATTTAAGACAAGATCTTACCATATAGTTTAGGCTGGTTTTGGACACGTGCTAACCTTCTGCCTTAGCATCTTCAGTGTACAGATTATGTAGATATGATACTATACTATGTCTGCTGGATGATATTAAGTGTTTTATTTATAATGATCAACTTTTCCCTCTATAGGAAAAGTAACTGCTTTTCGTCTTTTAATAATGTGTTCCTTTGGAACACATGGCTCAAGTTGAATTTTGTTTACTTGTTTCTCTATTGAAAAGGAATGGAAAAAATAATACTGATCTCTATGCTCATGAGAGTCATTCTGGTCAGCCCGGAGTAAAGTTTCAATGGAAGGATGCATTACTAATAATTTCAGGCAAGGTTGCCTGTGAGAGGAAGCATGTTGACTGACAAAATACATGCCCCTCCCTAAATACAACGGAGCTGTTCCCAGAAAGCAGCTGCTTACCCAGGTGTTGTAGTTCTCAATGGTCTTGGTGTCTAAATGTAGACAGCTGATGAAATTTTGAGAGTGAAAATATGTGCAAGAAACTTCTGGTCCACAAGAAAGAAATATGCATTTGTATAGTTTTCTCTTTTTCCTATGTGGATTCTCAGGATATTATAGCTCTGAAAGATATAGATCTTCATGGAATGAATATAAATCTTATTATCTCAGAGAGGAAAGCCATCCACTACTTGAGATCATGTTCACTGAACTGGTTTCCTGTACAGTAAAGTCCTATTTTGTTCAACCAGTGAAACAATAACGTTTGTAATGCTAGAAACCCTTGCAAAAGTAATACATTATGCATACTCTCAAGTGCTATATTTCATGTTATTTGCCAAGTATTTAATTTTATGCAAAATAAGCAGTACTATTTAGAAATTAATCACAAGATAAATATTTTAAAGAGAACTAATGGAGAATAATATTCTTTTCTGATCTTTAAAATGGAATAAGCAATTTAAAACAAAATAAAGAAAAGCCATCATTTGCATACATGTACATAACATCAAAACGTCTTTGAGGTTAAGTCATTAGACAACTCAAAATAATAACCCTGTTGAAATGCTTTATTATGATGATATTCTTTTGATGTTCAGTAGCGTTATTAGTATTATTGTTTTAATTCGCAAATCCGAGATTTTTATCTGACTCAGAGAATTAATGGAGTGTTACAACTTTATAATGACGGTAATGCTTACAATCTTGTACATTACCACTCACAATTAATAAATGTGAATTAAATGTGAAAAGAATATATGCAGAGCTGCCTGTACAATAGAAAAAGAGTTCCTAAAACCAGGATGAACGCCTCAGTTTGACTGTTTACGTCACCTTGCTACTCTGATTACATCCATTCTATCAGTAGAAGTAAGGTCAAAATTTAACTCTAAGGACTTGGTTTTTTTTTTTTTTTTCCATATCACACATCTATCTTTTGTAAGCTGCAGAAAAATAGTATCAAAATCTCAAAAGCTCACAGAGGCTCACAGGTGGCATGTAGGTTATACATATTGGGCTAGGTAGGAGTCGTGATGAAACACTAGAGTTTTTTTGCACAGCAAATTGACATTTAACTTGTTTTTCTAATGGAAATAGGTTGACTCACTACTTATGAGAGCCACTTGGCCCAGAGCTGAGCAGATATCAATTAAAAGCAGGCATTAATGTTAATAGGAAGGTCTGTGGAGGCCAATTGGTTGGGGAAATTGTTATCTTGGTGTTTTTGAACCTTCTAATTTCCTTGAAAGCTACATAAAATCCAGAGTTAAACGCGAAATTAGTTAAAATTTAAACCCCTAGGAGGTACGTAAAATGTTACATACATGTTGTGATCTGTGTTCTAAAGATTAGATGTATTTATTAACAATGGAATGTTTTTGGTTGATAGAAATGAAGGCACAAAAATGCAAAAAGTCATTGGGAGGGTGTGGAGCGGTGGCTCAGCTCTTCCAGAATATCCAGAGTCAGTTCCCTGCACCCACTCTGGAGCTCACAACCATCAAAGCTATAGTTCAGGGGATCTGACATCCTCTTCTGGCCTCTGTAGGAACCAGGCATGAACATGGTCCACATACATACCTACAAGCAAACATGAATATGCATAAAATCTATTTTTTTATACTTTAATAAAAGAAAGATATGTTGGCTTCTCATTTGACTTACTGAGCCAGAAGGAAATAAATTATTTTTAGAATGATTTTATCAAGTGTGATAGTTCATTGGCATTGTTCCTCCTTTCCATAGTTGCATGTCACCATATTTTTGAAGCACGCCTGTGCAAAAGGGAAAATAAATGGAACCGGGATGCATGTTTTTTCCTAAGACCCTCTGCAATTACCTAAAATTTCTGCAAGTTCCTATGATTCTATTTGTATCAGTGAACTCAGAGTGCTCTGTTGAAACATTCAGGCTGTGGGGGTGGGGTGGGGAATCATGAAATAGGAAAGTAATGGCATCTCAAGAAAAAGATCCTTGCTATAGTTCCTTCTGACAGTAAGAAACAACCTACATCACTACTTCAGACACTGAGCTATCAGAAGTGCCCTGTATCCAAGCCAGAGTAACTGCAGAGAGTACAGTTCACCTTCCTCGAGGCAGGACAGAAACACATAAGCAGCATAAAGAAGAATCTTCAGGTTCATGTGTTTCCCTTGTTGTTTTGGTTTATTGTTCAGCTTTAAAGAAATACTAACATTGTAATAAAACGACCGAATCACGCCAATATACTAAGTATACTCGCCTCATTTTAGTTCATGAATGGCATACTCACACTGCCAGGAAAGAAAATGAATATATTTAAAGTAGGATTTGTTTATGATTCCTAGAACCAAGTAGAAAAATATAATTATGGCAACATTCTAAAAATGTTGATTCTAAAGTTATTGTCATTCTTTCTTCTTCTTCCTCAAATTAGGTAGGGATGATCACAATTGAAAAAATTCTCATCTTTGTAAATCAAACTAGATGCTTTAAATAAGTACAGATCGACTTGAAAGCCTTGGTTACCTGAAAACGTCACAGGACTCCTTATATCGTACAAGCACTAGATCACAAATGCAACACACATTCATTGAAAAACACATTTTACTTAGGTCTATACTCAAACCTACACAGGTCATAAAATTATTATGATACTGTCCTTGTCTTGGGGGATTTTACAGTCTATTTGAGAATACAAGACCCTGGAAATATTAGTGAACCAAAGCAAGTACATAAAACTGTAACTGAAAGGAGATTCACAGCATAGGTAGATACTTAAACGGCAGCCTCTTGCCATGGATTAGCTTCATTATGGCTTCACTACTGCATTAGCATTCAAGAAACGTAACACCTTGCACACAGTGGCATGCTTCCATTTAAGAAACAAACAAAATATTGCAGGAGGACTTTATGCTTATTTGTTATTTATTCTAGAGACAGTGTTCCCTATTTAGCTCAGACTGGCGTGAACTTGCCCTCCTTCTGGTTCAGCTTCATAAGTGATGGAATTTATTCTTCCATTTGAAGTAGAATACCATTTAGGTCAAAATATTCTGAATGAATAAAGTAAAAGCCTAATGTGTTGGATTAATCTCGAAAGAGAGAGAGAGAAAGAGAGAGAGAGAGAGAGAGAGAGAGAGAGAGAGAGAGAGAGAGAGAGAGAGAGAGAGAGTTTATGAATATCCTGAGAGAGAAACACGAAGTATAGTCTTCAGTTTCTTCAATAGTTCTTGACTTTCTTGGAGTTTGGCGACCATGCTAAATTACAAATACCTTGTGAGAAGCTGTGGCTTTAAGGCACGAAAACCACTCTAGGCCAAGAGTCTTCCACAAACACCTGGGAACTCACTCACAGGGAGGGCAAGGAAGGAAAACTGTCCTGTTTTGTTTTGGTTTGGTTTTTGGTTTTTCATATATATGATATATATATATATATATATATCTTTTAATTTATTCTTCAGATTACAACTCAATTGCCATCCCATCACTTGTATCCTCCCATTCCTCCCTCCCTCCCATTCCCACTTTATTCCCCTCCCCTAGGTCTATGTCCAAGGGGGACCTCCTCCCCAACTCTATGGTCATAGGCTATCAAGTCTCATCTTGGTAGCCTGCTTATTCTTTCTTTGAGTGCCACCAGGGCTCCCGATCAGACAGAGTTTCTCTATGTAGCCTTGGCTGTCCTGGACTTTCTCTGTAGACCAGGCTGGCCTCAGACTCACAGTGATGCACCTGCCTCTGCCTCTGGAGTGCTGGGATTAAAGACATGTGCCACCACGCCTGGCTGTAGGGAGGGAAATTTTCTAAGACAAACATGTCTCTGCATATTTTTCTTTTATTCATTTTAACTCCCCTTTTCATTCTTCAACCTGTATCTTTCAATCTTCTGCTTGTCTGTAAGCTGTCTCTCCTTTTCTTTTATATATGCTTTAGCTTCTTCACTTTCATTTCAATGGATTTTTCTTGTAATATTTCTTTCCCCAAAATATAATATTTGGAGAATATATCCTACTATAATAAGTTTCTTTCTTTCCCCTTTAATCTCCCCTCTTATCTAGTCTAAAAACTATTTCTTGCTGATTTCATTGCTCTTTATTTCAAAATTGATTTTTAAGACCGAGCTTAAATTTTATGGCAATAATTTGTTAATTCATTTTTGTTTCCCTGGTGTTCCCTGTTCATGCATTGATGGACACCAGATGCAAGCTTAGTAGAAGGAGTAAAGGAATCAATTTACTAGCTGAAAAGGAACACTCCCAACTTGTTTATTTCTGCTTCCCTCTTCCTTTCTAAACTTGAGAGCAAAAGATGGAATAATTTCCTCTCCTAATAACATTTGCACCCAATTGACCTGCATCCAAGTTAAGACTCATGAAAAAATTCTAACATTTGAAAACATACTTTAGTATAATATATTTAAGGTACCAAATAACGAGGTCTATTGATATTTTCATACGTATTTGTCATTGTGCTTCAATCATAATAATCACAATTACTTTCTACTAGTCATGACTTCATTGCAAAATGTTTCCTGTTCTACCTTCTTCATGTCATACATATATAAATATACAGGTACACACACACACACATATCATATACTACTTTTGATTTGTTTATCTCTTGGTGAACATCTAGGCTCTTTCCATATCTTAGCTGGTATAAATCTACATCAATAAAAATTAATGTGAAGTATCTCCATGGAATGCTGGCTCAGGTATAAGTATACAGAATACCATAAGTATACTGGCAAATGATATGGCTTGATGATATATGGATTAGAATTAGCCAGGGTTCTTTAAAGGAACAGGACTGATAGAGTAAATGAAGGAATAAACACACACACACACACACACACACACACACACACACACACACACATTTGGGTTTAAGAGAGTGACTTATAGACTGTGTTCTGGCTAGTCCAACAATGACTGTCTCAAGACAGAAAGGCCAATAATCAAATGGTTATTCAAGTCACAATGATGAATGTCTCAGATTGTTTTCATTATACTTTGGGATTCCGAAGAACTTCTAATACCATTGAACGGATGCTTCAGCATCAAGACAAATAAGCTTTCCAGTGAGAGTGAGGACAAGCTGACAAAAATGTATAAGCTGCCTTCTTCCATGTCCTTTGATGTAGGCTGCCACCAGAAGCCCCAGACTTCACGTGGGATTTCTGACTTCAAATGACCCATATTTGGCTCGGTCTTCTCACTTCCATCATCCCACCAAGAAAACATCCTCAGAGGTGTGCTTAGCTGCTTGGATTTTAATTCATCAGGGTGTAGTCAAGTTAACAAGCAAGATTAGCCATCACATATACTTTTTTAGTTTTCTACAGAATTTCCACACTGATTTCCATAATGGCTACAGTAATTTCACTTCCCACCCTCTCTTCTAGTACCCACTGCCCATTCTCCACAGTATGTGTTTGTTGTTTTCTTGATATATCCATTATGACTAGGGTATGATGGAACCTCTGTGTAGTTCTGATTTGCATTCGCTGGTGGCTAAGAATGCTGAATGTTATTTTATATATGTATTGTCCAGTTCTTTTGAGAATTGTATAGCTCATTTCCCAATTGATTGATTAGATTGTTTGGATGTACTGTGTCATAACGTTATATATTCTGGATATAAATCTCACCAGATATATAATGTCACAGCTTTTATGCTTTTCTTTAAGCCAACTTTGTCTTCATGATTTTCTTTGCCTTGAAGAACAATATTTGCAAGCACATGAAAGAATCTAATATGTACCAATTAGCTACAATCAGGACACTCCCAAAACAGGCCAAAACTTATGTTATTCTGAAGCACAGTATTATATTTCAACTACAGCTTAGTCTATGGACCTACAGAAAGTTCCTAATGTTTTGGAGGTACAAGTTCTTGGTTTTTTAAAAATATATTTTATTAATTTATTCATATTACACCTCAATTGTTATCCCATCCCTTGTATCCTCTTATTCCTCTCCCCTCTCATATCCCCTTACTCCCCTCCCCTATGACTATGACAGAGGGGGACCTCCTTCCCGTGTATTTGCTCATAGGGTATCAATTCTCTTCTTGGTAGCCTGCTGTCCTTCCTCGAGTGCCACCAGGCCTTCGCATCCAGGGGACCTGGTCAAATATGGGGCACCAGAGTTTGTGTGAAAGTCAGACCCACTCTCCACTCAACTGAAGAATTCCCTGTCCATTGGGTAGATCTGGGTAGGGGTTCAAAGTTTACTGCACATATTTTCCTTGGCTGGTGCCATAATTTGAGCAGGACCTCTGGGCCAAGATCTGACCATCATAATGTTCTTCTTGTAGGTTTCTAGGACCCTCTGGATCCATCTATTTCCCCATTCTCCATGCTTCTCTCACCTAGAGTCTCAATAGGATGTCCAAGTTCTTGGTTTTAATTTTGCCTTTTTATTTAACTAATCATGGTGTTCTGAACAAATTACTCATGAGCTACTACTTCACATTAGAGTCAAATGAATGTAATTGCGCTCCCTCTTGCTTGCTGTGCCTCCATTTCTAGGAGAATGCCAACTGAGTTCTATGAAAATCTCCATCGTGCTACACCCAAGGCTCAGAAAATTCCTACTCTTTAAGTCATTTTCCTTTGTATGATAAAGCAAGATAATTCCATTTCATAGCTCCTTCAAGTGGCATTTAAATTAGAGCACTTTTAACATTTTCTTTGTGACTGTTTTTACCCTACCATATGAAGTCTTGGTAACAGAAAAACACAATATCCATGCGAATCTCCCATGAAATAAGGTTTGCTCTACACATTTTTATAAAGATAATTTATATGTATTATCCATTTGTGGTAAATAGATTATCCTTTCTACTAAGTCTTATATCTTTTATTTTTAAAAGATTTTAGCTTTTTAAATCATGTTATATTGCAAACAATTTTTCCAACCAAAATATTCCCGCAGAATTGCAAACAATAGCAACAGCAATCATAGGAAGTAAATTATTAATGTTCAGAAACTTTTCCTCTCACTAAGACAAACTCAGACACAATAACAAAATACTATCTATCACAGTATATCTTAAGGTCATAAAATGCTTTCAGTGTTAAAAAACAGAGTAAGAATTCTTTCCATGGAATTTATAAATACTAACAATGTTTAGAAGTAACTTTATCTTGGATATTAAAGGGCTTCCCTTATTTTATAACATTAAAAAAAAAATCCAACTCTTCTAAATCTACATTCCTCAATGATTATATAGGTTAGGTAACTCTTCCATTTCTTTTCTTACTCAAAGACGTAAGTGTGGAGCAGAGTGGGCAGCAGTCAGCTTAGAACAAAAGCATTGTGCTAGGACAGTTGGGATGATTAATCTTCATTGTCAACTTGGACTGGATATAAAATCGCCTAGAAGAGGCATGGGCATCTCTGTGAGGTGATGTCCAGAAAAGTTTAACTGAGACGAAAAGTCCCACCCTGATTGCCAACAGAACTGCTCTGTGGGCTGCCATCCTGCGCTGAGTAAGAAGCAAGAAGCACAGGAAGTCCAGTATTCATCTCTCACTCCGCTGCAGGGATGCAGACCCAGAGGGACCAGTTGCCTCACACTCCTGCCACCACAGCTCAGCACTGCTCTCATGAGCATAGCCTCACTCTCTAATGAACCCTGTCCTCAAACAATGAGCCAAGTGACACTCACCTTCTCTTGAGCTGCTCCTTCTCAAGGATTTTGTTAAAGCAGTGAAAAAAGCAACTGGTAAAACAAACCCCAATAAAATAACCAACTGTAAGGTTTTTCTTGCCTTAAAGAGAAGTGGGTAAGCAATTTGAAAGAAAGAGCACTCAGAGGAAGGACAGCAGGCTAGCAAGAAGAGACTTGATACCCTATGAGCTTATACAGGGGGAGGAAGTCCCCCTCAGTCACAGTCATAGGGGAGGGGAGTAAGGGGAAAATGGGAGGGAGGGAGGAATGGGAGGATACAAGGGAGGGGATAACCATTAAGATGTAATATGAATAAATTAATAAAATAAAATTTTAAAAAAGAGTCCTAAATTCACTGATGAATAAATATATATGTCTAAAGACAAAACAGAATTAAGAAAAGTTTCAGAATCTCAGCAGTCCATGACCAGGCAGAAAATAAATAAATAATAAATACATAAGCAAATGCACACACAAAATAAAATAAAACACTCTCTGCTACTAAATCCAAGTGACAGCTATACTGGCTTCCTAGTAAATAATCTGAGATATATGAAGGTGTGACTAGGCCTATGAAGAGTGATATGCCTTATTTCTCAGTATAATTTCACACTATGCGGAACTATATCTTTATCTTCTCAGGGAGTGAGTTTCTCTGCTCAGTGAGAACAATAGCTAAATGCATTTTCTTGGGTTTATTTTAGAAATAAGATATTATTAATAAGTAGAAATCTTTATACTTAAATCTATCTGTATTTGAGTCAGTCAGTGTCCAGAATCAATAGGCTGTATGAGAAGTGGATTGAGTTGAAGAAGAGTGAGAAGGGAGGTAATTTTTCTTTCTTTCATTCTTTCTTTCTTTTTTTTTTTTTTTTTTTTTTTTTTTTTTTTTTTTGATTTTTCAAGACAGGGTTTCTCTGTGTAGCCTTGGCTGTCCTGGACTCCCTTTGTAGGCCAGGCTGGCCTCGAACTCACAGCGATCTGCCTGCCTCTGCTTCTCAAATGCTGGGATTAAAGGCATGTGCCACCACCACACAGCTCAGAAGGGAGGTAATTCAGTTTCAGGAAGTGGCTACAGAAGTCAGGTTTCAAATCTGTAGGATACTCCCTCACAGCTGCAGAAGCAGACAAGAGTTGATGTAGCTTAAATAAAGGCAAAATCTTTTCTCCTTAAGAAATCTGTCTTTTCTCAAATTGTCTTCAACTGACCAGGTAATATAATCAATGATGCTACTCTTTATTATATGTTAATCTAAGTATCCATCACACCTAAAAACTATCTTTAGTGTAATCAGTTCTATGACAAAAAATTGGATCCCATTGTAAAGCTGTTTGCATACAAAATTAAACATTGCACCCAACATAATATAGACAAACCGTATTTTAAGGCAAGCTCAACTCAAGGAAGATATCTCTTATCTTTTTTTGTCTATCAGGGTGCCTGTGTCCCTTAGCAAATGCAGATAGGATGATTAAAAGAGCTAGGAATATAATATAGAAAGTCCTGTTCATTAATCTAGCTACATTTGTGCAATATTTTCTCACTCCTATCTCTGCTGAATATTGCCCTGCTAAAATTAACTCCTCTATCCCTTTTCACCAGACTTTAGGAGGAAATAAAAAAATCATTATAGAAACCTTGTGTTATAATTGCCTTCTCTTACTATAAAAAGGAATCTGATTTTTGGGGATGTTAGAGAAATTCTCCCTCAGAAAGAGTATTGAGAATGGGAAGACAAGTATAGGTATATGTTAATTATGGGTAGAGAGAAGAAAAAGAAAGGTCCTGTTGGTAGAGACTGGAAAAACCCTGTGTGAGTGAAGACCTCAGTGGATGTGTGATATTGCTGTTGGCATGGGCATGGCCGTATCCAGGGACACATTAACCTCAGACCCATGGGAAAGTGGCAAACCCCACCTCCACCTCCCTGAGTGAGGCTCAGAGGGAAATGTAAAACCTTCCATTCTGGTCCAATCTAACGTGGGTTCAGAAAATGTGCATCATAACTCTCTTCCCCCAAACATTTAGGCCTGAATAACCCTTCCCTACAGTCACTCCTCCTACTAACATGAACTAAAACTCTTTATTTGACACAATGGTATAAAATAAACTCAACAGCCTTACTATCTGTAAATAATAAC
>OU015751.1:36559632-36581238 GCA_907169655.1 Acomys percivali | reverse complement strand
TTTTTTTTTTTTTTTTTTTTTTTTTTTTTTTTTTTTTTTTTTTTTTGATTTTTCAAGACAGGGTTTCTCTGTGTAGCCTTGGCTGTCCTGGACTTCCTTTGTAGGCCAGGCTGGCCTCGAACTCACAGCGATCTGCCTGCCTCTGCTTCTCAAATGCTGGGATTAAAGGCATGTGCCACCACCACACAGCTCAGAAGGGAGGTAATTCAGTTTCAGGAAGTGGCTACAGAAGTCAGGTTTCAAATCTGTAGGATACTCCCTCACAGCTGCAGAAGCAGACAAGAGTTGATGTAGCTTAAATAAAGGCAAAATCTTTTCTCCTTAAGAAATCTGTCTTTTCTCAAATTGTCTTCAACTGACCAGGTAATATAATCAATGATGCTACTCTTTATTATATGTTAATCTAAGTATCCATCACACCTAAAAACTATCTTTAGTGTAATAAGTTCTATGACAAAAAATTGGATCCCATTGTAAAGCTGTTCGCATACAAAATTAAACATTGCACCCAACATAATATAGACAAACCGTATTTTAAGGCAAGCTCAACTCAAGGAAGATATCTCTTATCTTTTTTTGTCTATCAGGGTGCCTGTGTCCCTTAGCAAATGCAGATAGGATGATTAAAAGAGCTAGGAATATAATATAGAAAGTCCTATTCATTAATCTAGCTACATTTGTGCAATATTTTCTCACTCCTATCTCTGCTGAATATTGCCCTGCTAAAATTAACTCCTCTATCCCTTTTCACCAGACTTTAGGAGGAAATAAAAAAATCATTATAGAAACCTTGTGTTATAATTGCCTTCTCTTACTATAAAAAGGAATCTGATTTTTGGGGATGTTAGAGAAATTCTCCCTCAGGAAGTGTATTGAGAACGGGAAGACAAGTATAGGTATATGTTAATTATGGGTAGAGAGAAGAAAAAGAAAGGTCCTGTTGGTAGAGACTGGAAAAGCCCTGTGTGAGTGAAGACCTCAGTGGATGTGTGATATTGCTGTTGGCATGGGCATGGCCGTATCCAGGGACACATTAACCTCAGACCCATGGGAAAGTGGCAAACCCCACCTCCACCTCCCTGAGTGAGGCTCAGATGGAAATGTAAAACCTTCCATTCTGGTCCAATCTAACGTGGGTTCAGAAAATGTGCATCATAACTCTCTTCCCCCAAACATTTAGGCCTGAATAACCCTTCCCTACAGTCACTCCTCCTACTAACATGAACTAAAACTCTTTATTTGACACAATGGTATAAAATAAACTCAACAGCCTTACTATCTGTAAATAATAACTCACACCCTTATTCAGTTGGATGCCCTTTCTCCATTCCCTATCTTCCATAGTCAAATCTAATTCCCTAGTGTTGTGCTAGATACAGCACCTAGTAAAGGGAAAGATCATATGCATGATATTGGAAGTATTAACAAAAAACATGGCAATAATGAGACCTGGAAAAAGGCTACTACTTTTTCCTCACTCCAAAGCTAAGGAAATGATAAGGAATTTTATCTTATAAACAGATCATTATTTGGAAAACAGTATCATTCGTACATTCAAAACCAGTACTAGTTTTACATATGAAATTACATTTTAAAAGATTTATTTAAAAAAATAAATAAAATAAAAATAAAGATTTATTTTATTTTTAATAGTATGTGTCATTCTGCATGCCATGTCTATGTGTAGGTATGCACACGTGAGTGAAAGTGTTGGCAGCAGAAAGCAGGAGAGGGCAACCAGAAACTCTGTCAGAGCAGCAAGGATTCTTAACTTCTGAGCTGTCTCTCCAGACCCTTGAAAATTTCATTTTTAAAGTCAGAGAAACAATACCAACTTCCAAAAGAAAAAAGATGCTGACTGTCTTATACAAAATAGAGTTATGTGGATTAAAATAATAACTGCTCATATTTTCTCAAGATTGTATGCCTTGAATATATGGTTCTTCTGATATGTGAACAGTTCTATTAGATAGGATATACACATTCCTAGATCTACAGCTTGTGGGCAAGGATGGCCAGATTTAGTTAAGACCGCTGGGATTGCAGAGGTGGATTTCTGTGACCTTTCATTTTCCACAAAGCAAGCCCTAACTGTACACTATTTTTTCAGCGTACATTGGCTAAAGAAAAAAAAAAAACCTATGATATAACTCATTGAAAAGATGGCAATAATTTTTTACAGGCCTTCCCATTAAGAGTCTTGTTCCTCTTACTCTTAAATCTCTGCTAGTCTCATTATTATTTTGACAAATAGAACATGGCACCATAACAGGCAGTCTGGAACTCTAACTATAAAAATGCCTTGCAGTTACTGCAAACGTTCTTTGGAGCCCTGTAACTCTGTACTATGAAAGAATGTAGCTACACGAATCTGTTATTCGTTGTCAAACTGTGTTTTAAGATTACCTTAAATACTTATTCAAAATACATGATAATTCTAAGCCTTATTTTTATTCTGTAGAGCCTATGGATATAAATTCAGATTACAGGGTTCTTACAGTTGTTCATGAGTGTTTCTTTAGGTTAAACAGAGACTATAGCACTGCTGACTCCAGGCAGAAGAAGATCCATAAGTTGGCACATTCTTATATAAATACAGATTTAGTAAAAATGAAGGCAGTGGTTTGATATGTTTCTTAAATGTACAATACATCCACTCCAGTTACTTTGCACCATTAACAAACAATTACTTTAAACCTTTATCAAAGTCTTAAGTAACAATTTTTTTCAGTCACTTCATGGTTACAGATTTTAGCTTTAAATTGAACTCAGGTAAGGTTTAACATATTTTAAATTTGTATATTTTCCCTATAAACTTAAAACAATGCTCCAATTGTGTGTAGAGGCCTGTATTGAACATGAACCAGTTTCACTACAAAATAACTTATGAGAAATATTCATTTGTAGCCCCAATTTTCCGAACAACATTAGTAGTAGGTAAAGGTTATATTTTAAAATATTGAAAATAATCATAATGACTTCAGTATGACATTTATTAAAGAATGCAATTTTCCTTCTAAAATGATATTACTATGTTAATCATTGACTGTCAAACTTCCACGACACTTAAAATCAACATCACTTATCATTACTTTGTGAGTTAATCACCTAACTATACCTATGAAGTTCAACTTACTTTCATGTCCATATTTCAAAAAAAATTACTCCAAAATGAAATTAGCCAATAAAATAAATAAAAAGAAAAGACAGAAGTTCATTCTGCTATTGTATTCGCAGAAGATTAAGAATATTTATTTTATTTTTGAAATATCTTTACAGGCTGTAGAATCATGTCTATCTATGCTATTCTTTGGTGCCTATATTTGACTTAGATGGCAGCAAAATAGAAAAGTCAATTTTCCTCAGCATCAAAAATGACAATTACTGGTCCTCATCTGAAAGTGAGACGGAAGCAGGAGCTGATAATAAAAACTGCCTTGCCGAAGACTGTTCCAAAGAGTCACAATCATAAGGATGCTGACAGTACTGGAGGCAACAAAAAGAAGGTAGGTCCTGCAAACAAAACCTCAGGTTCCTTTGGTAGTCACATACCTAATATAAATGTACAAAGTGACCACGTTCAAGCTAATCTGACAAGTAGAAAAGAAAAGGGACTGAATCTCAAGGGAGATTCTGATCTGCTGTTTCCGCACCATGAAATCTGCCTCTCAGACATTTTAACATAAAAAAGCCTAAGATTCTAAGGAAGGGCATGCCTTAACTAACTAAGGCCCAGAGTGAGTAAATAATAAAAAATAAATAAATAAACTGTAGTTTAAATACATATTCACACAATTAAATGACAATATTTTAAACAAAACAACACTTTTATTATTTGAAGCAAAGTAACTTTTAATAGACCGGATCACAATGTTAAAAATTAGTACAGATGAATTGGATATCAAGGAAGTCTACGTAAGAATTCACTACAGCATACAGTCTAAAATAATGTAAAACCTTGTTACATGAGCATAATGGTGCACAATTATACTAAAAATATTAAGCATAATTTATGGGAAATTGTCTTATTTCACTAATAGTGCACCAAGAATAACGTATGTGTGGAGTTATCATTTTTAATTAATTCAGAACTTAAAATTAGACATAAAAATATACCCAGCACTGGCATTATTAAGCATCAATGCATGCTGCTGTTGATGCTGATGACAAAGGTCCAGCACAGAGCCCTAGACAACTAGTTCATAAAAAGGACAAAGGTTAGACCAGGTTGGAGTGTAAAGAGAGAAACACTGGGAATTAAAATCTCTAACTCTGTTTTCCCAGTAGGCAAAGGAACACCAAATACTGATATATGCATTCTAAACCATTCACCAAAAAAGAGGAAAGTTAGTTACAAATGGGTATAAATTAACCATATGATCTCTTATAGAAGCTGCCCCATGTATGCGGCAGTAGACTTATGTCAATATATAAATTATTAGTATGACAAAACATTCAGATCACACAAATATTTTAACCCAAATATAAAACATATCTTAACATTTTATTTGTTCACAAATATAGTTTTTGAGGGTGATGGCTCATAAAGAATTGTGATGGTACTGCGAAAAATGTGACTCAAATCACAATATCCTCTACATATTCAGAAAACACCAGGAAAATGAAGGAACAGAGGAAACAGAAGAGTTTCACTTAAGATGCTTGTTTGCACTTAAAACTAATCCTTTCATCCTATGAATGTAATTTCCATATGTAATCCTTGCTGACATACTGATTTTTCCTTTGACAATGATGCTTTTAGAGAAAATTACACTGCAAGGAAATCACAACACTGCAGACGATTTCCTCTATGAAATACACATGGCATAACCCTGAGATATCTAAATCTATTGTACTAAAATACTTGAACCACCTTTAGTCTTTCCATCTTTAATACAGTGTAAGGCTGAATTCTTTGCCCAGTCTTTGATTTAACTACTGTTGAAATCGAGGGAAGTTTTTCTTTGGTAGCTGTAAATTTTCTGCTCTTTCATACCGCTTTCTGGACAAAGCTATTAATGTCTACGGAAGAACATTTTCCAACTGCACAACCAATGATACACAGAATGCACAAAGATCCTAATAGCAGGTTTCATTACACATGAGCATTTTTAAGGCACAAAATTAGTTGCATGACCTAGATGGATTTATTTATTTATCACTTTGACTATAATGTTGATTCAACCAACAGGATTATTTCTCAACACTGAAAAAAAAAATTAAACTTCCAAGGAGTGGAATAGCTGGGTCTTGAGGAAGCCCTATTCCCAGTTTTCTGAGATAGCACAAGATAGATTTCCAAAGTGGTTGTACTAGTTTGCATTCCCACCAGCAATGAAGGAGTGTTCCTCTCTCCCCACATCCTCTCCAGCATGTGGTGTCGCTTGAGTTTTTGATCTTAGCCATTCTGGTGGGTGTAAGATGGAATCTCAGAGTTGTTTTGATTTGCATTTCCCTGAATATACCCAGAAGATGCACCAGCACACAGCAAGAAAATTTGCTCAACCATGTTCATAGCAGCCTTATTCATAATAGTCAGATCATGGAAACAGCCTAAATGTCCCTCAGTAGAAGAATGGATAAAGAAACTGTGGTACATATACACTATAGAATACTACTCAGCTATTAAAAACAAGGAATTCCAGAAATTTGTGGACAAATGGATTGAGCTAGAGATGATCATAATGAGTGAGTTAACCCAGAAGCAGAAAGACTCAAATGGTATATACTCACTTATATCTGCATACTAGCCCAATGGGCATGTCCCATGAAAGATCTTCCCTTACCAGAAAACTGGGACCGAGGGGAGGACATCCTATTGGGACTCTAGATGAGAGAACAATGGGAGAATAGCAATGTAGAAGGATCCAGTGGGTCCTAGAAACCTACGAGTAGAACGTTATGATAGGCAGATTTGGGTCATGGGGTCCCGCTCAAACTAAGGCCCTAGCCAAGGACAATACAGGCGGTAAAATTTAAACCCCTACCCTGATCTAGCCCATGGACAGGACAGTCTCCACAGTTGAGTGGAGAGTGGGATATGACTTTCTCATGTACTCTGGTGCCTCACATTTGACTATGTCCCCTGGCGGGGGAGACCTAGTGGCACTCAGAAGAAGGACATTGGGTCACTGAGAAGAGACTTGATACCCTATGAGCATATACAGAGGGAGGTAATCCCTCTGAGGAACAGTCATAGGGGAGGGGAATAAGGGGAAAATGGGAGGGAGGGGAGAATGTGAGGATACAAGGGATGGGATAACCATAGAGATGTAACAAGAATAAATTAATTAAAAATAAAAAAAATTAAACTTATCAATTCAAACTTAAAATTTCAAAAATAGTTTATAGGATATAGGGGCTTTTTTCAAGTACTGAATTGGGACTCTGTATAATTATTTGAATAAGCATTTGTTAAAACATAGAGTTTTTGAAAATCTGAAAAGAGCAACTTTGCTCAGAAAACAGAAAGGCTTTTTACAAGATTGGAAAATAGAACTGATGAATTAAATCAGTAATAGTATATAGTGGACAAAAGTTACAGCTTGTTTATAAAACAAATTTAACTTTTTGCATATGCTAGATGTCTGGGTAAAATTAAGGCAATATCAATTGGTACAGCATATACTACCGCAAATGGTCATGGGTTTTATATTGCTCCCTTTGCTTTAAAGGCATTTCTGAAATATAAAATAATTAGTAATATGAGGTAATTTGTGGAAATAAAAAGACAAATAAGGACCCTTTTAAAGAGCTCTTAAACTCTAGTCTTCTTTGTAGCTATTTATGAAAGTTTAGAAAAATGAAATGAGCAAGTTGTGGTGATACATTCATGTAATTGAAACTGCTTAGAAGGTTGAGGCAAAAGGTTCACAAGTTTGAAGCTAGCCTCCCCTGCAAAGTGAGTTCCAGGCTAGCCTGAACTACCTAGCAAGATTCTGTCCCCAAAATTAAAAAAAAGTAAATTACTATTAAAAAATAGAAAAAATGTTATTTTTTTATATTTCTTTTAACATTGTTACTGTTCTAGAGGGAAGTTACTGTCCATTTGACAAGTTCCCATTGTACTTACAAGAGACCTTATATTTTCATAGTATAAAAATATTCACTTATGGAAACATCAAGGTTTATTCTGATCAATTTTCACTTCTCCAATAATTGTTCTAGAATTGTAACTAAATGCCCAAAACATCATTTTCATAATTCTATGTGATAGTTTGTATACATACATAGTGTTTTTTAGTAAGTTTTTAAATGATATCTTCATAGATTGTTGTCTGAGTTTCTGTCATTAGATTTATTAAGTAAAATATAATTTTCAGATATCATTTTATAACATACACGCTTATCATTTCTTTGTATAGGTACGAAAATTTTTGTTTAAGAATCATTGACTGGCCAAATAGATTTCTATTTTGGCCATTCTTGGCTCTCTGTGAATTGCATAGCCTTTCACCGTAGGGTTGAAATAGAGTATTCTCAAAGCTTCACCTCAATTCTCTACTTAGCTTAGAAAACTGCCATTTGCTAATACAAAATGTCTATTTTCTGTCACCTTAACTACTTGCTCAGTTCATTCACAATTTCTCCTAAAGTTATTAGGTACCAATTACACAAATGGAAAGAGTATTCATTATGCTTACTGAATCCCTACTCACCATCCCAGATGCTTTAATTCAGCTTTCATCCAATTTGCCTTTCATCCAACCTTTACCCTTTTCATTATAACTTTTACTACTCTTTCCTACTTCTATCGCAAATACCCTTATTGGAGACTCTGATGTAAGCATGGTTCTGGGAATAAGAGTCAATATAAACCTGCAAGTTCAGCAAGGAGGGAGCTTATATAGCAGGCAGGAATAAAGTGATTACATCTAGGCCAGAAAAAATAATTGGTCTACCTCCAGGTAACATTAAAGATGTCAGCAGCACGCTACTGACATGGGCAGCTTCAGAGTCTGGTCTCACAGTTCTATATGCCACTCCCCATTTGATTTTGTACAGCATGCTGAAAAACAATTCTAGGAAAACCAGCCCAGAATAATCACTGAAGGCTTATGTAGCCAGGTTAAGGTCAACTCTTAGGTTGTTTACATATCAAGAACTGTACCGCTGTGAACTGTTACGTGCAAACATACAGGTTTCTTTACACAATAACCTTAGGCTAGCAATAAAGACAACACCAAGAATCATGATCCTTCAGCTATGTATCAAACTGATTGCATATCATAATCTGATTACACATATTCTATCTACTGCTATTGTGACTCATCCCGATCTAAAATAACTTGCTGCCAAACTTTTTCAGTCTTGTTCTAATCCCTTCAAAAATCACTTACGAAATGGACTGAGTACAAAAGTATAATTACAGAACAATCTGAGTCTGTTTTCTTTTATTACTGGAGATAACACATAGCAGAAAATCTACTGTGGTTCAACTTCACAAGGTTTTCTAGCTTATTGTTATGTATGACTTTTTAGTCATACAAAATGCTTACATATTTCAATAGTAGGATTACACTTTCAAATGGGAAGAATGCCCCTTAGATTGACTTTGGCTGATATGTAAATGAGAGGGCTGATTTGGAGATGCTGTTTCTACTGTTCTATATAAGGGAACTGTTATACTTTTACTTATTTTTAAAATTAACTGTTTTTCAGTGGGGCCAGAGGAGGGGAAGCTCTTACACATTTTCAATTGAATGCATCGCAAATTTATCAGTTCATTAAATGAAAAGAGAATAATTGATAAATAAAATATAGTTTCACCTGAAACAGTAAAAAATGTGAACTGTTGAAATATAGATAATTTTACATATTATCTATTACAAAAGTGATAATCTAACTAATATCTTAAACACCCTAACAGAGTAAACTCAGGTTTTACCATCTAGTCAATTCAATAAATAGATTCAGCAGAATAAACCAGGGATTATTGACGCAATATCATTTGGGGCTTAAGTGTGTTCCCTGAATTAACAAAAGAGTTTATCACAAAAAGTATGTCACCTGTCAAAATATGTACTCTCCTTGTAAATTATATTACGCTGAAATCAGTAGTTAATCAGGACTATTCCTAGTTCCCATATATTTTAATGATGTACTTATTAATTCTAAAACCTTTTCTTTAGAAGAGATAATCTCTCTGGACAGAGAAAGCAAGACTTAATAGTAGTTAATCCTTTGTAGAGCTTTGTATGCACAGGGGATCAGTGTAAAAATGGTCACTGCTATGTTGACTTTCATTACTCCAGCTGTTAAGCAGATGTCCAAAACAAGTAAACTGCTCTAGCATAGTTTTCTAAATTCTTTTTAATCTGATAAATTCTACAAATGCTCAAATATGCCTAATCTTGTACCTACAAATTTTTATATACAATGAGCATAATATAAGAATTTTAGATTCAGTCAAATAAAGTTGCTTTTCAATGACAGGATATACAAATAATTAGTATGATGGATATATGTTTATGATTTAATATAAAGAGGAGACAAAGAACATTAAATTTGAATTACAATCAAAATAAAACTTATTTCTGGGAGAATATGTTTTTATCATAAGTTTAAAAAAATATTCAAATAAATATAAATGAAAATAGAAAAGTTTTCTGATGTACTTTTCAAAACAGTACTTTATTGCCTGCCAAAGAGCTACAAATAGTTTCTAAAATTCTTAAAGTAAAATAAATAGTTGTCCTTCTGTAAAAAAACTTAAGTTTTAATTGCTTTCATTTAAATGTTTATATTCTTATAATAGTGAATCACTACTATTTAAAGCATAAAGCTTTGATCAAATTGATTTTAAATAATTGAATGCAATTATGGTTAATATCATTTATCAATTAATACTAAGCATGGCCCAAAATTATTTTCTTCTTCCTAAATGAGATATACCATTTTGACAAACAGCCAAACAAAAGCTGAAAATTAAAAAGGAATTTAATAAAATATTTAAAAGAGAAAACTTAAATAAACTCTTCCTTCAACTAAGGAATGAACTTTTTACCCCTATTTCTTTTTATAGTTATCCTGTATCTTTTCCCATTACAAATGCCGAATCTAACTATATTTTTGTCGACTATAAATGACATAATAACAACTTACAATCATTACTTTATACATGAAGAGGTAATTGTAATTCTATTTTATTTTGATCTTCTCTAATTATAATTATGGAACAGATTAAGCACCTAGTTGTGTTAATGTGGTGCTAAGTGAAGTTCAAAGCAATTAAACGGCAAAGCCTTTGCTCCTGTAATATAAAACATTCATATTTTTCTGGAACAGAATATTAAAATTAGACTACATTTATACCTAAGTGGATATTTACATTAATGAAAAACATAAAGTCTTTGAAATTCATATATATGAATAAAAGCTATTCATGGGCTCTGTATGGTAATAGCTGGCCAAAATTTTAACCACTTTCACCTTTATTACTAAGGAGGAGTACAACCTACTCATTAGGAAAGATAAAAATATTGGATGAAGCATTAGAAAGCCAAGGCGGCCATGTCTGGTTGAAGAAATATACTTTAGAAAGCTTAGAATAAGATTTCGGGAATTTTTAACATCCCATAGCAACAAAGGATTGAACAGATTGGTTATCTTTTGAATCATTAAAAGTATCAGATTTTATTTGTCTTGACAGAATTATAGACTTGTAGCATGTGCTCCTCGTTAGCTTTGTCTTCTCCATGTCCCAGTTTGCAAATGTGGAAGATAAACATTAAAGTAATAAGTATCTCTCACAGGGCTCAGATACACAACACACACACACATAGACACACACACTCACACAAACACAAACACACAAACACACACAAAGCATTCATGGGCACATTGTAAAATATGTAATTAAACAGTTTTTCAAAAAGAATAAACAGGCTTAAGGGATTGTTCTGTTCCACTTAGATTCTCTTTACAACAGCCAATTTGAGTAATAAATTTCTGTTAATGGATTTAACTATGCTAACCACTGCCCAACTGTTACCTTTATTGCACTAAAGGGCAGTTGTATCACCTATTTGTATCTATTGCCATCTGATGTGATCTAGTTATCTAAATGTTAAGCTCTTATTGTTTGATTTTAACAAGTTGTGAGAAAACAGAATAGTTCATTTCAATGCTGTCTTTGAAAATCCACCTATTAATATTGCAGCGTTCCTTCAAAGGCACAAAACTGCATGCTTCGACAAGGTGACTGTGAAGTGATTAGGTTTGTCAAAGCTCTTTAAGAGTTGAGCATTCCAGTGGTAGACATCTTTATAAGCAGATGTTCTTCCTGGCTACAAAATTTATTAAGAGACCCAGTCAGAACAGTAGTATATGAATTGATTAAGCTAGTTTTCTAACATAGTCCCACTTTTGCCATTTAGAGAAGTCTTATATGTACTTTTTTTGAGGACTAATTTCTAAAATAATACTCTAAAACATTTACAAAGCTTTACTGTAATTTACCCAATTGGTATTCCTTAAATATTAACACATATAATTTTTAATCGCATCATCTGTCACAAAGATGAGTGCTTATTGCATAGTCTTCGCCTCCTAGAGAAAGCATTTCTGTAACATTATAACTCACAGTCATCAGAACAACATTTTGGTGAGTCCATCTGTTCTCAGTCCCCTCTACTTGACTCTTCAGGGGAAAAGGATGTGTTTATTTTTAAGCAACGTGTCTAGTTTATGGGTGACTGGAAGCTCATTGTGAAATGATTCATCAAATTTCTGATCTTCAACTTCAAATGAATAATGCCAAAGCTGAATAAAACCAAAGTCATCAAACACGACTAACTTGGAGAAGCCTAACTTTTTAAGTTGCTTTAAAACGTAAATATAGAGAGCAGGCTACTCCCGAACACCTGTATTTTTATTGTATAGACTACATTTTTTAAAATGTGAGCCTGTTTTGAAGGGACAAAAAGTGTGCACTGTGATGCACACTGGCACGTCACAGAGATAGAGCAAGTGACAGATGAAACCAAGCACTTAAACTATTTCCACAGGAAGTCAACGCTGTCACCCATGATGTTGATTATAGAAACTAAAAACATCTTAACAACACATACATCTCCTTCAAGAATCCCAAGCCTATTTAAAACCATGCGATTTACGATACTTGTCATCATAGGAGAGGGCCTTGTGCCCGAAGCATGCCCACCTATGAGCTGAACAATTGAAATAAATAACATGAGTTTATGTTGGAAATGATGAAAAAATAAGCAACATTTTTTGGTCGCTGATATAGATTTCCCAAATGGCTCTTAATGTGAATGAAAGTCTCCTTGCCATACAGCCCTGTGAGTCACAGTGGCCTTGCTAAAAGCTGGCCTGAAGATACAGGCAAATCTCACGCGCAGAACTGTCGCTTAGCTTCTAACTAGACTAGAGAACTGAGCTCCAGCACTGTGTTTCTGGCTGGCATGTTTGTAACATCATTCAAAATTAAAGTTTTTGGCTTTCTTTCTTTTTGTTTTGCTGGTTCTATTTTTTTTTTCTTAAATGGAAATCAAAAGAGGTGATCTTTTGGGAAATCAAATATGCAGTTATATTTTATTACTATTTTCCTTAATTAAGCCTAAGAACAAATGTTAGCAAAGAGGCTGAAATAAGACACTGTTTTAAGGGAAACTTACTCTTCAGAAAGAAAAAGATTGATGGAACACAGACAAAGGTGATAGTTTGCTTCAAGACATGCACTAGACTTGAGATTTTAACTTGATACAACTAATAACATGATAATTCATTTAATTCAAACATTATCAAGAAAGGGCTAGGCTAGTTGGCCATACACCCTGACTGGAAAAGTACTAAGGAAGATAAAGTTGTTTTCATGGCCAAATGTAATTAAATATAACCGACTAATTCATTTTAAAAGTAGAAGAATAGTGATGTGAACAGAATGGTCCATTTTTCAAATGAGGAGTAATGCAAAACAGGTATGTTAGATTAACTTACTGATTTCTCAGCAGGAAGAATACAAGCAACACATTTCCATACACTGAACACTAGAGGAGATACTTTAATTTCTCTAGGGTCTGTTAAATAAATGGATTACTTTTTATTAAGGATCAAAATTTCATTTGGTGTTAGCAAAATCTCTAGCACAATAAGGAGCATTGGGATCACCCAATTGATGATATTTAACATTTACTGAGTTTGTACGACATAGCCCAGGCATTGAAAGGATGCCATGTGTATGTGGTCAAACATCAAGCATTGTCTCTATCCCAATCTCCTAATTTCTACACTAAAATACTTCTATGAAGACTGAGGGTAAGATACCCTGATTTCTAGAGAGATGTATAATATTCTAAAGTCCATAGAGCCAGAAATGAAGAAGCCAGAGTTGGATCTGAGCAATCAGACTCTGAACACAATGAAATGTTGCCTATTAGAGAAATTTCACTTGATAGTAAGAGAAATCTAAAGCCTGAAGCTGAGAGCAGAAATGCAGAATCTATGAGCTCTAAGACATAAAATGTTCCTGCAGAGTGATCAATAGTTACAGGGGATTTGATAGTCTCTAATTTTCTATATGTGGTGTATGCGATTTCATCTGAACTCTCACGTAGGTTGTTGTGTTTTTGAATGGAGAACTGTCTTCAGATCTTTAGAACCCTACTTGACAAATTGTCTATTTTTAAGTCCTAAGTAGAAGTGACCAATTCTTATATCCAAGGAGATCTATCTAATGTTGTCTTACTTCATAAATATACTACAAGTGAATCTTCAAAAGCCTTTAAGCCTTCTACTTCAAAAAGCCTTCATTCCTGTCACTGCTCTGGGTTTCACTAGATTCTCCAATGGAGAAGTCAGTATGTGCCAATGCATGAAGGATATTCTCAAACTATTGGAAAATGTTGATCATTTCATATTATAAGGATGCATGTAATGCCTGTAATCATTTAATTCCACATAGTTATATAAATATATGTGTACATCTCCATGTTACATATCACGTATGCACTCACGTGTTAAAACTGAACAAATAATTTGCTCCATCCCTGGATTTTCTTCAAAATGCATAAAGGGAAAAAAGCAGATTGTGTTTGATTTCTCTTTTAATTTCTCAGTTGTTCAATGGATTACATACTCTCCCCCTGACTCCTGGAGTCTTATAATTAATGAGCATGCCATAATCCACATAGGCTGAGGATGAGAAAACCAGGAAATTGAGGCACTTGACAGCATTGCACTGGAGGCGAGAGGAACTATTCTCTCCCCAGTAAGGAAGCCTGAGACATCTTTAAAGGTCACGTGCCTTCCCTTTCCCTCCCACTTCTCAGTGGAGGTTAAGAATACTCCCCTAACAAAAACCCACCTACTCAAAGAGGAGGTTAATTATCACTACATAATTAGCCTCACAAGAAAATTGCTAAGATTAATGAAGCAGTGCTTACTAAGTGATTACAAACTCTCCAGGAACTACTACAGAAATATTTGTTTACAAAGACCATTGCCATGTATATTAATAACAGATTCTGTGTACATTGCCACATTGGTTAATCGATGGACCAACATTTGTAAATCCAACGCTGTGTATTTGTTGAGAAGTCAGGGAACAAAGGAGGAAAGACGTGAAAAGGAAAAAAAAAAGGAAAAAACACGGTGGAGAAAGGCAGATCAGCAGAAAGGGAAAACTTCCGCATGCATCAACTGAAACTGTCAGGCTAGAATGAATCCTTTTTAATTGCTCAGGTAACAATACAGCTCACCAAATGACAATATCTTCTGTTTAGTTTTAAAACCAAGGAGACCTCAAGTAACTTTTAAAATTAAAAGACACATTGTAAATCAGTATGGAGTCCTCAAAACAGCAAACTCAAATCTCCCTTTTGACCTAGCTATACTATTCCCACATATTTATACAAAGGACTATAAATCAACATATCATAAAGACACTTGCACACTGAAAGGTGCTGAAGTCACTATACAGAATATCCAGGGCACGGACTCAAACAAAGCATCCATCAGTAGAGAAGTGAGCAAAGAAAATGTGGTATGAATTCAAAATGTGATTTAATTCACCTATAAAGAAGGAAATTTATGTCATTTTCAAAAAAAATGGATGCAACTGAAAATGATATTAAGCATATTAAGTCAGGTTCAGAAGGACAAATACCATGTTCTCTTTCATTTGTGGATCCTGTATGTTACATAGGTACATAAATTTTGCATGTATAAGACATGAAATAAGCCAACATGTTTAAAGGAATAAGGGCTATAACAGGAGGAAGAAGTGTAGCTTGAGGGGTCAATATGATCAAAAAGCATTATGTACTTGTATGAGGATGCCCTCAGGATGCCCAGGGCCAGCATTATAAACATACAACAAATAATGGTTTCTTTAGAAGACAAAGTTTTCATAGCAAATCTGAGATTTGCTTTAAATAAGGTAGAGAAAAATTTCTGATAAATAACTAAAGTGAGTTCTGGGATGACATGGACATAAAGTGCAAATACAGCTTACTACAGTGTTGTGCATGTGTGACTCAGTCCCTTTTCCCAAAATACAGTACAAGGTCACGGCCATCATACAACTACCTTGAATTATTGAACACATCAGCAGTGAGTCATTGGGCCACTGAACACATCACCGTGATTATTCTACAGACCTTCTCACCCAATGTTACCTGGGTCCTAGTAGACAGGTTAAACTGCAGCTCCAAACACACCCTTTGTATTAATCCACAGAGATCCACCTTCTCTGGTGATTCTTGGCCATCGTAGATTGATCAAGGTTCAAAGTGAAGGCTGCTCTTGGGCATTAGCCCCTTCAGTACATGCAAGTCTGCATGCCAGAAACAGGAGACTTCACAGCCTTATAGCAGCCAATAAATGAGTGGTGTTAACATTTGCTCACACATGACTGAATTAGTGCTACGCACATAATCCATGCAAAACTAGTGGTCTATACATATGGTCCCATTAAATGCCCCAAATGGTCCATGTCTAGAATTACATGGAGGAGAACAGTAATGATACCCCAATCGCCCATTTGTATCAAAGGAATTCCAGTACTAATAAAATTTTTGGTTTTGCTTTAATAAGATATCATCAATCACAGACACACACTGTGACTTAAGTGCATATCATTCATATTACACTTCATATATAATCAGAGTAAATAGTCAGAGAACTAAAAATAACAGATAGCTTGATAGTTTGTAAGTAACTAAAAGGTTAACAAAACAATAAAAAAGAAAACCACAATGTATCTACCACACTGTCATCTGTTTACAATTATAGATTTTAAATAGAATTTGGGGACTGTGGAGACAGATCCCCTGATAAAACCCTTGCCACTTAAGCACAAGGTCCATAGTATAGTTCCCCAAAGTGATGTAAGCGCTAAGCATGAATGGCGGTCTAAGTACCATCCCAGCCCTCCAGAGGCTGAGAAGGGGAATCGCTGGAGCAAGGTTGCTACATAGCCAAACCAAATTTGTGAGCTCATGGGTCAACAAGAAACAATGCTTCAGAATGTACGATGAAGAGATTGAGGAAGTTATCTGCCATTAACCTCTGTTTCCCACCCCCCCACACACACACACACTTGTGCACTCACATATTAAGGACATGTGTGTACAAGAATATTAAAATGAAAAAAATATTTTAAAAATGGGTCTTTTGAATACTCAGCACTTAAATGAGCTAAAAGTGTCTGAGATGAGTATTCATGATTATCAAGGAAAACCAGTATGTGAACAAGATATATACGCCTGTTTCAGGAAGTCCTGTGGGGAGAGAGATGATCTGGAGTCTAAATAACTAGAAAAACGGGAGAATCACTGTATCTTCTCTCAAATGCACACACTGTCAGGCTCCATACTGTAAAGCAAGTGTCACATGGCAGGTATGACAAGTAGGTCATGAGAGGTTATTTTATTTTACTTTATTTGTACTAAAATGAAACAGGGTAAGAGGTGATCTCATCTTTGGCATAAACCTACCATGGATTCTATACCATAAAGTTTTGCAAAGCCAACCTAGAAATGACTCTGCAGCCTGATACTTGACAGTATAAAAGCCAATCAGAGCAGAGGACACACATGGTAGAGAAGTGACCGAACACTGGTGGGTATAAACATCATCTGATATATACAAGGGGCTACAGGATTGTTGCACAAACGGTGGATGTTCATCCCATACAGGCCTGTGTCGGGAGAAGCATGTATGGAAGGAAACCAAGAGAAGATGCTTAGGCTATAGGAGTATGGATCCTGCTGCATACAGAGCATAATAAACATTGGTTATTGGTTCTTACATGTTCTAGGTGATTGTAAAATTTAAATAGTTTTATAGAAGGAAGTGCATAGTACTAACCTTCCCAAATTCTGTTATAAGCAGACTGAGATGTTGTAGCAGCTTTTCAAGTACAGTGGCTTCTGGGCTCAGCACACAGAGAATGGAGGGACTGACTAGGAGGACCCTAGGCCTGACCGCTTCAACTAAACATCTTGTTGGTTGGCTCTTCTTTAAGCTTTTATGGGCTGATTAGAACTTAGAGAAAAGTAGAGTCGCCCACATTAATAAAAGTGAGTATGGGTTGCACATTCTGCCACTTACTTTTTTTTTTCCATGCCTTCATCAGTTTAGCTAGAGAATCAACTTTTACTCTATAATATTATTACTCCTTTTTTGTGGTTTCTGTGGTCTCATGACAGAGATCAGAGGCCACTACATGTACTATTTATTAAGCCTAGAATTCATTTATGCCCTTTAGAAGTAATTCAACACCAACATACGGTCATCACAAAATTCCAAGGAAACCACAAAAGGATAAAAAGTCACATATTTTTAGGAGAGTAGATTCTTGACACACTATAAGCTATGATTTAAAAGCTATTTTCTGGCTACCTTACTACATATTTGAAATTAAAGCTAATTAAAAACAAAGGGTTACTGTACTGTATTAATTTCTTAGGCATTTTTCATCACTTAAACATATACACTGTTTAGTTTTTAAATTACAAAAACTAAGGCCAGCCAAAAGTAACTAACCACAGGCTGAAGGATCTGTGAGGAAGCTGACCTCTCTGGAAAGCCAAAATACACTGAAATATCTCAGTCTGCAGGGCACTAGCAGGGTTTTGAAAGCTTGCCAGATTAATGTGGAAATATTATATAAAGTAAACAGATTTTTGTCCTCCTTTCCATATCACCATTATTTTGCATAGGCAACTTAAAAATATTTGCCCAATATCCATTGGATTCTAGTTCACAAATCCTCATAAGGCTATATGAATAAATTTAGAAATGGAAAAGTCAATAATTTCCCTTTACAGATTATTTTTCTCCATATGAAAAATGGCTAGACAATGAAGAAGAAAGAAATATAATAACCCTAATTCATTTTTAAGGGAAAACTTGGAAGCTTTTTGTCACTTTGGTACATCACAAAGAAGTGTAGGAAATTGTGCGTCTTTGCTTTTCTTGTGCTTGACGGGACACAGTTGAGATGAATCTGCAAATTAAAACTGAATTAGCAATTGATTCTGGTTTCACTTTATCCTTCCATTTTCTCAATGACATCAGATTAGAACTAACTTCATCTTCTTATTCCATTTTGAAATCTTGAAGCTATTTGATTTTTGTCTGTCAATCTCAGAGATATTTTCTTCAAATGTCCAGGAAACTTTAAATGCCCCAGTTTCACATTACCATTTAACACTGAGGCCAAGGTAAGATGGTCAGCCAGAGAAGGCAGTTGCTGTGCAGGCATAACAACCCACATGTGGCTCAACTGCAAACCCCATGGTGGACGGAGACAATTCTTGAAAACTGTGCTCTGATCATACACACTGTCCTTTGTCACATTGGAGAGATGTTACAGGATGCATACTCTGACAACTGTGTTCAACTGAAGCAATCTTCTCATTACATATTTGCAAATGAAGGTTTTATTAATCAGGCAATGGTAAAAAATTCTTAAAATTTGGAGAATGTGAGATTTAGATTCAAGCGTTCCCAAAACTGTATGAAACCACTAAGACTACCAAGTTCTTGAGCATTTCATTTTGTCTGGTTATACTATTATTGTTTTTTGGTTTGTATGATAAAAATGGTATATCATGATATTTAGGCCACATAATATTGGTATAAATAGCATAAACCCGACACAATCATTGCCCAAACAAGCAATGCCTGTGGTACAACTCTTCAAGCTACCACTTCCAGATTGAGAAATTTAGTTGTATTACTTTAACATATGAAGTGCTTACGCACTTTACTTCTTAAACAAGAGTCTTTCAACATTAAAAACATAGAATGGAAATTAAAATATTAAATTTTTTCAAGACGCAAGTGCAGAAATTATGTTCTTTTTCCAAAAATTTATCATTTTCTAAAATCATCTTAAAAGGAACATCAGGAGAAATTATTCAGAAGGGTAAATATTTCTATGACACTTTATCATTCACTCATATTAATTTTCAAAACATCTTTTCACCTTTCTTTATAGCTTTCTGTGCTGGAGTCCAAATTTCCTGTTAGTAATGTCTATGCATATTTTAAAAACATTGTAATCTGGTACAATTGGTGTTCTAATGTCATTTGCATGCCCAACTTCATTATATTTCTCCAAACAATTTCAGTTCCCAAAGAAACTTTTGGTGTAAGAAAAACTCTTGGAACATTATATCTTAGAATCAGGTCACCAAGTCAGTTATTTCATTTCACATAATGCAAACACTGTTTACATTCCATTTGATAACAATGTCAAATAACACTGTCACAATATTAAACAACATTGATCGACATCGCTTTCTGTATTGCTGCAATAAGATACTAACAGCAAACAACTTTGGGGAGGAAAAGGGTGTGTTTCATCAAACACTTTCAGGAAAATAGTTCATCACTGAGGGAAGTCAAGGCAGGACTTCAGGCAGGAAGCTGAACCTCAAGGAACATTGCCAACTGCCTTGCTGCTTTCAGCTTGCTTTCTTACACCCATGGGGCTGCGTGTTCAGGGTTTGGTGTTGGTCAGGGTGGGCTGGGCCCTCACATAACCAAGAAAACACCCTACAGACATGCCCAGAGCCCAACCTGATTGAAAAATTCCTTGGTTGAGGTTTCTTCTTCCCACATGACTTTAGTTTGTTTAGTTTGTGATATGTGGGGCGGGGGTGGGGGGTGGGAAGGTGTTCATAGAAAACAGTTATGACCTAGGAAAAGACCTGCTATTTAGTCAACTGATTCCTATGCATTTGTTATTTGGTGAACTTTCTTTACTAAATGAAGATAAATGAGTAATCTTTAATAACTAGGTAGCTGGGTTACTCTCTGATGGTTGACTTTTTGGACCACATTTTAAAGGTTAGCTCAACGGAATTATACAGACAACATTTTATAATCCTGCTTTAGGAGCATTTCAGAATCTTCAAGTCAATACTAAAACAATCCTCATTGTTTTCATACTGATATCCGAATATGGAAGAAGCTGAGGGGAGGAGCTCACTGTCCTATTAAAACTGATCACACTTGAGTGAAAGAAATACCAACAAAGCCCCACTATTCTTCCAAATGATTTACAGCAGATTTGAAGAGAATCCTTTGGCATTTGAAGAGAACTCCTTTGCAAGGCAAACATCCAAATATAATCTTCATTTCATATAATGCAGCAAAGATTAAAATACTTGGAAACAGTTTAACTTAAATAGCTTGCTTGCCTATACGCAAAGACATCCAAAGGACGGCTTTCCAGGCTGAGATGAGTCACGCACCACTAGATTGATCTATTTGAAGTATTAGTCATGCCTCCATCGGTATAGAAAGCCAAAACTGCTGCTTTTTCGTTATCTAACTCAAAATGTACACAAACTCATGGCTTAATGGTCCTTTATTAAATGCCCTAAATTAATAGACAAGTTCAAACAATTATATCACAAACTAAAATATTATCAATTCCCTATGGTTATTTGGGGGGACAGATTTTTATGAATTTCAGAAACCTCAGTTGTTTAAAAAAGGATCTTTTAAATGAATGTATAACAATAAAAATGGAAAAGATAGTATAAGCAACCAGATAAATAGAAAAGCATACACTGATGTTATACAAGAGACAACGCTTCAATAACTAAAACTACAGCAGCTGTGAAGAGCAGTTCTGCCATCAGTGTGTGTTTAACCTTAATGGAAAGGTGTCTCAGGGAAAACATATTCCACTCATGACGCAAAGTGTCTAAGACTTCCATGCTTGCTGATGGATCACTCATCAAAATGGAGTGCAACTACCCTTGCTCTGCATTACACATGACAGTTCACAGCATTTGTTGGAATTCTGTTTTGGTTTATTCAGAATCTCAAGCGTGTTCACATAGAAATAACAAAAACCTTTAAATTTCCAAATTTCCAACTTAATTCTTTGATTTGGCTTGGTTTTGCTTTACTTTGGTTTATTTCTTTGTTCTGTCTGTAGAAATACATTCACTACAGAATTTCACACACCACACTCTGAGAACTTGGTATCCTCCTGATCTTGAAGTAAATACTTGCATATCAATAAATTCGCTGAAAAAACAATGTTTCTAAACCAATGGTATTACTCTTTTATACACACACACACACACACACACACACACACACACACACACACACACA
>OU015751.1:36524669-36550582 GCA_907169655.1 Acomys percivali | reverse complement strand
TCTCTCTCTCTCTCTCTCTCTCTCTCTCTCTCTCTCTCTCTCTCTCTCTCTCTCGTGTGTGTGTGTGTGTGTGTGTGTGTGTGTGTGTGTGTGTGTGCAGCACTTTGCAGGCAATGCAGGTCTGCGCAGTGTTCTTCAGGATAGAGTGTAGGCGTTGAAAGCCAATGTGACAGTAAGTGTCTAAATTAGGAATTCCAACCACGAAAGGGGGCTTCATTTTATAATCAGGAACTCAAAAGGAGGTCGTATTTCTTTTCCTTATAAAATCTGTATTTCTGCTTCCATTTATTTGACAGTGAATGTCTGCAATATTGTGCTTATCAGTGATTAGAAAGAATGGCAAATAGCTGATTTCACATATCTCTTGAGCAGGCGCCCTTCATGTAACGCTCTTAATTTTAATTATCCTTGGTGTATGAAGTCTTGTTTGTTTGTTTTTAAATCATGATAAATATGAATCGTTGGACTGCCTTCGCTCCCCCCTCACGCCCCCAATGCAGGGCCTGTTCAAACAACTGTACATCTGTCTAAGGAAAATAATGGGCCAGGGCTGGGCTAAGGGATGGTCACCGAGGTCTCCAGGATGTTGTACTTATTTATTTATTTATTTGGCTCTTGCTGAGAGGCAAACCAGCACTGAGTTTAGCTATTCTCAAAACTGATCTCTGGGTGACACTTTAGTTTAGCCGAACATAGACGGCGCCATCACTCCACTGATTTTTTTCCCCCAATAGAAGACCCAATTCTACTCTATTCTAACTTCCTTTTAACGTACCCCCCTCCCGCCCCCGCTAAAATTACCTCAATCACGCTGGAGTTGCTAGATTTTCTGGGTCTCTCTCCCTATTCCTTCCTATCCAGCACACCTCTTCAAAATGAGACTTGTCTTAACTTTTCAACTGCGGCGGTTAAGTAAGCTCAGAACCTCTCCACCCGCCAGCAACAGCCTTGACTTCCTTCACCCAAAACTGAGCCCAAGCCTCTACGGGGCGACCCCCAGAAGACAGAGGTGACCCCTAGGCTTGTTTCCTTACCTTCCACTCCGAAAGCTCCGGGAGGCTCTTGGTCTAAGACACCAGCACAGGCACGCGTCCCAACAACAGTGACGGAGAGACTCCCCTTCGGTCCCAATCACCGTTGCCCATTTTTCCCCCGGCTCAGCTTCACATATCAAGATTTATTATTGGGAAAAAAATGCATGCAATACAAGAAACAAAAAGAAAAAAGAAAACTAAAAAGGGGGTGGGGGTGATGGTACCCAGTGGCCAGAGGCTTGTGCCTTATCCAAGTGAATGAAGCCTTCAAAGGAGAGGCGGGGAGAGGCCCCCTGAAGGGAGACTCGACAGAAACAACAAACAGAAAAATGGAAGTGGATTAAGAGCGCAGATGTGTTTTCCCAAACCCACCCCCCCTCAACAAACGGATTGGCCAAGAAGCCAAGAAAGCACTGAGAAGTGGCCGGCGGTGGCTGCTGAGGCGGCGGGCTGGGCGGCGGGCTGGTGGCAGGAGTGCTCTCGACTGGTGGCGAGGCTGGAACTGGAACCGGTTGCTTGGTGCACCCTCCTCCCTGACCCTCCTCCCTGCCAGGTACTGATGGACGAGCCGCGGCTGAGGAACCCGGGGTGAAAATCCTAGGCTGGCGACGTCGGAAAGCTGTTTGAATGCCCGGCGAGGAGGGAGGCGCGCGAGGGCGCGATATAGTAAAGCTGTGTGTCCGGCGTGCGCGCCGGCGCGCGGCGCTCGCTCTCCCCGGGGCTGCGCGCGAAGGGGAACCCGCGCGTTCCTCGGCGCGGGCGCGCACACGCCGCCAGGCAGCACACCCCCCGTGCGCGCGCGCGTGCTCGCGGGTGCGCGCGCCCCCAGCGGAGCGCTGTGCTGGGGTTGGAGTCTGGCGTCCCCGGCGGGCGGGCGCGGGAGCGAAGCCGGAGGGAGCTGCAGAGCCCCGCGCCCCGCTACTCAAACACGAGCTCGTCTGGAACACGGTCTTTTCTGCGTCTGGGAGGTTTTCGCATCCTTATTTTCCACCGCTGGGACTGGTGGCCACCAACTGTTGGAGAAAAGTCCCCAGGAGGAGAGGCAGGGGGGCTCGGAGACAGGAAGGCGACTCGGAGGGGTAGGAAGTAAACGCTGGACTCGATCAGAGATCTTTTTCTGCCTTTCAGTCCCCGCCTGAAGCAGCGGGAGAGCTGTCATTTCAGTACCGGGATTTAGGATTGATCCAGTTTGCAGCTGAGGGGCTAAATCTCAGCTCCCACTGCTCCTTGCCTCCGAATGGATGCTGGAACTATATAGTTGTTGGGTTTTTTGTTTTGTTATGTCTTTTTTTTTTTTTCTTTAATCAGAGCCAGACTGCAATTAACATCTTATTTGTTCTGGCTCCAAAGAGCCTTTGCCAGGACCACTGGGCGGGCTACCGAGGTCAGGCGATCTGCACTGCTGTCTGCCTGGAGATGGGACAATAGTGCGGGTTCTAAACTTTTGATTCGTTCGCCTTCTTAATGCATTTATTCCTTGTCAAGTCTCCCCTCGTAGCAAGTTTGGGTAAGTGATGGGAAGAAATGAGGAAAAACTACCTTTGCTGTCCATTGAGAGGGAGAAAAAGAATAAATCTCTACATGCCTCAACCTTTTTATTTACTTATTGTTTATTTCGCCTCTTGTACAGACAGCTGTCTGAAGAAGTATCTGATTGGCTTTACAGGCAGCAACAACTGGTCGTTCGCCTGCTCGTTAGGTCTTTACTAGTAGCCTTGGTTGGTGTTTTGCAAAACAAGTGTTTGAATAGCCTACTGGTGCGAGGGGAGGAGGCATAATAATGGGAAATGCGTTTGCTCAGAGCAAAGAGTCTTCCTAAGGGTGAGTTGCCTGAGCGGCAGGTGAAGTTGAATGAAGCAATTTTCCATCATTTGCTCTACTCTCTCATTTGCATTTTTTATTCCTCTTCTTGTTCCTCTCCCCTGGGGCAATTGCATAGCCAAGAACACGATTTTCAAAGGAGGGCTATCAAGAAACCAGGAAGGTGCTGATGATCTTTTGTGCACCAGAATTGTTTGAAATATTAAAACTGGCTCGTTGGCTCTTTACATCTTAATACATATTAATAGAATGACCCTCTTCAAGGATTTCTCTTTTTAGGAGAAGAATTGAAGTAACAACCTGTAAGGGAAACAGTTAATCACTCTCCAGCAGGCTTCAACTATGTTCCCAGGAACAAATCACCAGGGAAAGCAGCCTGGGTGGCATTTTGGTTTTGTGTCATTTCTGGCTCAATACAATGCTTTTATTCATTTAAGGGAATTTGAAAAGAAAATGGGTCTTATATGTCAAATCCAAAATCCAAATCATAGTGTGTATAGTGAGCACATTGTCTTATAAACAGAAAGACTATTCTGCAGTACAAAAGAGGAAAATGTTTCACTCATTTTAACTTTCAGATATATGGTCACAATTTTGCAAGACATTTGGGTCAACCTGTTATTTTTTACCTGGAGAAAAAAAAATCTTAATAAACGTGCAATAAAAATGGAGAATAAGAAAATACTTCGCATGGGTTGTAAATAAAGAGATAAAATAATGTAGGGTTAGTTATAATTCTCACATGGTAATGCCTTCTCACATTATCATTTAGCATTGTGAATCCCTAAAGTCATAGCACTGTGGAGTAAGAAAAACAGCCTAGGGGGACAATTTAAAAAGGCTTAATCCTAAATGGAAAGGGGCACTCTTTCCCAGGATCGTTTTTTTAATTCCAGTGGGACCCAGGGCTGGGTTAGAAAGGAAAGCCACTCTTAGTAAAGCGCTTCACCCTTCACACTATTTCCCATAACCTTCATAAATTGCAGGCTACTGAGCTGGCCTGATGATGATCCTGCTGGGGTATATTTATAGCAGATGATTTGTAGATGATAAATATGCCAAGCAAGACATGGCTACAGTAACCCGGGGCTCATCTGACTTCCTCTGGGTGGTGGGAGTCACAATCAAGAATAACAGGAGGAACCATATAAAGGAGAATCTGGTCTCTGGGCCCTGACAACAACCATAAGCCAAAGCCAACTCAAGAAGGCATTACTTTGTTCTGTGCCTGCATGGAGTTCCGTGGGAAAGCTTTGCTGTCATTGATTCAACAATAGCAAAAAAATAGTGTACACCATGAGCTCTGTGTCTTCAGATGATAGTTACCAGCTCTTACCATCTAAGTCATTTGTCCTTGTGTATATTCCTTATATATTTCATATTTCACAATATACCTATTATATATGTTTATATATGCATATATTATTTCCTAATCTACACACACACACACCACACACACATACATTTGATTATGTTTGGAGTGTTATATTAAATTTTTATCTATGGCAAGTAGCTTATTTTAAACAAAAAAACTCTCAAATTAATCATACAACTCGATTTTATCCATATCCTTATTGACTTTCAAAAGGAATAATGGGAAATAAGTTTTAACATATCCAAATCTAGACTAATACTATTGCCATTATTCAAATTGGCCAGGGTATCCAAGGTTCAACGTCTTCACAATATATCACCTATAATTTATCTGTCTCATTAAGACCACTGCAAAAAGTGTTTCTATGTATAGTATTTTTAAAAGTACTTTTTCACCTAACTTCAAACTTTCTGCATTTGACAATAAAGCCATTCTCCTACAGCATTGCTTATGATTGTTTAATCTGTCATCAAATAGTAATACACTTCTAGAACACATTTAATGCATTTAAACTGTTTTAAAGTATCTGTTTATTTTATGTGCATATGTATTTACATGTATGTCTGTAGACCAAGTTCACACAGAGTCCTCAGAGGTCAGAAGAGGTGTTGGACCCTGCGTAACTGGAATTATAGATGTCTGTCAGTTGCCAAGTGAATGCTGGCAACCAAACATGGGTGCTTCACAGGAGCACTTAGTGCTCTTAACCTCTGAGCCATCTCTCCAACCACAATTTTACAAAAAGCTTTCCCTTGCCCTTCCTCATATAATATAATTGCCACATTTTATGTTTTATAGTTTATCATTATTACTAAGATTTTTGAAGCATATATTGTATGTAGCTTATCCTCTGTTCTTTCCATGCTTTTTTTTTCCCAAGTAATTCTGTCTCTGCAGATGTGCACACAAGATTTGGAAATAAATTCTCCTCCCCTACCGTCTCCTCCACTGTTTCCGTCCGATTGTCTAGTATCTCCAGAGATATAAAAAACTAACCATGTTCTTATTTACGGAAATCACCAAACATTTAAATAATCATATAATAATAAAATCTTAAAACATTACATTGTTATGCTAAAATTAATATATTCACCACAAACAGACAAACTCCCCGTCTCCTCCTCTTAAATTGTTTTCCTTAAGTTATTTTTCTTAAATAACATAGTATCTCAGTAACCAAGCTGAGTATTGGTCATTTTCGTCTTAGGCAGCCTTGAAGAGAAAGCACAGGCCAAAGCGGTGGAAAGTAATAGGAGGTAGGAGGTGCATAAGAGAGGTCTATCTAGGTTAGTCAAGCCTCGTCCAGCGTAGGGACGACCAGAGTTGAATTGGTCCTAGTATCATTTTTCAGTTTTATTAGTGTTTCCAAAGATAATGACACGAGTAAGAAGGTTAGCTCATTGGTAGTTATTGCCTGTCAATTTCTATAGTTTCACTCATTGCATTCCAGGAACTTGAAAAATATGGACTGTAGAAGCTTAGACTAGGGCGTGGAGAGATGCCTCAGTGGTTAAGAACACTGACTGCTTTTCCAGAGGCCTTGGTTTCAACTCCTAGCACCCATATAGCAGCTCACAATTGTCCAGGACTCCAGTTCCAGAGCATTCAACAACTTTACACAGATATGAATGCAGACTAAAACGGCAGTGCACATAAAAGGTAAAAACAAAAACAAACAAAACAAACTTTTTAGAGCTCTGAATAAAAGTTTTCAGCAAAATGCGAACTTATCCCAAAATTCTATCAGTTACTATTTTGTTTTTGTTTTATTTCTGTTTTCTGTTATAAATTTATTGTAATTTTGGCATAATATTTCACCTATGCAAATTCAATTCACTAGATGTGAGATATTTTATTCTATGCTATTTTTTTGTTTGTTTTGTTTTTTCAGACAGAGTTTCTTTGTGTAGCCTTGGCTGACCTGGACTCGCTTTGTAGACCAGGCTGGCCTCAAACTCACAGTGATTCACCTGTCTCTGCCGCCCGAGTGCTGGGATTAAAGGCATGCGCCACCATGCCTGGCATTTTATTTTAACCTGGAAGTTGACATTACTTATTCCCTGGTTATGACATGAAGCTGTGGCTTCTCTAGTCTTTTTTCATAGGAAAGGGATGGATGAGTAGTTGCTATTTTTTTCTAATTTTTTTCTAAGTAAAGAAATGTGTCGGTTATTCAGGTTTCCCTGCTGAGAAGTGAACAATTAGATGTTCTCTCCAGATAAGGCACTAATGACAGACCAAATAAAAGTCTCCACTAAGTCTAGCCTTGTGGACCAATGTGTTTTACTAGGGTGAATTGGGGGAGAGGTGACTTACAAGAGCAGTGGCAACTCAAAAACAGCTCCTTCACCTAAAAAAAAAGCCCATGTCTCAAGGAAGCTCATTGTCTGACTCAGTACTGGATCTTCAGGGATCTCCAGCGGAATTGTCCTCTCTCCTGAAACTGCTTACTGCTTTCATGGGCAGGAAGAGGGCTTTTGTCAATCTGTAAGTTTCTTTCTTTCTCGAAATAAATTATGGAATAAAAGTTATTGAGTCACACTCAAGAATCACAGGTATTACAGTCAGGAAATAAGAGATGAATAATATTGGTAGTAATCTAGATTTTCAGTATGTTTGTCTAGAGACAAAGTGTAAGTGTAACACCGTGAGAGGAAATACAGCTTAGTTTATATTTAACATATATGTATAACAACAATAATAAAAATGTATTTTCAATAAATAAAACATTCTGAAACCATAAAAATGTCTGTTTATAGTCTCTTATAATAATACATTGTAACTTTTAATATGAACATATCCTTTAGGACCAGCAAGATGACTCAGCCGGTAAAACACTTGTCACTCAAATCTGATGACTGTAAGTTCATCCGCAGAGTTCTCATAGTAGAAAAAGAAAACTGTCTCCTAAAAGTCATCCTCAAATCTCCCCATATGCACCATGATTTGTGCCTGTATGTCCGTGCTCACAAGCAGTCACAGACACATACACACAAGGATAAACTTTAAAAAGTGTAAACAGTAATTTTTCATATTCTAAGTTTTTGTGTGAGTATAAAATGTAAATTGAGCATGCTTTTTGTTGGAGGAGTACCCTAGCCTTCCTGTATCCACACTCCTCTTTGTAACACTTGTCTCTCTAAACAGTTTACTTCTATTCCCATGACCCATACCATACATGACTTTATATATTTCTCTTTCTGAAATGGTATTAATTCACCTAATATGATTTTCTCCAGTTGAATCCATTTTCCTACAAATGGCAGCAGTTACTAAAAATTATCATCGTGCATGAATACAATATTTTCCTAATGTACCCTTTTGTTATTGGACACCACAGTTGGTCCCCCAATTTTGCTACTCTGAATAGCACTGTTGTGAATAGTACTGTAGATAAACATTAATGTGCAAGAATCTCTGTGATGATGTGGTGACTTGAGTCCTTCGGGTAAATACCCAGAAATGATTAATGTATGGGAGATGTATGTGGGGTGTTGTTTTACTGGTTGTTGTTGTTGTTGTTTGTTGTCATTTAATTTTTAGATTTCACCAAGTTGACTTCCACAGTTGCTCAATGAGTTTACATCAACACAAGAGATGAACACATTTCCCTGTGTTTCTACATGCTGGTCTTTATTACCAGTATTACTCTGGTATCAAAGCTAACAAACAAAGCTCAAATCAAATGACAGAATGGCCACACTGTGCTGTGACTCAGATCAGGGTCTTGCTCATCCATCAACAAAGAAGGCTCCTAGCGCAGTACTTGAGTGCTAGCTAACCCAAAGACCCTAAAGTGGGAGGTTTTGACACACTCAATCTTAAGTGGAATGTCTTCATTAAACCCCTCCACTGAGAGTTCAGGGAGCTATGCTGAAAAGGAGGCAAATAAGGGCCGGAGATGGATGACTCCCAGGAAGCAGTGTCTTCTCGTTACAACAGCAAAGATGCATAGCTGCTCTAACAGTGACTGTGGCAGTGAGCAAAGGCCTGAGCAATTTCAAGCCAGCTATGGCTCCAGTGCTCACAGGGGAAGAAAATGTGGGCTCCCATTCCTAACCAAGAAACTATCTGAAATTGATATCTGTTTTTTAAATGAAAAGAGGTTTTATTTTTCCAATAAAGTCACACTGTGTATATTAACTATACTTCAGTAAGGCCCCACGCCTACCAATTGATTGCTAAGATGGCCACCATAAAACAACTTTGTCCTAGCTGGTTTTGTGTGTCAACTTGATATTAGCAAGCTAGAATTATGGAGAGAGAAAGGAGCCTCACTTGAGGAAATGCCTCCATAAGATCCAGCTTTAAGGCATTTTTTCCGTTAGTGATCAATGGGGAAGGGCCTAGCCCACAGTAGGTGGGGCCATTCCTGGGCTGATGGTCCTAAATTCTATAAGAATGCAAGCTGAGAAAGCCATGTGACGCAAGTCACTAAGCAGCATATCATATCTCCATGGCCTCTGCATCAGTTCTTGCCTCCAGGTTCCTGCCCTGTTTGAGTTCCTGTCCTGATTTCCTTCAGTGATAAACAGCAATGTGGAAGTGTAAGCCAAATAAACTCTTTCCTCCCCACCTTGCTTTTGGTCATGGTGTTTCATCACAGCAATAGTAACCCTAACTAAGACAGAATTCAAAGTTATTTTGGTAGAATTTTTTTCATTGCTTTATTTGAGCATTTTATTTGTGTGTGTGTGTGTGTGTGTGTGTGTGTGTGTGTGTGTGTTTGTGTGTGTGTTGTGTTTGTCTTACTGGTCTTTTGCTTAAATATTTAAGTTTCTGATCTTGAGTTCTGTGGGTTTCTCTCTCTCTCTCTCTCTCTCTCTCTCTCTCTCTCTCTCTGTGTGTGTGTGTGTGTGTGTGTGTGTGTGTGTGTGTGTGTGTGTTTCAAACTGGTTTTGTTGTTCTTTGCCTTTTTGTTTTCTAAACAAAGAGGAAGAAAGAAAAGTCATGCAGTTGGATAGATGAGGAAACGAGAGGACCTGGAAATAATCTATGTATGAAAGTTAACTTTCTTTTTTTATAAAATTAGGAAACAATAAAATGAGAGGTTAATACCTCTGATTAACATAGAGGCAAATATCCTCAAATTTCTTGCAAACCAAATTCAAGAAGAAATATTGAAAATTAAAAATATTCACTTTCTATATCAATAAATGTAGCAAGGCAGACAAAATCAAACATCAATTCACGATAAAAGCCTTGCAGAGACTAGTAATACAGAGATCAAATTTCCACACCGTGAAGGCTGCATGTCAAAGCTATAGGAAATATTATACTAAGTAACAAAATCTCTCAGTATTTCCGCTTATCTGGGAACAAGTGAAGGGTGTCTATGTTCTCTGTTCTTATTAAACACACTACAAGAAGTCTTCTTCTGAGCAGCAAGATAAGAGAAGGAAATGAAGAAATACAAATAAGGATCTTGCCCTTTTGGAGATTCCTGAACCCCTAGTTGCCTTAAGTTCCATGAACCTCCCACCTCCTTCCAGAACAGGATGATTTAACTTGGAGAATATGGCTACATATCAGCATCTTTTAAAAATGGAATCTATCAGGATAACCTGCTTCCCCTTCCTCTGTACGCCACTGGGCCTACCCACCAAGGGGAAACAATCAAATCGGTGGCACCAGAGTTCATATCAGAGGTAGTCCCTGCTCTCCCCACAACCGTGGAGAATGAGCTGTCCATTGGCTAGATCTGAACAGGGAGTCTTGGTTTACAACTGATAGGCTGTGCTCATATGGTGGGGGAGGAGGTCCCCTTCAGGCAGAGGTCTAGGGGAGGGGAATATGGCAGAAGAGAGAGGGAGGGAGGGTATGAATGGGAAGATACAAGCAAGGGGATAACAATCAGGATGTAATCTGAATACATTATAGTAAATTTAAAACATAATTACTGCAAATAAATGGAATCTAGAAGAGAAAAATGTGGTAAATTTCTGGGCTAGATATAATTGCAACTGTTCCACTCAAATCTTGGAAATGTCTGTCTGTTTCACCACAGTTTCCAAAAACGTCAGACTCTTTCAAGCTTAACCACTTCTTGTTCTCATCTACTCTTGCATAGAAATTCTGTTTCTATTCTTCTCCCATTCAGATCAATTTTTACTTAGAGTATAATCCCAGGAGTGTGGGGGTAAAACCAGAAAGCTGCTTCTGGCATCTACGTGGTGACAATGATAACGGGATGCCCTTTGCAAACTTAAAGTGTTTAAGTAACAGTTTGCTAACTTGGGAAGTTCTTTTCTGTAGGTTGCTTCTCAGCTACACCAGCTAGCATGCTGTCCAGAAGTCCCGTGGAGAAGCATATCTAAGTTTATTATAATATGACCCTTTGAGTAGCTCAGAAGGAGTCCTGCGATATGTCTTGAGATAGTTACCACCAGGCTAACATCTAGGTTGTAGCTACACAAGAAACTTTGAGCTAAGCCACCCAGCAAAGATGATCCTGGATTTCTGACCTACAAAAAAACTGTAAGAAACCCAACATTTGTTTATAATTGCTATATTTGGGGGTTATCTGCTTTGCATCATTAGATAGCTAATGTGCACCCCATGAATTCAGTGCCTATGATTATAATAAATAATGTAGCAGTGTTCATCAAAGTATAGTAATACTTAATTGGCTGGATACTATACTGTGCAACAGCCCTTTCTGATTGAGGATACATATAACATAGCATCCTTACACAGCGCTGTATACTTGTGCACTTCCAACCACCAGACAAGTAACCTCACACACCTTCAACTTTATTTTGGTCATACTTGGGTTTGGGGTATGCATTTTATAATGGAACCATATCCCTAGTCATCCTTCAATTCTTTAATTGTAATTTATACCTTTTTTTTATGTTTATCCTATATCTGTCTTGGGGTATAAAATTGTATCAAGTAGGAAGACATAAAATGTTCTTGTAAAATTTACTTTAATAATCTATAAAATTTCTAAAATAAGTGGGATAGTGTATGATGATAGGTGTTATATCAATTGTAAAGGAAATACTTATTTAAATTATAGTTTAATAAATTCAGAATTGGTGTCTGAACATTTTATCTGTTCCTACTTGATACAATTTAATACACCAAGACAGATTTTAGGATAATCATGGTGTAAATAAGAAAAATTTTTATTCTTTCTGTGATTTATTGATTATGATTTCATTCAGCCATGGTTGGTCCATATGTTTAAGATTAAAAGATTATCTCTTTGTTGATTCAAGGAGGAATTTAAGTAAGAATTATTTATGTCCTCCTTCTCTTATCATGAAGCCTTCTGTGCCATGGAAACAGGATATCTTGTGCTTCTAATTTGAAATTTTTTGTTGTCATTTAATCCTTCTTTCTCTGGCCTTGCTTTTAAACTTTTAATATCTTTAATTTTTGTCTAGCCATTGTGTTGAGTGTTACAAATTTCCTATTGCCTTTGTTTTAATTGACAATAATTTATGTATAATTCCTTTACAAATATGTATTTCCTTACATTAATCATTAATTAATAAATTGCTCTATTAGAAATTTCAATACTTTTATAGGACAAGTTGTTTTATATTCTTCATATGCATCCAAAATTGAATATCATGAAGAACATTAACTTTTAAACAGTTTTACTGATTAATTGTGGGAGTGACTGGGCATGTGTGTGCATTTGTGTAGCATAGCACACATGAGGACGTCAGAAGACAGCTATCAGAAGTCTGCTTTCTTCTTCTGTCATGGGATCAGGAGATCAAAGTCAGGTCATGAGACTTGCATAGTAAGCACTCTTAGGTGTGAACCATCTCACTAACCCTAAAGCAGAACTTAACACTTATAATTCATAGAAGAGTTTGTTGAGTAAATTAATCTTTGCTTTTGGCAATTAAATCTCGAGCATCTTTGTCATTTCTTTTAAAAGCCTATTGTCACCTTGATTGATTCCTTCCATGTCAACACATGGAATGTGTGAATGAATTTTTGTGTGCTTCAGAGCATATTCAGTTAACAGTATTGTGAAGCGGAGACTCCCATTTGGCAAGCAAAAGACTCATATAGCATATTAATGCTTAGGTCGTTAATGATAAAGCAATTTTTCAGTGACTCAAAATTAAGTAAACGAGTCAGGGACATAGGCTATTTTTCCTGGCATTCAGAAAGCCCTGAGTTTGATTCCTACAACCATATCAATTGGGCATGGTAGCATGTGAACGGTGGAGGAAGATGCAGAATCATTGGAATTAAAAAGTCATCCTTGGCCACACAGTAATTTCATTGAGACTGCATCTCAAAAGGGGGGACTCTCCGTTGGTAAAATGCTTGGTCTTGATCATACAAACGCAAAAACCTAATATAAAAAACATTGACCCTCCCTTCAATTCCCACTGAACTTCCCACATATGTTCACCTCTCACCTTCATCTCCTTTCTTCCTCCTCTCCCCTCCTCCACTTTTTCCTCCTATTCATCCTCTCTCTCTCTCTTTCTCTCTCTCTCTCTCTCTCTCTCTCTCTCTCTCTCTCTCTCTCCCTCCCTCTCTCCCTCCCTCTCTCCCTCTCTCTCTCTCTCTCTCTTTTTCTAGTAACTCACCAACTACATTTAGTGCTGCCCATATGTGCACTGTCTGGGGCCATCCACTGGGGCAGAGACATACCAGTAGCCATACTCCCAGAGAGAAGAGAATCTTGCTCCTTTGGCAGCTATCAATTGCCTGTACCTCCTTAGGATGGGGTTTCCTCATCCAGGCTAGAATTTTTGCTTGCTTGATATTTTGCAAGTCCTATGTAGATTAGTACAGATGCTGTGAGTTCATAATACTATATCTAGCATGTCTCAGGGTAGGGTTTCACAGTGGGTCTGTCCATCCTTCAACTCTTACATTCTTTCCACCTCCTCCCCGTCTTCCCTATAGCACCATATAGATGCTCCACATAAGGGCTGCACACCCACAGTTCCTTATTTTCAGCACTCTGACCAGCTATGAGTCTCACCTTATGTATTTGGTTATTTATTAGTAATGATTTTAATTCTTAAAAGTTTTACAAAAATAGATTTAAGAGATAAGCTATTAAAGTAAATTTCATTATATTTTTATTTTTGAACTAAGAATTTTATTGAAAAAAGCACTGACTGTAACATTTTATTCTAAGATGGGGATCTCCAGGTAATGCTAAACTGCCTAAACTCTGAAAGCCACTCAAAGAGTAGAACTTGTCAGGGTAATTGAGCGCTTCCATTATAAGGTACAGGTAATTGGGAAATTAAGTTTCCATTCTGTGCTTGCAGTAAATGGCAGATTGTAATATGCATTAAAAACTTAGTTTGCATGAATTAAAATTTAAGGTTAAGCTCTAGCTGATACCATGTATTAAAGTTTTATAAAAATGTATTTAGTGGTGTTTGAGGGTCATTTTGGGGGGTTTCAAAATTGCTATGTTCTTTGCAAGCAATTACTAGGTGTACGGAATGAATCTAATACAACAACCAACACTCTCATTTCCTACAAATTGTTAAGTGTATCAATTACTTTAATGCAAAAAAGAGAAGAAGAACCCATGGGGACTTTTAAAATATAATATTTTTATCAATTATTTGGGGCTTTCACACAGTGTAGTTTGATCACATTTTCCATTCCCACTTGCTTCTAACTCCTCCCTAATTCACTCTCATGCTCTGATCCTTTCTCAATGGCATCTGCTTTTCTTTTGTCTTTTTAAACAACTTGATTATGTTGCTAATATTCTCATGAGTGTTAGGCCAACCACTGGAGTATGGTCAAGCTACAAGGCTCCACAGGCTTTAAAGAAAACTGTCCTTCTTGCCCTGGAAACCAACCATCCACAGATCCTCAGTTACAGGTGCGGACTCATTATCTGCGCCCCCTCTCTGTGTGAGTTGAACCTATTGACCTTGTACAGGTATTCTGCTGTCAACTCACTTGTACTGTGAGGTCAGGGACACAGTGGCCTCATCATGTCCAGAAGACATTACTCTGATCCTTCTGACTTATAGGTCTTAAAATAATTCTGCCTCCACCTTATTCAATGCTCCCTAGTCTTTTGAGGGGTAGTATATGTACTATGTTGAGGTATTATGCGGTGTGGCAAGTTATTGCATTTCTCAGTCTCTAAGTATTTTGCAACAATATCAGATTCTTACATCAGTGGTCAAGGAGCTCATAAGATTGGAAAATTCCATCAAAATTCAATGGGGGATTTTAGGCTTAGATCCCCTGTTACATAATAATAACAGAGTTTGACATGTGAATGGGGTGTCAGACTTACATCAACAATCTAATGGAGTTTCATGACATTCGGTACTTCACTCATCTCTGTTGAAATGGAAACAGGCTTTAGATAAAAAACAAAACAAAACAACAACCTGAAGATTTTAATAAACTCTTATGTCATGTTTTTGTCACTTTCTTTAAAAAAAATGACCATTTAAAATAAGTGTACAATTTACTGGACCTCACTGTATATCACTGTATTTTGTTCATTTTCCCCATTACCTCCTGCTCTCTCTGCTTAGTCTTCCCCCACTGAACCCTGTTTTGCTCTCAGATAGTTTCCTTTTTGTTTTCATGTCATATACATGTACACTTCCTAATTAAGTTTCACATATGAAAAAATACACTGCAGATATTTTTATGCAGGTATTTTACTTTGATCTTTAGTGTATGCATGCTCCTGTGTGCTTGTGCACATGCACACGTGTCTGCGTATATGCAGAAGACAAAGGATTATATAGGATGTTATCCCTCAGGTTCTGCCTACGTTGTGTTTTGAGACATGTTCTCTCATTGTCCTGCAGTTTACCGAGGACATAAGGATGGCTTGTCAGTGAGTCCAGCCTGTCTTGGTCTCCACAGCAATGGGATTCAAGTGCACTGCATCACATGATGACTATCTCTATTTTAACACAGGTTCTGATTAATGCACTCAAGTTTTCATGCTAACAAGACTAATACTTTATAGACTGAGCCCTTGATCTTTTTATTCATTTGTTTAGCTATGGACTTATATCAAAGATGGACATGTTGGATAACATTAAAGGGGAACGAAAAACTAACATATGCGCATGAAATATATAAATGAACAAACTCTTACTGGCGAGCCTGAGTCACAATGTTAAGGGAATTTTTCAAGAAAGCTAGTTGGAGGTTTGCTATCTTGGCTATGTAAGTGAATAGGGGCTAAGGAGACATAATGTCAGGATTCTCCTAAAATCTTGGTAAGAATGCTTTTAGGATGCCAATTTCACGCCCAGAAGTGATTGTGTCACAAACCAGCTAATCTACAAGACAGTCACAACCCTCTCCCCAAAAGATACCCCCCTTTTCCATGTCCTTCTCTAAGTGTCCTCCCTCTCCACTAACAATAAATACAAAATTATAGCATGTTTAAAGATTCTTTGTAACTCTATTTGAAGCTTTGTCTCAAAATTGCTCAAAATGTTATTTCTAAGTTTATGTACTCTCTGAGAAATGTTTTGGTGCCTGGTATAGTTAATTAATTAATTATTACTTAAGAATTCTAAGATTGATAGCAACATTAGTATTGATATTGGTAATTCTATTTTGCCTATTGAATTGGCTAATGGAGTAAACTTTTTTATCAGAATACTGGATTTAATTTGAATTAGTAGTGCTTACTTAAATTCCTTAGCTTTCTTGAGTTTCAGGTCTCTCATCAGTAAAAATGGATGAAAACTGCAGAACTTGTATACCTGATATGACATTAGCTGCCTGCTCATATTTCGTCAAAGACTCTTAGCTACTTTAAATATAAATTAGAGATGATCATTTTACCTGCTCTGTGAAGTGATCATGATGTAAAAAAATTTTTAATGCAACCCCCATCTTTAGTACATTTCACATGTTAGTTAACAACATACCGAATTTCTGCTACAAATAACGATAAACCAACACAAGCCTTCTATACACTATCTACTTTATAAAGGCACCAATTAGTTATAACAAATGATCCTTACTTAAGACAGTATTTCAGACAGTATTTGATAAACAAGTCAAAACCATAGAGGTTATACTTTACCACCCTTAAAGCAATGCTTTCTCCTGTGTCATCATGTTCAATCTGAAACAAAAATGCTTTTAATAGACAGATAAACAGAAGTTTTGTTGAAGAAAAATATGTTCCATTTAATGACTTTGGATTTTCAAACCATTATTTACTAGTACAACTTGCATGAGCAAAATCACAGAATCTATGATGAATGTTAATTACTAATCCAAATGTCTATTACTGAATTATAATCATGAAGGATGACTTTCATAGATTATAGTATAATTGTATAATATATGCTACTCATATATTAAGTGTATATCACAACTATACCTTTGATAAAACTAACAGAGACCCAAAAAATAAATAAATAAAATAAAAAATAGTAGCAGTCATGGGTCAATAATGTGGCTTAGTAGTCACTTTTTTGTCTCGCAGTGAAGGTTAGGGTTCACTTTCCAACATCAGGAACACACACACATATATCACACAAACACAAGCACACAAACTCTTAAAGTAAACTCAAATATTTAACGTAAATCAGTATAAGCAGTGTTTTATGTATTATGTAAAAATATTAAGCTATATTAAGCATCTTTTAAATTGTAATCAGAGTGGAGAGTAACTTGAGCAGTGTAAAAGCAATTTCTAGCTATATAATTTGGATAGAGTTTTACTGAGTTCTGTAGTTCGGCTCCTGGAGCAGTGACCTGGAGATAACTCCTGAAGGTCCTTGCTTATTAAAATGATTTGCTATTATGGCAATAACACGCTCTCTCTCAAGACAGCATCTGAAAGAATCATTGAGATCCTAGTGTCTTGCTTCCAACTATAGTTTTTTTTTTTTAATATGTGGCTATATTCTCCTGGCTAAGTTCATATCCCCTTGGTTGAAGGCCAATTTTTAATTGAATTCAGTTAGTTTAATTGCTCCTCAGAGATGTCCATAAAGTGCGCTCTCCCAGATTCCCTAGCAGAAGTGCCATTGTCTTAGCTCAGCATTCCCAGGCAGACAGGAAAACTGCTATCCTGCTCGATCTTGCTCAACAATGACTCTTTAATGTCGTCTTTTTGTGTGCTTTGTATTTCAATTATAATTTAAAATGAATTAAAATCTATTTAAATGAATAGCATCATCTCTTAGTACTCTTGATGGAAATCCACTTCAGAACATTCTATGTCCTTAAGGTAGCACACTAAAAAAAGTGTCATATTTTAAATCCTTAATTTTGTATCATTAGTTTTACTTCTTTTCATTATTTAATCCTGCATTTTCATTGGTTTTTATTAACCAAATCAAATATAGTGATGCATTTTGTTGCATACTCTTCATAGGTTAATCATTAATGTTTGACACTTAAAGACAGCTTTTATAGTCTAAAGTTCTGTATTTCAATACTATGGACAGCTTTAGAAACAGGTGACTCATGGTGACAAGTAGCTTTACTTTCTGTGGTAATGAAGGACCGTCATATGATGTTTCTAGACAGAGGTATCTCATGGAGTGATAACTAAAACTATAAAAATATTGATAACATGCGAAAATGCTGCAGCTTACAGTGTGTGAGATTGTTCCTTTCTAAGTACCTGACCAGGTACATCATTTCTATAAAAATGTCAGGATTGGCAGTGCTATTCTTCCTTTAAAGGTCAAGAATTGGAAAGAAGGTCCCATAGTACAAATCTAACTGGTGAGCTGTTTGTATAAATAAACTTTTGTTGGATCGCAGCTGTCACCATTTATATATGTTTTATTATTACATAAGGTCTATGAGGACAGAGTGGGCTAGTTGGGATAGAGACTATACAGTGCTTAAAGCCCAAAATATTTCCTATTGGACCCATCACAGAAAATTTGCCAATCTTCATTAGGAATGCAAAAATGGTGGAGCTGGAAGAAATGTTTGCTGTTCTTTTGTTTTTGTTTTTGTTTTGCTTTATGCCTTTTTTTGTTTTTATTTTCAGTTTTCACTTTTACCAAAGGAAGTGTTACCTTTTTTTCAATACAAAAATGGCACATGACTTTCAATATGCAATATTATATATAGAATAAATATCTATTCAATTGCTATTCTTTTTTACTTTTTATTGTTTCTTTTTTAACATGTGCATTTATATTACTACACATAAATAAACTACATACAGCAGGATGAACCACGAGACAATCATGACTTATATAAATGTTACATTCATAGTGATTTGGCTATTATATTTGGCAAATTGAAGTAAGCATCTTTCCTATCTTGTTTGGTCTACAATTCTGAATGAAAATCAATATCTATCATATGTCATCTCTATTAACTTAAAACATCTATCTTGATCTAAAAACATCTTAACCCCTAACCAACTAAGCTTAACTGTAAGATTATTTGCTGTTCTTGCAGAAGACCTGGTTTCAGTTCCTTGGAGCCTCCCAGAGGTTCACAACAACCTGTAAGTCCAGTGACAGGTAATCTGACTCTCTTTTTGGCCTCTATAAACATTGTACATACATGGTTTACATACATGCATGTAGGCAAACATTCAAACCCACAAATTAAAAACAAATAGATCTTTTTAAGATGCATGAAGTAAAGTTGCAAAGTATGTGGTTAATCATCCAATATATATGTGTAGTCTCTTGTATATATAAGATGATTTAAATGGAAATCCAAGTATTTATAACTTAGATAGAAGGTTACCTCCTCTTTAGTGTCATAAAGATATTGTCAGGAGCCAAATCCATCAGTAATGGAAAGCCTCATGATATATATTTTTATTTGACTTGAGTGTACAGAGGCCATTTGAATGTACATCTATGTTGTCATGAGAAATCTTTAAGGAATAGCCAGCATGTAAGGACATCACACTCGAGTCTAAGCTGTTTTGACCACTGGAGCATGCAGCTTTGTCAAAGCCAAGACTGGAGAATCAGGTGGCTGGAGGTAAGAATGCGGAGGACGGAAAGAAATGCTCTGGAGGGAGAGTATGCTGAGACTCTCCTTCATCAAAGTGCAAGAGATTCCAGTACATCCATGTAACTTAGCTTCTATATAAACACCTGAGATGGTCAGTGTCACAGCCCTGACACAAAGTTTTACTTTTTATTCTTTCTCTTCTTTCAATTTTTGTTAGTTTATTTGATGCTCAGATCATAAGTGCCATTAGAGGTACTTCCTTTATACTGTGAACAAAACCCATCATTGTTGTGTCTGGCAAAGAGGTGTTTTGGTCTGCTGTGAAAAAAGATAATGTCTTTTATAAGATAATTGAGGTAGCACTTATATTTGGTGAAGTAAACTAGATTGTTATTACTATATTGTAGCTACGGTCGACCTCTTGCATTTGTCACATTCTAATACCTTTCAGGATTGATACGACTCTTAATTTGTCATGAAATTGTGATTTAGCGGTAAAAAGACTTTTCAATGCACAAATACTCTTGAAAACATAGAGTAAAATGGGCTACATTTATTGTTTTTTTGCATAGTTAGAACATAGATAAAAAGTTAAGGAGTACTTTAAGTTGTTTTATTATATTATTCATTTACATTAATACAATTACATTCTAAAGAAGATGCATTAATTAATAAAATGTAATCAGTTTTGAAAACAATAATTTTAACATAGGAGCAAAAGACTGAATTCAAATAGCCTGAAATCTAAATTGTAATCCCGTGCTCTTTACTGCTGTTTATCACATACAGTCTCTCTCTTTGTGATACCATTTGAACACTCACAATATTCTAGGAATTATTCATATACCTGAAGATGCTGCCTTGAGCAGTATAGAAGAATCCCTTTCTCTGCAAGTGCTTATATGACATAATGTTAATTCTGAGATTTGAAAGTAAATCTAACCACAGGAATAGAGAAAGACAGAGTAGATGGAACAGGTGATTTATACAGGTGATCAAGCAAACAGTCTCTATTCTTTGGAAAGAAACTAAAAATACTTTACTCTAGCTCAATCCATTTGTCCACAAATTTCGGGAATTCCTTGTTTTTAATAGCTGAGTAGTATTCCATAGTGTATATGTACCACAGAGATGATCATAATGAGTGAGTTAACCCAGAAGCAGAAAGACTCAAATGGTATATACTCACTTATATCTGCATACTAGCCCAATGGGCATGTCCCATGAAAGCCTTCCCTTACCAGGAAACTGGGACAGAGGGGAGCACATCCTATTGGGACTCTAGATGAGAGAACAATGGGAGAATAGCAATGTAGAAGGATCCAGTAGGTCCTAGAATCCTACAAGTAGAACATTATGATAGGCAGATTTGGGTCATGGGGTCCCGCTCAAACTAAGGCACTAGCCAAGGACAATACAGGCGGTAAAATTTAAACCCCTACCCTGATCTAGCCCATAGACAGGACAGTCTCCACACTTGAGTGGAGAGAGGGATTTGACTTTCTCAAGTACTCTGGAGCCTCACATTTGACTATGTCCCCTGGCGGGGGAGACCTAGTGGCACTCAGAGGAAGGACATTGGGTCACTGAGAAGAGACTTGATACCCTATGAGCATATACAGAGGGAGGTAATCCCTCTGAGGAACAGTCATAGGGGAGGGGAATAAGGGGAAAATGGGAGGGAGGGGAGAATGGGAGGATACAAGGGATGGGATAACCATAGAGATGTAACAAGAATAAATTAATTAAAAAAAATAAAATAAAATAAAAAATAAAAATAAAAAAATAAATAAATAAATAAAAATACTTTACTGAGTATGCTTGCTCTGACAGAATCTATAATAACAAAGTGTTTTCTTCCAATCCTTATTACTTGCACTTTGGGAAAAGTCTAATCCATTTATGTGCCTACAAGAACAGGATACCCATGCCCACATATTTAGCTTCCCCATGGTATAGATCCCAGGGTTTACTGGTTTGGGATCTGACAGCTGTACTCCAATGTAAACTGCATAAAAAGGGGGCCAAATATTTCTTGGAAAACGTTCTAGGAATTAAAAACCAGCTTGGCAAAACTTCTTGGCTTGTGAGTTGAACCCTGTTTTGACTCATCTAAATGCTTGGCCTTGTTGCAGTAAAGCCAATGGACTGACACCTCTCCATAGCTAAAACCCGAGTCAAGCAAATATCTGAAACCAAACGTCTTCCATTTTAAATCCTAAGTACCAAGGCCTGGGGTAGAAAATACTTGCTCTATTTTTGAAAAATCAAAGAAGCTTTAGGGAAAGGAGAAGTTGATGGAAGATGCAACCTAGAGAACTATGTGACCATATTTTTTAAAATAACTTTTTATACAGTTTACAAAGTCTCTTATAAATAGAGGAAAATGATTCATGTACTATGACTGTAGTAACAACAGTACCGGGTAGATTAAAATATAAACTAATCATATTGGAGTTGCAAAGTGTAGAAACCCACAATCGGTGCATTAGTGCCATTTGCTGGTTATGATGGCTGTTTAAAAAAAAGTACTTGGATTTGTGGGGATGGATCAGTAGATAAAGTGCTTGAGACTCAAATGTGAGGAATATATTTGTCCCTTCTTCTTTGATATTTACACATAAGTGATATCCATCTTCAGTCTGGGATAAATGAAAAAGTTGCCATTATTTCTGTCTAATACCTTCAAAGTTTAATTCTTACACAGACACAGACACACACAAACACACAAGCACACACACACATACACACACACACACACCTCGAGTGTGGCGGTTTGAATAGGTTTGACCCCATAGACTCTTGTATTTGACTACCTGGCCTATAGGGAGAGGCCTATTAAGGTCTATTAAGATGTGTGGCTTTGTTGGAGGAAGTATGTCACTGTTGGGGTAGGCTTTGGGGGTCTTCCATGCTCATGCTATGCATAGTGTGGTGCACAGTCTCCTTCTTACCTGTGGATCAAAATGGGTTAAAGCTCTGAAACTTGAAGCCAGCCCCAATTAAATATTGTCCTTTATAAGACTTGCTATGGTCACTATGTGTCTTCACAGCAATGAAACACTAAGACACCTAGCCTACATTGTATTATTTGTAGATATGATGATATCACTCCAGCCACTAGATTCAGTAATAAGTCAAGGTGCATATATAAGTTTTATGTACAATCAGCTGAATTTAAGATAATAAGAAAGGTTATCTTTAATAAGCGCAACCCAATCTAATAAGTACTTTATAAAAGGTGGAGAAGATAAAGATGAGAGACAGAAAAAAACGGTTCAAGAAAATGCAAGTGTTTTGAGTAAGGAGCATTCTGCGCAGTGGATATTGGATGGCCTGTACCAAAGAGAGTCTTACCACTACAGCTGCCAAGCACAGAATTCTGCCAATAACAACTGGGCTTTAATAAGGACAGGAAAAGGTCATTAAAAATATCCATGTATATTTCCAAACTAAATTTCATTTAACTTTTCTCCTCTGGTCTGATTGTGCTCCCTCCAAGAACCAAAGACTACATAAAAAAAAAAAAAAAAAAAAAAAAAAAAGACAATACTAGATTTGAGAATCCCACTTTTGAGTTATTGCCCAGGGTTGCTTGAGAGACTCCCCTAAACATAGCCAGTTGCTGTTGCCCTCTAGAAGTTAGGTCTCTGTTGTTGAAGAAACCATGTTATTCAGACATAAAAACAGAGGCCTCTGGCTGCAACTGACCTGAATTTTCCCTCCCTGAGGGCTAGAATCCATGGTCCCAGAGGGCACCAGAAAAGCTTATAAAAGACAGAGGCAACCAACAGTCTCTTCCAGCTATAATGCCACCACATTAATGACCAGCATGGCCTAATAACCCTTAGAGTGCACTAATGGCACACTTCTCTTGGTGGTAACCAATGGCTCTCTTATTGGCCTTATGACTGGGTCAACAAGAGGGATACCATGGTTAGTACTAGAAATCTGGACATTACTCGTTGCTAATGAAATCATGGATATTGGAGGATAATCGACAACCATTAACTTATTAAACCTTCATGATCTCTAATAACAATCTATAAACATTTGTCTTTATATACAAAGAAATGTGTAATCTTACCTCACCAAAGAAACTGCTCTTTGCTGTAGATATATTGCATCACAGAAAAGCACAGCCTATCAATAGGCAGAATTGTGGGGTCCAGTCCCAGCAGACACATTTCCAATACACTCTTGCACCTAAGGCTGGGGGAGCATTGCACAGAAGAGGGAGCAGAAAGATTGTAGGAGTCAGAAGATCAGGGAGTGTGCAGTGGGATTGTGTTGTCCCCTGGTAACATCAGAAGCTACACCCATGAATCTTCACCAACAGGACCACGCAAACATGAGCCGAACGGGGGACACCAACTAACATGTCAAACTACATGGGAAAAGCACAAGGAGTTTCAACTACACACAACAAACAAGAGGTAACTGAGTAAAGCTGGGAGTGGAAGAGTGGCTCTCCCCAGCGAAGAGCACAACAATTGCTTGTCCAGTCTCAAATGGTCAGCTTTTAAAGCATACATATATGTAACATTGTACAGATGGAATCTTATATCTGGGAATAAACAGGTATATACAAATACACTTATTCATGAAGCAACAATTGCTGAAGATAGAGGCCATGAATTTGAAGGAAAGGGCTGAAGGGAGAGTTTGGAGTGAGGAAAGAGAAGAGAGAAATATTATAATTAAAATACAATTTCAAGAATAAACAACCAGAAAAGTCAAATGGTCATTTGCTAATATAAAGGGTTAATTCTGGCAAAAACACATGGCTCTCGTTTTACCAAAGAACATGTTTTTTGGGATTAGACTATACTGTGGGTCTGTAATTTCTGATGCAGAAAAACCAGAAAATGACACGGTAAATGGTTAAAAACAAAAGGCTGGTGGACTGACAGGAGGCTTGCATATCAAGATAATGCCACAGCTTCGCTGGCCTCTTCCTTTTAGCTCTGTAATTAATACTGTTCCTGTTTCCCAGAGTGCTTTTCCCAGTGCTTTATTTTAGAATATTAGTCTCCAATGACGCTTAACTGTATAAAATGCTAAATCAGATTAATCTCTTCAGATTTTTATCATCTTTCTTCACCTTATCCACTCAAGTGCAATTATTCTTCTCTAGAGAAAAAAATGTTTATTGTTCTAACCTGTATTTGCATCATGATATTTTTCTCTCCCACTCTTGTACCAGGCCGTGTACTTACCATACATCTTCCTAGGTTTATATATGCATGCCCTAAGTTTCTCTCTCTATAAGACACTATGTGAGGCATTGAAATGAACCATGGATCACTACTTAGCAGAGTGTCTATCTCAGGCTACCTGTATGAAGGCTCATGCAGAATGATAGCTGGTCAACATAGAGTTAACTTCATTTTTTGTTTGTTTGTAGGCTTTCTGTTTTGTTTTTGTTTTTGTTTTTTGGGGTTTTTTTTTTTTTTGGCATTTTGTCCCTTACTGGATTTTTGTTTGTTTTGATTTTCATTCTTTTGCTGTGCTTTGTTTTTGTTTGTGTTTGCTGAGAAAAAGAGAAAGAACATGAAGTTGGGTGGGGAGAGAAGTGGAGATGATCTAGGTGAAGTTGAAGGAGAAGAAAGCATGATTTAAATGTATTGTATAAGAATTAAATTTTAAAAATCCTTCTCATCTCCTTATGCATGCATTCTTCTATGTTCTACACTTAAAATTTTTCCTTGCAGATTCCATTGTACTTTGCTATTTTTAATAGCTAAGCTATATATACAGCCATAACTTGATGACTATGTGCAGCTTTGTGGCATACGTTCAATGTATAACGATCCATTACATTCATTAAAGTGTTCCAAACTAGACAATCAGGAGGAATTCCTTCAAGCTCTCTTTTGTCTTCAGGTGTTAAGAACTTGTTGCATAGCAACTGTATATTCTAGACTTACAAAACTTGTGCTTAAGAAATACAATTATTTTAAATCATGTGCATATGTTTGTGTCTGAGTGTGGGCTGGAGTATGTAAGTTCAATGCCCATGGGGACAGAAGTGGGTGTCAGGTTCCCTAGAACTATATTTATAGGTGTTTGTGAGATGATTTCTCCATTCTGCGCTTAATGTCCTTTGTTATACAGGAGGGTTTTATTTGAAGTAGTGCAGTTATTAGTGCTTTTTTTTACTTAAGTTTTTATTATTATTATTGACCATATTTTAAAAAGTCATTGTTCAGGCTCATGCTATACATAGACTTTAGTGTCTGTCCACTGTATTTTCTTTTAGTGATTCCATACTCTCAGGTCATACATTTAATATGTTAAATATTTTCTACCTTTGTTTCCTATAATGTATGAATAGTTTGAGTTTTACTCTTCAGCATGGATATTTTCAGTTTTACTTGCATAATTTTTAGAAGAAACTTTCCTCTTATTGTTCAATTTATTTCTCCAATAAATGTAGTTATCTGTAAAACTTTTTCTGTAAATTTTGTTTCTAATTATTTAAATACTCTTTTTATAGCTATGACAAATATTGACGTTTTCTTAAATTACTTTATATAGTTCATTTTAATGATTAAAAACACTAAATATTTTATGCTGGTTTTATACCATACCATTTTACTAAATCAATTTATTTTTGCAAGTTATTTTGTATGTGCAGATTCTTACATAAGGTTAATATGCTTCTCTCTCTCTCTCTCTCTCTCTCTCTCTCTCTCTCTGTGTGTGTGTGTGTGTGTGTGTGTGTGTGTGTGTGTGTGTGAGAGAGAGAGAGAGAGAGAGAGAGAGAGAGAGAGAGAGAGAGAGAG
>OU015751.1:36504403-36524659 GCA_907169655.1 Acomys percivali | reverse complement strand
AGAGAGAGAGAGAGAGAGAGAGAGAGAGAGAGAGAGAGAGAGAGAGAAGTTCATCCTCAAACAAGGAGAACTTAAATTGGAAAAACAAAAATTTGCATATTGGTTGGCTTACTTCTGTCTTTTGTCTAGTCACACTGGTAAGGACTTCTAACATCATGTAGAACAAAAAAAGGGTGTGTAGGCATCACTGTCAGTATCAGTTATGATGCAAGGTTGGACTTTCCATTGATGGTCTTTGTCTGGTTCATTTTTCTACATGTGGTTTGTTCAGAGATTTTATCATGAAAGGATTATATTGTGTTCGAAACACATTTTCACAGGCCCATAATAAGTAAGAATATTGAGTCAGTAATAAAAAATAAGTCATAGAAGTGAAAAGCCCAAGAGACCCAATGATTTCCCTGTTGGGTTCTTTTTTTTCTTAATATTTAATTTTTATGTGTCTGTGTCTGGGAGAGTTCACGTATACCACATGCACTCCTGGTGCTCATAAAAGTCAGACCACTGGATCCTCTGAAGCTGGTGTAAAGATAGTAGTACACCTCCATGTGGGCATTGAAAATGGTACCCAGGACCTCTGGGAGAGCAGCCAGTGCTCCCCACTGCTACTATATCTCCCCTGCTGAGATCTACAGAGCATCTAAAATTATTTGTAGTACTTATCTTCTAAAACTTTGCAAAAAAATAAAGTAACCCCTATAAAACCAACAATAATTTAACCAAAAAAAACCTGAAGAAGTAGTAATTCTTTATATTCACACATATATTGAGTTATTTTCATATATTGAGGTGGTCTTATGGTTTTTCTTGCTATACATAAGTGATTTGTTTTTTCAAACATGGATATATTCTCTTTGGTCCTGTAAATAATTCCTTCTAACATGATTTACTAACAAGCATTTCCTGAGTATTTTTTTTGTATTTATAGTTATGAGGACCTGTAATATTTGCCTCCTGGTAGTATCTTTCTTACTTTAATATAAGGGCAATGTCAGCCTCATAAAATGAATACACAAGAACACCTTCTTTTTCAGTTTTTAAAACAAAGTTTTAGAAAGTATTATTACTATTTCTTGGAATGCTGAGTACAACAATGATTAAATCATTGTCATATGGTTCCCTTGGCTTTTACTGGTATTATTTTAACAGCTGGCTAAATCTCCTTATTCATTATGCACCTCTAAAGATTTTATGCTTGCTCATGATTTTTTTTGGCAACTTATGTCTAGGAATTTATCAGTTTCCAATAGCCTATCAAACTTTTTGCCATGAAATTGTTCATAATAGTTACTTATGATTTTTTGCATTATCATTCAGATATGTAATTTTCTTTTTTCATATCTGATTTTAAGTATAATTTGTCCTAGTGGCCTAATTATATGTGTTAATAGTGTTTATTCTGTTGTGTGTTAGTTTATTTGTTGACTCACTTAGGAAACACAAAATAAACTCTTATTTTAGCTGCTTTGAAAACAATGAATTTCATGACATTCAAATACCTAGATAATATGGAAATTAGGAATTTCACCACATAGATAAAAACACCAAAATCATTTGGACAAGATGACTGAAATGAGTAGTGGCAGAACCATTACTGAAATTCAGACAATATTTTTGAAGATGAAGCCCCATGTCATATTTCATTTGCTACAGTAGGTCAGAAACCCACACCTGAATCAGTGTTTATGTAACTGCTTTCTATTGCTGTTTGTTTGCATAGACCCAATATGCAAACAGATTTTCATGAAACAAAATGATTAGGCAAAATATTCTATCAAACAATGAAACTGATTGATTGACTGATTTGTGTGTGTGTGTGTGTGTGTGTGTGTGAGAGAGAGAGAGAGAGAGAGAGAGAGAGAGAGAGAGAGAGAGGAGAGAGAGAGGCAGGGAGAGAGATGCCTGCCAACCATAGTGTTGAACTTTTTAAATGTGATTTCAGGAGATTGAATTCAGGTTGCCTGTCTGGTTAAACTACTACTTGGAGTGTACCCTAAAGTCTCCATACCTTACTACTTGTTCAGCAATGTGTGTTGTTGATCGATTTGTAATAGGCAAGAAACTGAAATGACAAAGAAGTCTTTAAGCTAATGAATGGATGATGAAAACAAGGTACATATACACAACAGAATTCTATTCAGCAATTAAGAAAAATGAAACCATTACATGAGCAAGTAAATTGGTGGGTTGTCAAGTACTATACTTAAAGAAGTAACCTAGACCCCCCAAATCAAATGCTGCTTGTTCTCCTTCATTTTTAGATCTTGGTACCGAATGTTTCCAGTATATAGCCTAAGGGAAGGACAGAAATAAAGTAAATAGAAAATGACCATGTGGAGTGGGTAGTACAAGCACTGGAGAAAGTGATGAGTGGACCCAGGTGCTATAAAGGTTTGTGAGAAAAATGGAGGGTGATCTTAGCTGGGTGATAATAAAATGTAGAGAAAGGAAGGAGCTATAAATAATATGGATGCTTAATGAGTCCAGGTATGCTCAGGGTGGCACGGCCATAGATACTAATGATGTTTGAAAAGCTATCGATTATTACATTCTTTTATAAGCTTTTAGAAATGCACATGTATAATGGGGTTGTGTCACACAGAGTAATAACGTTCCTTCAAAAACTCTAGAGTACCCACCGAATTCCCTTGTTCCAGACATGGGACACATCCCTTTGAGTTGTTGGCCAGGAAACCAAAAACACTCCCAAGACAACAGAGACAATTAGTATTGATATTATCTGGTTCATGCAACTTGAAAGTAAGATCCTGTTGCTGAAGACACCACATAATTGGGACACAAATCTTGGAGGAATAAATAGTAATTCTTAGTATCAGAGATGCTATAGAAGCTGCCAAGAGAGAAGAGCAATCAATAGTCCTACCTAGCCATGCAACCTACAAATCACAACGACCAGCATGACAAGACAGTCCTGATGCTGCAATAATGGCATGTATATATTAGGAATAACCACAAGAGGTACCGTCTAATAAATAACTAGACCTGTAAAGCCCACACAATAGGAGAGAACTCATGCCTGCCTGTTGCAGGATGTTTGATCCCAAGTCTTTATTGGTAAAACAGAACATTTGAGAATTAGTAAACAAACAAAGCAAACAACAACAAGAAAAAATAGCACCTGACACTATAAACAAAGACAGTACCCCATGGCTAGAGAGGTCAGAAACTCTAGAAGAAGAGAACCTCCAATTGCTAGTTTCCTAAACCAATACAGTTTCTAAATGCGTTTTAAATACTTATCCTTATAGCCCACAGATAAGTGTAGCTTTAACTCCTATCAAATAAGCTTCTCTTGACATTAGACAAAGGCTGTAACAGAGATTTACAACTGGTCAAAAAACAGTGGATAAGCAACTGTGGGCTGCATCACCCTAACTGACATATTTGCAATGTAACTCCGTTACCCAATGCTCAGGGGATATCATGGAAGAGGATTTGGAAAAGCTGTAAGACCCAGAGGACTAGGTGATGGTTGCTCATTATTTCTATATACAAAGAGGAAACTCATGTAAACTCAACATTATGGCCAACCAAGCAAGACCTACATAATGACAATAGTAGTTAACATGTCAAAATGGGAGAAAATCCACAAGGACCCTGGATGAAGAGTTATGGATTGCAGAAGAATAAAGGGAGATCAGTTTTTCCATGATGGCTTATCCAATGCCATTTGATCAGCACTAAACACATGTGCATGAGCAACTGGACTCAGGAGGACATACATGCAATAATAAAAATAAGAGTTCATGAATGTGGGATGGCATTGGGTGACTTGGAGGAACATGTCAAGGGATGGGAAGTAGGTATAAATGATGAAAATATAGTATTTGTGACTGAGATTCTCAAAAAAAGAAAAGAACAAATTAAAAATTAATAAATTAAGGGGAATAAGAACACAACCTTTATTTTGCTATGTACTGTTAAAATTCACACGTCTTTTATACTCTAAAATAAAATTTGCTGAACTGAAAGGAGAAAACAACCTAAAACATTGATGCAATCAACTATTTTGTAGTAGGTACCTATTAATATCCTGTATCTATACTGGATATAGAGTGATGTTTCTCAAAGATATTTATGCTTTACTGCCTAACACTTAATATACTATAATATGTCAGTAGTAATGTATATGAAGGAACAGACTGTCCTTTTAGCTTTGAAGATGTAGTGAGGGAAACTGTAAACCAACAAAAACAGGCAACCTCTGGAAGATGAAGATATTGAAAATACTTTCTGAGCTTGTGTGAAAGAGGACACCTTTTCGATGTATCACAGTGGTGACTTAGTTCTGGCTTCAGGAGATCTCTATTAAATTTCTGATCTTCAACACTGCAATAAATTAATATTGCTCAGCCACCTTTGAGAGTAATAGTAGGGTGAGACTAAGACAAATGGCCTTGTAGTTAATTTGGTCTTATCTGATGGCTGTTTTTCCTTTTCTGCAGTTTGTGTTGCAGTTTTTCCTCCTGGCCCCAATCTCCTAGAATAATGACTCATGAGACTCAAAATATAATTACAAATAGCTAGGCCATATAGCTGGGCTCTTCTCTGACTAGCTCGTAACTTAAAATAACTCATTATACTAATCTACATTTTTTCACCTTCTGTCTCCTGCCTCAGCCTCAGGTCATTAGCTTTTTACTGACAGGTGATGCTTTCATACAGACACAAGAGATTCCTTCTACACGTTTGCTTACAAGTCCTAGGAGGGTATTGATGCTACTATTATCTCCTTTTCATTGAGGAAATTATTCTGTGAATGAAAGGGGTCTTATTATTTATTTTGGTAATTTTTTTTCTAATGGAATCCTAAAAATAAATAAAGAAGTTTCGCGACAGAGAGATTTTAGAGCAGTGGGCCTCAATTTTCCCAATACCGTGGCGACTCTTTAATATAGTTCCTATCATTGTCGTGACCCCCAACCACAAAATTATTCTCGTTGCTACTTTATAACTGTAATTTCGCTACTGTTATTATGAATTGTAATGTGATAGCTAACATACAAGATATCTGGTAGGACACAGGCAGTCCAGTTGAGAACCGCTGATTTAGATGTTAAGTGCACAGGCTGCTCTTGCAGAGGACCAGAATTTGGTTCCCAACAACCATGTCTGGTAGCTCAGAAACAACGATTACTCGAGCTTCAGAAGATCCAACACTCCCTCACTTCCATGGACACCTACCTTAACTGAGGTGCACATATCCAAACCCAGACACAGAAACACGCATAAATTTAAACAGACAAATTTATTGCACTGTTACACATTCAGTGGTAAAAAATGTCTTTCTTTTAGAAAAAGAAGTATAAAACCATTAAAAGCATTGCAAAATATCTGCCATGCAAAAATGAGAAAATGGCTTATTTTGTACAATGAATAATAGGAGGTGAATAATAAAGTAACATATTCATGTGGGAGCTAAAATTTAAGGAAATATTCTGATGATATTCTTTTCCCTCCCCACAACTTCTCCCAGATTCTGCTCACTGCTCTACTCATCCAACTATTTCATGCTCTTTTTCTTTAAAAAAAAAATCTAATGAAAATAATAAGAAGAACAAACAGAGAAAATGAATAAGACAAAAATGAAAAAAAAAAAACCAACCCAAAACAAAAAGTATACACACACAAAGACCATGGAGTCCTTTTTGTCTTGAGCAACTATTCTTGAGCACAGGGCCTTACTTGGATTGTAGTTGTTGTATTAAGTGACACTTCATTAGAGAATATGACCAAAGTATCATAACAAATAATTGAAAAATATGTAGAAAATACAAATGACAAAAGCTGAAAATATTTAGAGCAGTGGATACTAAGGAGGAAGTAAGGACAGTGTTGGAGTAGATACAAGATTGATTTTTTTGTGCTTGAAGCAGTACATGCAATGTGTATATAGTTTCTTTCCCTAAAATTGTGACATTTTGTGTGTATTTCATTGCTTTGTGGTTTCCAACTGGATTAATAAATAATTTATGCACTCAAAAACGTAAGCAGATAAAATGTCAAATCTGAGACTTTTGAAGACTTTATCTAACTATTTTACCTTATATATCTACAGAATCCTATCTATCTATTAAACCTAGGGTGTATAATCTTGTGATAAAAATAGACTAATAATTGACATGAACATGATTTGATCAACTAACAATTAGTTTGTGTTATTTAATTATCCTAAACCGAGTAGAAATATATATAATACATATAAACAATAACCTTAAATTTGAATTCTATACCAATGTATCAAAATTACAGTTATTTTTAAACTTAAAAGTAAACATAAGTTAAATTTCTATACCAATGAATTAAAAATAACCTTATCTCACATTTGCATGAAATACCTTAAAATTGGTGTAATGGAGTATTGCCAACAGGAGAGCACCTGAAATACAGTCTACCATGACTCCTCAATCAGTCTTCTTTAGGACTACCCAGTATGGATCTGCACGTAATTTTCAAAAATTCTTTTTACCTAAATAAGTAGGATGAGGATTAGAAAATGAACTGTCTTTAACTTTCATTTACCATATGAATGAATGAAATTATTACCTAAGCAAAGAGGGTGCCACTGTATGATTATCTAATGTATACTACTAAAAAATATTACTTTCTTTCTTCATTAAATGAAGGCTTGTTTAAAAAAAAAGAATACGAAGGGAAATCTCTAGTCATTTCTTGTTTACCTTGACAATGACTGTTATTCATAACAGAGGATCAGGCAGCCTGCCTCTTTCTTCAAGGAACTCCATTTCAGATGTTAAAAACAAACAAACAAAAAACTCAAACAAAAAACAAAAACAAACAAGCAAACAAAAAACCCAAAAACCATTCCCATGACACCAGGAGTTAATAGTTACCATCTCATTTGAAATATTTTTTTTTATTTGTAGAAAAAAATTAAAACATACATTGCCATATATTTTAAACTGTACACTAATTAGAAACAGCCATGAGGAACTTTTAATGTTTAAAGAGCATCACTCTGAAGGATTCAACACACTGATAACGAGTTGTTCTACAGAGCGGTCTTATTAGCAGCCAATTTGGACTTTAGTGAGGCCAGTGCACACACAGTTGTGTGATGATGGCATTTTGAAAACTGGAATAATTAGCTAATTCTGTGACTATAGGTGGAGCCTGCACTGAAATAATTGGAAGGGGATGAGAGTCTTCTGCTTGACCTAATGTACTATTTTCTATCTCACAGTTTGACGTGAAACTATGGAAAATATACTAGTATAAGTTCAATTTTGCATAAAGTTCCTGTTGCTTTGTTTTTACCATTCTCAAACTACACTGGAGGACTTGGGTCAGACTGTGTGGGTAGCACTTTTCTCAGGGAGGTGGGAATGTACTGTGGGTTTTTAAAAAGAAGTAGAAAAGGCCCTAAGATCTCCGAGATATCCTTCACCCTTTCCTTCCTATCTTCAACTCTCTCCCCCTCTTCCTCCTTCTCCCCTGTCTTTTTTCCATTGATTTTATTTTTTATTTTTGTAATTTGTAATATTGGAGCTTAAATAACCAAGGGGAACATTTAACAAGGCGGACACTCAGCATAAATGTGGCCCTTTACATCATTACACCATAGCTACTTCTTGATGGATCCAATTCAGCTCAACAGAAAACCAGAAGGAAGATAGCATGTTTCAAGTGGTAACGGCTACATGTTTGGGGGGAATGTTTCTGTTACCATGTGCATCATATGAAGAGATTGGAGTTTATTTTAGGTACCTTCTTTAAATCAAGACAGATTGGCAAAATAAAAACTCAAGGAATGGCTGTATTAGATTAGCTTTGAATAGAATCCCGTGTTTATAGTGAAATGATGAACAGAGTTCAGAATGCTGCAGTGACTGCTATCATCACCAGAGCTTCTGGTGGATAGGTTATAGAGTCACAGATGGTTCATTTTGTAATCTAGCTTTTGAAAGTGCCTCCAATTAACTCACTGTCCAGGGTGAAACATAATTTACATTGTGCACACATGGCAAAAAATACAAGTTATATACCCATTTTAAAACCTTGGAAGTTTTCTTTTTCCTTTGAAAGAATAACAGAGTTTCATATTTTACAGATCAAACTGCTTTTATGAATTCTATTCAAAGTTTTAATTGAGGTCACAGGGAAATGGAAACAGTAGAGTTTAAAGATTTTTCTATTGCAAAACAGCTTCACAGCACTAACCAAATGTGGTGCTCAGGCAGTAAATGATGCACTTACATTAAAAAGGAGGCAAATTCACTAAGAAAGTGTGCATATGTTTTGAGGCTCTGCAGGAGCCTGACATCAAAGTGACATTAAGCACCGGGCAATGAAAGGAGAGTCAATTTTTTCAGGCTTTAGAATGGACAAGATATTTTCAGGTCATAAATTCATGTCTAGGAACCCCCTATTTTTGTGAATATTAAAACCTTCTGAATGATATATTTAAAACATATGCATAGTGGCCATCTGGGAGCAACTATGTATCATTTCCTCTTGCCAAGTGAAAATATAATAATGACCACACCTGACAATATTTATGCTATGTACATATTTAGTCTCTTGCAAATATAACCAAATAATGTCACAGGTAAGATGACATTATTACCTGTGACATTATTACCATTCTTATTACCTGTCTATTTTCAAGAAAGTGGAAACTCAGCAGGAACTGTCTAATGGTCACATAGTAAGTGATGTGTAGATCTTAAATGTTCCTGGCTCTAAGCGTTTTTCTTTTAATCTCACTAAATGACATCTCATAAAATACTTAGAAAGATGTACTTTTTATTTGTTTATATAATGGAATATTTTAAGCAGAGAAAGTTTCAAAAGTTGAGCAAGTCTTTTAATTAGGGGTTGTAGCATAGTGAAAAGACACTGAGTTGGGCACTGAATTTGAGTCCAAGTTCTGAGAACATCAAGAGAAAATGTGATTGACACTGGTCTGCCTTTCATAGATCATGGCTTGATCATTTATAACGTTGTGATAAATATGTCTACCAGTTATATTTCAGGAATATTTGGAGAACCAAGAATACGATGCATATTCTTAGAGATGTAGAGTCCTGAAAACCACCCGCCCTATGAGATAAAACTACAGATTGTATGCTGTCTCCTCACTTATTAAAAGATCAACAGAAATTGCTAAGTTAGATTAGTGGGAAATAATATTGAGAAAAACAAAAGAAAAATATTTATATTATGATATATTTGATTTGAAAATACCTCCTGAATAATACAATGATTTCCTAAAAACAAAAAAACTTGGGAACACAAGATTGAATCCATAAAAGGAAGACATTTTATGCCTTCCTCGTTTCTAACCCATCCCAAATGTTTTCACTTTAATATTCAGTGAAAGAATTCTGGATGACAGAGGTCTGTAACTGACAACAGTTGGTGTCTTACCCAGACTTGTGATGATCCCTTGGAAATGATTCTTCCAATGCTTCAATTTACTTAACCTTTTCCATAAGAACTATCTTGGGCTCCTGGAACTGCTTCACCACCCACCAGGTGGAGGGCCAACATTACTGAGAGACAGATTGTTAAACACTTGAGTTCAAGCATGTGTTGTGGGGTCGTGATGAGTCTAGATTTCATTAGAAACTGTCTTTGCTCTGCTAACCTCCCCAGTGCTTCTCTTCACTCCCTTAAAAGTTCTTGCTGAGGAGATGCTATGAATAACAGGATAACTGTTCCCTCCAAGGGTCTTAAGAGGGAACTTTACCTAAGATAAATTGGGATACTCACTATGTGATTCAAAACTTCTTAAAGGAATGATGTTTAGAGTGGTTTTTAGTAGTGGATGTACTGATTGTGAGTTAAAAAGTGCAAGAAATTATACATACACACACACATACACATACACACACACACACACACACATATATATATATATACATACATACATACACACATACATATATATATGTAGGCTCTGTTTCTTAACAATTAAATTTTATTATACAACCCAACTAGCTTACACAAGAGGGAAAAAAGATTAAAGGGAAAAAAGAGTGAACCTTCTGGTATTCGTTCCACGGGACGGGCCCCTAGGTGTCTCTGGCCTGCATGCTGGTCTAGCCTGTTAGCTGATCCACATGCGCTCAAGCCCTGTCTGCACCGGCTGCTGCTCTCTCTTCTCCACCTGCCTGTGTCACGTGCTCTCTCTCCCATTGAGGGTCGATTAGAAAAAACAATAGTCCAGGTGGAGTCCCCAGGTCAGCTTCCTGAATTCCAGGCCCAGGATGGCTCCATTCAGTCTATCACAAGGTATCCATGGGGTGCCCAGGAATAAAGCTCACCAAGATTGCTTTTACCTGTGACAAAGCTTACAGTCTTTCCCATATATGTATATCTTACTTGATTTAGGCTAAAAGTAAAATCTAGAAGTACTTATGAGTCTACTTCATAACTGTGTACAATAAAGTAGAGTGAAGATAGATCTTCAGTAATATTTCTTTAAAAATATTATTCAATGTCTTTATTTGCTGTTGTATATGTCAATATTTTGCTTGCTTGTGTATGTGTGTGGACCATGTACATCCTTGATGCCTGAAGCATCCTGAAGAGGCTTTGTAGTACCTGGAACTGGAGTTACATCTTGTTTGTCATATACTAAGGGAGTTGCCAGAAATTCAAAGTTGGCCTCTGGAAAATAAGTATACTTAACCACTGAGCAAACTTTCCAGTACCTTAAGTTTATTTTTGACAGGAAATAAGATCGATTTATGTTTTACAGTTATGATTATAGAAATAAGGAATTGCTACTTCTTACAAGCAATCACTACAGTTTTAAATGTGGTGTTTACAAACTGACTACCATGCATTCTTTATACATGATCATATAAGTTCAGCCTCCTTTAGTTTACGTGTCATTTCAGCTTCTTTTGCAATTGAATACTCCAGTCCCTGGTAACTTTCTACGCATGCTCCTGTCTCCAATATCAATAGCTTATTAGTATACAGAGCTCACTCATTCCTTAGTCTGGTTCAGTGATTATGCTCTCTCAACATCATACTGTATCTTAATAAATGTCCTTAGCAAATAATATTTATATTTTGAAAATAATAATGCTATATAAAACCTCATTTCTGTAATTCTCCTACAACATTTAACAATAAAAATGGTAAATTATGTAGCCATTCCCCTTGAATGCCCATAAGAAGGCATCTGTAATGTAAAGGAAATAAGAGTTGTAGAAATGTAGATGGAAAACATGTAAATGAAAATGTTTGCAGGTGTTATAACACCTTGTGGTGGTTTGAGAATGACCTCCATATGCTCATATACTTGAATGTTTGATTATCAGGGAGTGGCACGATTTGAGGAGGAACAGTGTTCAAATAGGCAGATGAATGAAGTAGGGGAATCAGTTCAGTAGTGGGACAAGGAAGTTATCAACATGGAAAAAGTATCAGTAACTTTGAGGAGAAATTCAACATGGAGCAAGAAAACTTAGAAAATAATAAATAATACACAATAAATGTTAAAATCATGAGACTCAATGAACCAAATGTAACATGTAGTGAAAAGCATTATCAACAGGCAAGACCAAATAGAATGGTGAACTATAGAAGACAAGGCTGCAACAAGACATTCATAAACATATAATGAAACAAGTCTTTTTAAAATCACCATCATCATCAACAGCAACAACAAACAACAACAACAACACACACACACAAAATAAAATGAACAAAGAAACAAACAATCAAACAAACAAAAACCCGCCAAAACTTGAGGTCAAAGGAATGACACTTGGCAAGAGGCTGCCAGAGCTTCCAAGGAATACTCTGAAGATATATAAATGTTTTAGAAGAGATGAATGGCATTGGAATATCTCTTGGTTTAATAGCAGCATGAAAGGATCCCAGAGAGGTCAGCTTGGCTTTTTAAAAAAGGTGTGAACCCCAAATTCGAGGACAGAGTCTGGCTCAAAGAGTCTGCAAGGGACTTGGAGTAAGGCACATTCTGTGCTGAGGGTTGTTTCTAAAAGTTCACCAGCAGTGGGCACAGTTTTGCCTTCTAGTTCATGAGACAAAGCCCAGCCTAGACTATATTGGTCTTCCTATTTTTGTACTTGGCCATAAATGGGAGTAAAACTGAATAAACTCTAAGTTTTGTGGTCATTAAACAGAGGAGATACTCAATCCATTGTTCAGAGAAGCAAGGTTCTATGGCTGCCAAATAAATTATTAAAAGAAGTTTGTGCATAGCCCAACACAAGGAGAGTCCCAGGGGACTAAACTATTCTTTATTCTAGCTCACATTGAGTTCCCCTGAGAGCCCTTTCTCCCTGTTAAGGGAGTTGAAGGCAGAAGGCTGGTCTCCCAGGAATTGTTTCCTGTTGAGTAGGGACATAGAGCTGAATAGGAAAGATTTTAGTCCGTCCTTAAGCTGTTATGTATCCTGGAGCCTCGTTGAAGAGCATCAGTGGAACTACATAGTATTCTGGTCTAGGGTTTAGTAGACATTTCTCCTGAACATTGTCACATGAATGTCCTTCTGTATTGTTTCTGGTGGAAGATGTTAGTTACTTATAAGTGAATATGTTGGATAAACTATAGAAGTCTATTGAGAAGATGAAGACCAAAGGTAATCAAAAGAATGAAGCACGTACGGAAACTCCCCAAGGGGAGCAGTACTGACAGTATACAGGTCTTTGATTCTGAAAGTATAGTGTTAAGATGTCAATTGAATCTGATACCCTGTAGGATATTTTTTTAGAATGTGATGAGCATTTAAAAAGATTTGTCTGCATAAAATGACTTCCCTAATGATCATAGAGTGTTAGGTCACAAACAGAAGTATGCAGTAATGGCTATTTTAGAGGGCCCAAATTATCTCAGAATAAATATTGGCTCCAAGCCTATAGCATTTTAGCTCTCTATAATTACAGATGTTCTTAACGGCCCACCAGCCTTGTAGAAACTTTAACAACAGTTATGCTACCACTTTGAACCTTCACAGTCCATCAAGGTGGCCAGGGATGGCATTGCATTTGGAGGCTAAAAGTTGTTTGATGTTTCAAAATCTAAGAAGGCTCACCCATAAAATCGGGAACAGATGAGGCTAGGGGGAGTAGTTGGAACAGTCCTTAAGAAGGAAATCTTTGAATGCCTGTACATCTTTTGGCAGCATAGTCGGACTTTACCCTATTGTTGGCTCAGAGGAACATCCCTGACTTCCCCATTCATTGCCATGGTTGCCATCTCTGTACTGGATTAAGCAACTGCTCAACCACTGCAGCTACAGTCAAGGTGAGGATGTAGTGTGGTCACTCTTTTGTTTTCTTGCTTATTTTGTTTAGGTCCCAAATCCAAGTTCCCCACTGTTGTGGGTGAAGTGAAGGCAGACATTTTCAAGAGCTGGTAACATTGTATCATCATTAGTCCTGTCAGCCATCATAGGCACAGCCAGCATGAATAGGAGACTCAATAACGGAGACATTTTCAGTACTGAGAAAGGATACAATTTATCATCTCCCTCTGGCTGTCCCACAGAATATGTTATCCATGGTGAAGGTATGGGCCTAATTATTTCAGCTACTTTGCATCTTATTGAAGAAAGAAATAACAGCACACACACAGATTAGAAAAGAGGGGAGAACATTTTCTACAAAAAACAGACCAGAAAATGTCCCAAATGGGATGTCAATACAGATAAAGTATATGTTCAGACTTCTTTCAAAGAAGAATGTACGTTAGTCATATTATAATTAAACCACTAAATATACAGGATAAAGAAAGTATAATGAGAATAACAAGATAGAAACATCAACCCAAGTATAAAAACAAGACCAGTTGAAAGACTGATTTCTCAGCAGAAACTATAAAAGCTGGGAGAGCTGAGAGGGAGAAATGGCCCAGTGCAGAAGGGTTTGAGAGCACTGACTGCTCTTACAGAGGAACTGGTTCTGTTTCCCAGCACACCAGCTAACAACTATTTGTATCTCCAGTTCCAGGGATTCTGATGCCCTCTTCTGGCTTCCAAAGGAACTGAATGCACAGGATGGATAGACAAACCTTCAGGAAACCCACCCATATGCATAAAAGAGAAATAAATAAATCTTTTAAAAAATCAATTCTTAACAAAAATAATAACACTAGAGACATCACATTTACCTTATTTCATCTGCTCTCTATTATACTGTCGTTCTTCAAATTTTAATATCATTTCCCTCAACTTCTCAATCTACTCTTTCAAGATATTACTATTGAAACCCACTTTGTCCTCTGTATTGTTGCATATTCATCCCTGTTAGTAGATTCTGTGCATTTCTAATGTTTAAAACTGTCTCAAGTTGGGCTGGAGGGATGGCTCAATCATTAAAAAAAAAGGCGAGGCTCACAATCGAAAATGGCTGAAATCTACTTGGCTCCACTCTTTATCCCTTTTCCCAATTACTATACAGCACCCTAATATTCTCTATTGCTAACCATTGTTAGTGATGGCCCACGAAGCTGTCAGGACAGACCTAAATTAGTCATAATTTTAGCACATTAAAAGTTACTGACAGAATTGTAAAATAGTACAGTCAAGTGTCTCTTGTTTCTGTGCTATCATTTCCTAAGCGTTTAGTCTACAACATCATTACAAAGTAGACGTCATTTAAATTTTAACATAAGAAATCTAGATGAAAAAGAATTAAAGAAATACAATATATAGTTCTCTGTTAAAAACACACTTTTCAACTATTATACATAGTAAATATTCCTTATTATAGGGTAGCTGACTCTCAACATGCTTCTGACCCAAATTTTCAATTACTTATTCTCCTGAGGGTGATGTAATTAACAGTAAATATAAACTGTGTACAAAGTTTGCTCAAACAACCTGTCAAGTTTCCACGATTTCATCCTATTTTTGAGGAATTCTGATAATGGAACACCATGTATGCTTCTCCTAATAATTTATGCATTTCCGAAGTCCTAAATCATTTTTTCTTTCACTCATTATCTGATCATATTCATCATTGTTTCCCACCACCACCAGCAGCAGCCTTTAATGTATTCTTTCTCTTACACTAAAACACTTCCTCATCGAGGTACCTTTTTTCCCAGTGATCTTGTGAAAATCACTTATTCTAGCTATTGAATGCGATAGCAATTTTTAATTCTACGAAGGTTGTTTTATGAAAAAATGAGAACGATATTGGAAAGAAACTTCCTTTGTGTCCTGTAATCTCTTTTGGAAAAATTTTGAATATTTCAGGATCATTAAATATAGAATTTGTTCTTTGCTGTTCTGTGGTCATTAAATGCACATGTGTTCCTTTAATTTACCTTGTGAGCTAGTAGAATTATATTTGGATCACAGCTATTATACCTCCCTACCTAGTCTTTTAAAAATAATTAAAACCAAAACATTAATATTTGATACCAAGAAAAAATGTGGTAGTGGGTGGAGACCAAGTCATTAAATTGTAATTGCTAAGCCAAGGAAGTTAAAATAAAAAATCTCCACTTTTCCTTGGAAATATAGGAAACAAGAATTGTGGTATTTGCCTTACATGTTCTCGGCTATTACAGCTCACAAACAAAGTTACCCAACTCCTCACAACTCTCACATTAGGTAATAAAGTAGGTAGCAATAACTGCATGCGGGTTAATCCCATGTTTCCAGTGCAATAGGAAAAAAAGTAAAGGCAATATTCTGATTTGAAGTATTGCATGACTCAGAACATAAGAGTTCACAGAGCCATAGTATATGAGTGACCCCGTAGGAGTAATGCCTTACCCTTCCTGACGTCATAGCTATCTAAGATGAAGAGAAGGTCAGGATAGCATTTTGCTGACTCATTTGAAGGTGTTTAGATACACTAAGCAGTTTTCATAGGATTTAATAAATAAAATTTATTGTGTTGTTTAAGCAATCATGGGTATAATAATCTGCATGATTTACCTAGAAATAAAATATTCTTTAATTCACTTTTTGTTTTTGTTTGCTTTTGTTTTTGCTTTTTTGAGACGGGGATTCACTATGTAGCCTTGGCTGTCCTGGACTAAATTTGTAGGCTAGCCTGGCCTCTAACTCACAGAGATAAATTTTGAACATCTGGTATTTAGATTTGAGCAGCTTTGAAGTCAAACTATACATTTGGATACAAAGTTATTTTTATTTTTATACTGTAATATTTCAAAATCCTTAACTTTCCTTCAAGTGCCATTCGAAAACCTGCATTTCTTTACTTATTTTATTGGTGGTGACTGCATGCCATCATGCATGAATGGAAGCTAGGGGAAAATTTGCAGGAATCCTGGAGCAAAGAAAAATTTGCAGGATACCAAAAGAGAGATCATTCTCCTGTGGAATCTGCTGCTTAAACTCAGGTTACCAAGCTTGGTGTCAAGTGCATTTACCAACGGATTCATTTTCTTATTGTACTGTAGTTTTAAGAAGTTTGTTGTTGTTTTTCCTGTTATAAGGATTAAACTCACACATACTAGGCAAGCACTCCACCACCGGCCTGTATCTCCAATATTTGCTTTTTCTGGGTGAACACTACAGAACAGTCTAAAGCCTGTTAATTCACAATAGAAAATATGTATCATTTACAACCATCAAGAGATCATAGTTAAATGTGATACTTTCTCTCAACCAGTTCTGGGGCCAACTCACACCAGTTCTTTCTAGAGCTGTAAACCTATGACCATTATTTCACTTACCAAAAGACAAAATAGGATAATGGATAAAAACTCACATGAGTTTACAGTTACTGAGTGTCAAGATTTTCGTGAGGAAAAGATGCTGTTTAAAGATTTAGAACTTACAAGAAGGAATATAATTGAATAACTTATGGTACTATTAAAGTCATTAATTATAGAAAATATAAACAGTTTGAATGTGATGATGTGGTGAAAAGGTCATCTTACAAAATATTTTTTAAAATCTTACAGAAAATTCAGTATACATTTAATTTTCCTGCATTAGGAATCTTATTATTCTATCATGAATTAAAATGTGATCATTTTGAAAAATTATGATCATGTACTTTAGGCTTATAACATTTCCTATGAATTCCTTTGTTTGTCATGTTCTTTCACACAAAACTCTCCTGACTGACAGATAAATTGATATCTTTCATGTTGTTATGGGAACAACTTTCAGAATAGGAACTGTGTCATCAACCTTGGTGTTTATCACTGGAATTAGCAATTGTCTCATCCACTAAGTATGCATTTAATAAGTATCTTTTGAACTGAAAATTTGGGCCATTTTATTGACTACACTTTCACAGAACTTAACAGGTTTAAAACTTACAGCTAATGACTTTGTTGGAAATAGAAATATGCTTAGGTATATACATACACACTTCTGAAATATGCACAGTATACATAGACACTTATGAGAGTACACACACATGTGTGTGCTTGATTGACACTGAAAAAATGAAAAGGAGAAAATGATCTTCAAATATCTATACCGCAGTTCAAAATTATTATGTTTTAATTATATCTATGAATTCAGGTAAGATTGTGTGTGTATATGCCTATTTGTATAAATGAGATATTCTGAAATTATGGACACATCAATATATCATTAGGAAATATATGAAATATCTAAGAGGCTATTTTCAGGGCTATGCCTGAATACATTAAATAAAATTATGATAATGAGAAAAGTTATCCTTCACAGACTTATACATGTACAAGAGCATCCTTAAAGAACTTCAATCGAAAGCAATATCTAATATATAGATTTGAGTTTAGGAACACTTTCTATTTTCTTTTTGAAAATGATTTGAAATGGAAGATTTAGGGGGTAGGAGATGAGAAAGGTTTATGGACTGAAATGGGACAGCAGTTAAGCACATGAGACCAATGTTAATTTAACTTGGGACTACTGAAAAACATTACTACCTATTTCTTTTTTCCTTTGAAAACCATGGAAGCAAAGACATTTGACTCAGTTTTAAATTACATTTGAATTCTGGCTGTTGCTAACTTAATGCAGTTACTATCCTGACATGTTATTTCCTTCCTCCTCTATTTGAGAAGACCGTGGACACTAATCAAGCCACCAACATCCCTCCCCACCCCGCCCCCCTTTAAAGCTCTTTGGAATGCAACACAAAGTACAGAAAAGATCCTGTACATTTCATTTAAAGTTCACATAGTATGTATGGCATGGGCCACTCTTTTACAGATGACTTAACTTCTCCATGAAATACAATGACATGACTTTTATTTTGCACCAGTCACACTATCTAAGGTTGTTATCATAACCAGGAATACACAATTGCTTAAGGAAGCAGGCGATCTGCATTCTCCAGGCTCCCCTCCTGACTCAGTCATGCAGAACTAACTTCCTGGCTGTCTTTGAATACACACCAAGCTGCTCTGTAGCTGCTGCTGACAATGAACTAGTGACTGGAAAAAGGAATCTTAAACACAGTCACATCTCCAGACTCTTAAAATCCTGTTCACAAGGCACACTGGCCTAATACGCTGCACGGCAGGAAGACCTTTAAAGAAAATGTCTGAACAGTATACAAAGTGTCTCGTCTATTTTTTTTTTTTGGGGGGGGGGAGGATTTGCTAGGCAACTAAAACATTCTCTTTACATATGTACATATATCCATTGGTGTGCTACAATTCTATTGAGCCTTTCTAATGGATAATTAAATAATAAAAATGTACTGATTTTATATTAAATGTTCAAGACATGCTAAATGAGGTAATTGATTTAATTTTTTGGGACCATTTTTGGAAAATCTTAAAATAAATTGAGGAGCTAGTTTTATAGGAAAAGTGTTAGTGTTTGATACACTGGAAAGAATAACCCACCATAACCAATTAGTATCCTAACTTCAGGAGTTGCTTTTCTACTTCATATTTATTAATTGAGATTAAAGTGAAAATATTGGAACCAAATTTATTTTGCAGAAAGACTTCAGTAGTTGGCAGGAAATAAACCTGAGAGCTACATCATGCAGCTCAGCACACTGTGCTGCAGGGACTAATTGTGAGGGTGATCTCTTGGCCTAGAGCAAGCCCTCTGGTAACAGGCCTTGTCACATCCATTTGGGAAACTAAGTGTATTTAGGAACTTCAGTGAATCTTGTCGGGTGCATGCTCGAGCGTGTGTGTGTGTGTGTGTGTGTGTGTGTGTGTGTGTGTGTGTGTTAGTATTGAAAAAGTAAAGATTAATTGAAATTTGTTAATTTTGAAGATAGCATTGGATAAAAATTTTCCATCATCTGTATTTTAATTATTAGTATTAAATCTAATTAGCATAGAGTTAAGTTGTATGCAGACTTTTAGCCAAATGTTATTGTCTGTATCATTGGATACAGACATGGTCAGTATCTTCTAATCAGAATTAATCTTATTTAAGGGGTTATGGTGACATACTTTGTATGTTGAAGATGTGGTAAAGAATGAAATTTAAATCAGGTCCTTAAAAGCACACAATTACATTGATTAAGGTAAATTTTTTTTTGAGTTTGGTATCATCACTGTATGACTTATTTATTGTCTTGGTCATTAATTTTAAATATAAACAATTCTTTCACTGAATCTGGAAATCACAGGACCGATTGAATGTTCTTACCTCAGCAAATCCTGGAAACATACTTAAAAGATGGGCAATATTTAAAATATATCCATTTTAAAATAACATAAAACTCCCGGTTAATATGTAGTTATAGACAATATAATATACATTCTGGAAATGTAAACATTCTTTAAAATCTGTATGCTCCAGTTTATGGTCACTCCTAAAAATGTGCTATAAATAAATAAAAAGTAAAATTTTGCTAGGCTGTAAAGTTTATACATGTAATTTACCTTAGTATCATGTTCATATTTTCACAGGATTTTATATAGAAAAATCTTGTTTTATTACTTCACTTAATTGTCATTATGGAAACTTCTCATTTGTCCATAACAAAATTTCAATTTACATTTTAAAATGTGTTAGTTATGTTATAAAGTTCTGAACATGTTAAACTTTACTGGTAGGGTTTGTTTACATTTGTTAGTTTTGAAATGTTATTTTAGGTTAGTTCACAAGCTGATCTGCAAGCCTGCTAGCTGATTTGATCTGCCTCTAGGTTGCTTAGCAACATCTGACATCATAATCTGCCTCTTCCCCAACCAAGTGTGTGCCAAAGACACCAGATATACAAGGACAAACCCACCACCTGGTCTCCCTCTACCTCTCTCTCTCTTGCATTCTCTCTAAGTGGTCTCTCTCTCTCTCTCTCTCTCTCTCTCTCTCTCTCTCTCTCTCTCTCTCTCTCT
>OU015751.1:36465845-36504393 GCA_907169655.1 Acomys percivali | reverse complement strand
TCTCTCTCTCTCTCTCTCTCTCTCTCTCTCTCTCTCTCTCTCTCTCTGTCTCTCTGTCTCTTTCTCTCTCTCCGTCTCTTTCTTTCTTTCTTTCTTTCTTTCTTTCTTTCTTTCTTTCTTTCTTTCTTTCTCTGTCTCTCTCTCTTTCTTCCTCTGTCTCTCTCTACACTCATGGCCCACTCAGGCCCTAACTCTTCTCCCCTTCCCTTCCCTCAAATAAATCTATCAATATCAGATCTGTTACACCTCCCTCTATTTTTAATGATAACAGTTTATGCTTTATGCATTTTGCTTACTGTCTCAAAATTTTGTAATACATTACTGCCATTGTAAACAATGATTAAATATATCTGTTGCTGATTTGCCTTTGTCACTTTCTCTTATACAGTTTGCCTCATTTCACCTTCAGGTGCCATTAATTATATATTCCTTTTTTTTTTCTCCCCACAGGAGGGCACCTGTGATCCCACAGACCTAACTAGTGATTTGGTCAGAAAAAGGTTTCTAATCTGTGAGGATTTTTTTTTGTGTGTGTGAATTCTTCATGACTAAGGTTCTTAAACCTATGGCTATAGGTTTACATGTCTTGGTCACCATCTGAAGATTATGAAAGAGTCAAGTCAACACTAAAAGATCACGGTAAGAGACTGAGGACCACATATTTCCAGATCCTCCTCTAATCCCCAAATCTCTCCATATGGGAAATAGTTCTACTACACTTTCTTTTCCACTGAATGTGCTCAGAGATTTGAGTCCTGACCCAAACGATGGCATGTGTTGTTTTAATTAATATTTACATATTGATATGCCAGCTATGATATTTATTTAAAGTAATTTATGGCATTTAAAAGTAAATTTAGATGATGCTTCACACTGATTTAGGTGCAGATCCAGGAACTACATGGATACGTTTAAAGTGTTGGCCTCATTATTTCATGACTGTGTGATTGACAGCACTATGCACTTATCTTCAAGAGGACTGAGAACACCTATCTCCTAAAGTTCCTGTGAGAAGTCAATATGATTATGTTTAAAGTTCCAAGAAAAGAGTGAAGCACATACGTAAATACACACAGAACTAACAATGTCTCCTTTTTTATTATGAAATTTCTTGTTTCTTCCTGTTTTCTGTAGTATGAAGATCTTTCTATTTATGTACTTTAAAACAAGCTAGAAGCAGTTTGTGTATACGTTCTTTAAAATTTTAAAGTTATTTCTACATAAGCCTAGACTGAGTGTAATTTCTCATAACACGGTCAGCACATTCCACGAAAAAGGTTTTGGCCCACAGAAACAATTTATTATATTAGTCTTTATAATATACTGATGATTATTGCATTGGCTCTATATTCATTCTTCAACAAAATCTATAATTCATGAGTTATTTATCTTCTTTATGCACTTTTTCAGAATTTTTGGTTTTAAATTTCTCTCATGTATGCAGTAAAGTGTCAAAACACAGAGCGAGGATGGAGTTGTGTGAGAATTCAGGGTGCTTGTGAGAAAACTCCAAGAAAACCAGGCCAGAGTGTTGTGGCTTCAGTTTCTTCAAACATCACAGAATTGTTCTTGGACTGTGCTTTGGCACCTCTCCCAGGGATAACAGAGAGAAGTGAGTTTACTTCGTATTATTCATTATTACTGGCTATTGTTATTTGCTTATATGCCTCTGTGGGAAAACATGTATTTGCTATATGTGGCTTGTCCTTGGGATTGTACACTTTACTCCCGTGATTCCTCTTATCCCTGAGACTTTAAATTGTCTAGTTCTCTGAATATAGCTGGCTATTACATAAGACTTTAGACCACATCATCTTAGGCTCTATTCCCTTAGGTGCCACCATCTCAGGAGCAGCGAGCAGAGCAGCTTGGTCACTGCCATACACATTTCCTTTCTCCACATCCCTCTGCCCCATAACGTATCTCACATCTCCTTCCCAAAGTCATGTCTTCTAAAAGTTTTTTTTTCTTGTTAATTTTTAAAATGGTTTGTAAAATTGTCATTATTTATTTATTAAATATCTTCACTTTTTAAACTTTAATTTCTTAGATTCTTAGGATGTTTGTTCATCATGCCACTCATTCATTTGAATTTCCTTTTAAATGAAAACTTGCTGAGAACTTAATTTTTAAATCTCATTTTAGCTAGGTTTCGTTCCTTTTCTATATGATTGAAATCTCTTTATATTTCTAGAAACATGCTTCTTAGTAAACACAATATCTTATGTTTGTCTTATAGCTGTGTAAGCCCAAGGATTTCAAGTATTTATTCTGTTGCCTGTAAAAATACTTATTAAAATTGTATTATTTTCTTTGTACTTCTTCTCATATTGCAGGTTATGTTTTTTTTTTTCTCACTTGCCAGGCTGTTGCTTATTTATTCTTCTTAAAGTAGGAGCACTCTACATAGGGATTGATGTTGGCCCACGGACAAAATGTAAATTCTACTTGATGTATATTAATGTTAGGCTGAGTGGGATCAGGCTATTTTTCAGTGTTAAGCTGCAGTTTAGGCATGCCTGAACATTCAACACATTCTCATGAGCTTACAGTATTCATAGAAAATGCTTTACATGTCTGACAAATAACATTTTGATGCCCCCAACTTTCTGGTTTCCTTTGTGATATTAAAAACAGCTAACATGCAACTTTTATTTCTATTTTTCCTAAAGTGAATGATATAAATACCATAGTAAACAGTCTCAGTCTTCATTGGAACAGAAGTCTTACTGCAGATTTAGAAGAATGTGCACTTTCTTCATCTGTGAAGCTCACTCAGCTGCAGATGGAGTAAACCATGGATGCTGGATCTCTCAACGTTATGGTGATGAAAGCACTTAAACGTTCTACGTAGTCATAAGAAGTGGTAGGTTCAGTGTGTGATCAAAATAGAAGAGAAAACAGCTCTCGGGCTGTGCCCACGGAGGAAGGAATGACTTAGAATGGCTCTTAGATTTTTCTAGTCAGCACTTTTAAGAACTGAGCTCAACGTACCCTCACGTGATGCATGTCTGAACCAACTGCTTCTGAGTTAAGGATAAGTCCAACATGAAGCATGTCTGAGCAAGTGAAAGGAGTTGGTGGTGAGAGATAAGTTCTTTAAGCCATTCCTTGTTGAGGAAATGTCAGCCTATCATAACATTCCAGTGCTATCACGGCTCGTGATAGTTTGTGAATCTTCATAGCTATTTATGTTAGTTGTATTACATTTCAACTTGTTATGAAAGCAATAGTGTTTATGTAACTTTTCAATAAAAAGTTAATTCTACCAACTATTGAGCGATACTGGATAGATTTTATGAAAGGTTTGATAATGACCACTAGGCAGGTCAAGGAACAGGAAATTGTGAATCTGAAATAAAAATAAAGGGCTAGTTTGTGAGTAGTGGCACACTTGAAGTAAAAGTGAGGTCATCCAGCCGGTTTTAGTCTGACAGTAACAGGTTTGGGTTTTACCATCTTCTTGGAAGAAAGAACAAAACATTACTTGAATGCACAGAAGGTAATGGAGAAAACAAAAGGAACAGCAGGTATTAATTTCTTCCAGCCTCGAGAACACGCTTTTCCCAACATTTCTGTCTAGATTCAAATTCAGAGGGACAAGGTGTGGATTTCAAACTCATATGGCGTATAAAGCAAGAAGTCACCAATTAGATAAAATGTATCTCTCCCAGAGAGCACCTTGTAAGTCTAAAGAATCACAAAAGAAGCAAGATCACCTCCATTTCTGTTGCATTTCCCACAGTTCAGTTTCCTCAACATCAAGTCAAGAGATTCATGCTTCTTCTGGTGATAGTGAACTGTGTAACCTGATGCAACTTCTGGCACAGAGCAAATGAGAATGTGGGATAGATGCAGATTTTGTTTAGATATGGCCTGATATTGAGATTAAATAATTTACATAAATATGTTTACTAGTAATGTGATGGAGGAGAGTAATCAATTAAGTTAGAACAGGTGTGTACAGAAATTATCTACTCTGGAGAAAGTTTTCTGTTTTGGAGGAAAATAAAAATCTGAAATGTTAACAAACATTGATAAAGATAATGTTGATAAAGAAAAGATAGGGAAGTGACTACCAAGTGTCATATCCTCTCAAATATGCTCTATGAGTGCTGAGATGCAAAGGCAGCTCTCTTAGAGTAAAGGTTATTCGAAAGTAGAAATGACTTAACAGGGACTGTATAGCTCAGCTTTAAATCATCTTAGTGAGCGAAGTTGGAATGCAGATCTTCCAAAATTATGATTCCCAGGAGTCAGGCAACTGCCTAGTGAATTCTCTATGGAAGAAAATAACATTATGCAAGTCTGAACTTTTTCTCCGTTTTTTTCACACAATATTCACCACTCAATCAAAATTAACCAGACATGTCAAGAAATATAATAATGTGATTTTTAGCCATAACAAATAGTGGATAATTGAAACAGAACCATGGGGAATTCAGATAATGGAGCAGATAGAAGAGATATGAATGCTTAATATGCATAATGAAATATATGCTACAATCAGATTTTTAGGCAGATAATAGGAAATCAAGCACTAAATAGAAATTCTAAAGCAGAAAAATGTACTAATCTACATTAACCAAGTGGAGGACATGATAAAACATGCCATGGTTATCATCTGTTCTATGTTTTTAAAATGCATTTCAGGATTTATGAATTAATCTCATATTTTTAATTTTTTCTAGTATATCATATCTTCATTTAAAACATATTTCCCAGTTTTAAAACTATTTTCCTACATTTACAGGTTTGTACATATATTTATTTCCATAGCTAGAATATATATGTGTGTGTGTGTGTGTGTGTGTGTGTGTGTGTGTGTGTGTGTGTTGTGTGTGTATGTGATTGTATATGTATTTATTAGTCTCAGGCTTTGTCTCAAGAGACATGTAAAATTAGATCACTTATATGATTTGATACTTCCTAAGCATGTAAATAACAGGATGGGAAAATGTGGCATTAATTTCATGTGCTTCTTAGTGATAATTGTCACTGTTTCAATAATTTTTGGTAACTCATTATAACAAGTGTTGGCATCTTTTCTTTTTTTCACTGTGATAGTCACTGATTACTATGCACAGAGGTTTTGATGATGAGTACAATTCCCTTGAAATGATGCATTATGTGAGATAAAGAAGATATGGTTGGTAATGAACAAATAATCAAAGGGACTTAAACTGTATATTTGGTTCGATTAGAAGCTTTGAGATTGGAATTTATTCAGGGATCTGTTACATAGTACAAGAGAACAACTAAAATTTCACCGATGCTTTTCTCAATCCTGAGTGATGAGTCCTTAAGGATTGGAAAGGAAGAATAGTTCCTTGAGTATCAACGTGGAATCCACACACATAGGAGAACCTGGGGACAAACGACCAGGTGAAAGGTGTTGATAAAGTGAGAAAAATCTAAGCGTGATCTTGAGAGTCATTAGCTCCATTTTTATTATTAGATTCGTGAACATATTCAGCATTTTAGGGATGAAAAATACTACAAGTGATATTCTTTCCAAATTCACCTGGATGTAGTATATTAAAACTAACGCTTGTTTTAAGCTAGACAATTTGTAGACACAGTGCAGGAAATGGCTTTGAGGGGGTTGAATACACAATTAATAAATATTAAGTGATGAGCACACCTTTAGGAAATATGGAAAAGGTGGAAATATGGGACCATGAAACAGCTGAATATAGAGAAAAACGTTACAGATGCCGCCAACATACACTACCCATCCTCTGCTTTTACAGTATGTAGCAGACTTGCTGAGGTAGGAATTTCTGGACATGGAACAGGTTTAGAGGAATATGTAGGCTGAACTGCAATGATTTTGAACTTGAAGAATCTGTAATTCTGCTAAAGATATAAAACAGGGAAGTTTATGACTTATGGTCTTAAAAGACACTCTTAATAAAGAGTTTAAATTTGTGTTTAGTCAACTTAAAATTGAAGGTACTACAGTGGTAAGAATTTCTTAAATTGTGATTTTAGTTAATGAACAAATAACTTCTTGTAAGCCATACACAGAGTTAAAGGACAAAAAATACTTTTAAGTTGAAACAAAATACCATACTACATGAATACAGTCAAGATAGGTATTATCTTACAAATATTTAAATTATTTATAAAACATGCATATATATTCTATGCTGCAAACAGGTTTTAAAATGATTTTACTATTGGTCATGGTATAAAAATTTAACGACAGTGACCTGGAGACAGTAAATTAGCGACTTTGATTGTAGCAGTTATACTACTGATAAGAATAGTACTATACTGATACCACAGGAGGGTTCTCTAAAGGAACTTGAGAAGAAATAATGAGATAAAATGACATTCTAAACTCATATAAACAGTAATAATGCTGCAGGAATTTTGATGCTACTTCCGAATACCTAGGAAGGAAATACAAGGGACTATGGAGATGACTCAGTAAAGGGTTTGTGTAGGAGCATGAGGCTCTGAGTTCATATACACAGCCCCTACATGAAAAGCCAAGAAGAGCTGTGAATGCTGAGTCCCAGCACTGGAAAATTAGGGTCAGATATATCCGTGAGACTTGCTGCTTAGCCAACCAATGCAACCAACTCCAGTTTCAGTGAAAGAATTTGTTTCAAAGAGAAGTGGAGAGAGTAATTGAGGAAGGTACCTGATGTCAACATCTGGCCTCCACACATGCATGTCAGCACAAATACATGCACACATATGTTAATATGCCTACACACACAAGTCAGATACAGAAATAAGCAGATAAAGAGGTATGCAGATAAAGAAGTAAGCATGACGATATTTGTTGGGTTCAGTGGAAGATTTTGTTTCAAAAAATGTGGATTTATTGAGGAAGATACCAATCTGTGGCTTCCACACACATTCATGTGTGTTAGCAAAATACATGCACCCATTTATTAATATGTCTACATGTATAAGGCAAATACATATACAAAGAAATAAGCATTAGAATATTTATTGGTTATAGCAGTAAATAATCACAATTTGCTGATTGTTTTTATTGTTCAAAGCCAAAACAATAATATAATTAATAACTTCATCTCATGCACCACACTCATGAAATTCTATTGACTTACAAATTGTTTCCACATGCATGCCAATCCCAGAGAGAACAAATAGTCAGTGCCCTCACTATTCTCAGGCATGCTTATGTGTCCTACCTGCTAACTTCTATCGATAGTGCCTCCAAATGAATCCTTTCAAGTAAAAATAGACACCAGGCCGACTTAACACTCCTGTGTCGACCCATTGCCATAACTTAGACACATCGATTTTCAATTTTAGATTAAACATGTGGTTATAATTATGAATTCTAAATTTTGTATGGTACAACTTTCAAAATCAACTGTATCAAACCATTATTTGTAATTCTACTTGGCAAATTTTAATCACTATTATATAATTGGGTACATTGTAATATATCTTGCTTTCTCTTATTTCTCTCTGTAATGATTAGATTATGATAAGTTAACCTTCCAATCTGTTCAGGAACTTATTATTTTTATTGTGACAGTACAGATATAGAATTTATTCTCATAACCCTTTTGTAACATGGATCATTATTAATTACAATCACTAGACTGTATCATAATTATAAAGTACATAATCAGAATTGATAAAAACCTGCAGACTCAATATCTCTATCTTTGACATGTTCTTAAAACCCCACAAGGCTGTTTCTAGTAACCTCCAATCTATTCTCTATTTTTCTAGTCTGGTTTTAAAGTCCACACATAAATAATTCAGTGTTGGTATCACAGATTCTGAAGCTGTTTCCAATTTGTCCACTTATAGTACATTCTCATACACATGTTTATATGGCTTCTCTTTGACCTGACCTGAATACATATTTAGAAGTCAATTGAATGAGCACTGTAATAAACCACTATTTATAGTATAAATCATATTATTAAATTTCTTTTAAATAGAAAATAAACACATTTATGAATACACTTTAGTAACTAGAAAAATAACATTAATTTATTAAACTTCTCAAATCTAAAAATATATCTTAAAAATCCTTAAGCATTTTCACAAGTTATAAAAATTATCTTAAGTGTTGTCTAAGTCAATTTGATTTTGTTCTCCTCTCTTTAATATTCAGAGTTGCTCTTCTATTCATCGCAATATACTGTAGGAACAGCTCTTGAAAGGCCACAGGTGACGTGTTGCTTGTCAATCAGTGGCTGCCTTTTCTGCTTTATGGCATAAAACCACTGAAGTTTGTGAGACAATGCTGCCTTTCACTTCCTTCTCAAACATTCTTCTCTGTTGTTTTCATGACACTACAGCATCTTGCCTACCCTGCTCTCCAGAAATCCACATTGACCACATCACCTTTTTGTTCAGGTGTGTCCACCTGACAGGCTACAGAACCCCAGAATCCCAGAAAGCAATGATTGTGACCCAGAACAAAATCAGAAACTTAACTTAAACCCTTATGAAAATTTTGGATGGATTTTCTTCTGTAACTCGATAATACAGTTCTCAAGTTTGAACTTTGTTGATGACAATATCATGTAATGCCAAAAGGTTGGACCTGCCTGCTAGCACTTACCTGAAAAGCCTGAAATATTTAAAACTCGACATAAGCAGTAATAACCATTTTATAACCTGCTCTAACCTTTATTCCTTGCCCTCAAGCTTGCTGCTTCTTTTATATCTGCCTATATTTAATGATAAATCCTGTCAGCCTCTGCCTGGTTTCCTTTAGCCTTAGCAGTTCCCTACTGCTCACTGGGTTGGCCACAGGCCCTCTGTGGAACCAGTTTTGACTAAGGTAAAGAAATGAGCCTAACCTTCAGAAGTACACATAGGAAGTTCTAACCTATGTTAATTCCTCAAAACGTGCAAAGCCTTTCCTGGACCGAAGTGTCTCTGCGCATCATCTTTGTTGAACACGTTGCAAAATTAGATTTTGAATTTGCCCAAAATCTAGACTGTCCAAGTTTCTTTGCCAAAAATCTATTACATTCTCCCATGCCTACTGCATCTATGGAAACTAAATAAAAAAAATTCTAAAATATTCATCTGCTTTAATTTTATATGATTTTTTATGTCACATATTGTCTGTATGCGATCACAAAGATTCAAGCTTTGATTTAGATGCATATGCTCCCAGTACTCTCCTACTGGCAAGCAGTTCCTCCAGGCAATAAGGGATTACTGAGCACTTCATGTTGATGCAGATATTTGTAGGGGTGTACTAATTAATCCCGGAAAAATATTATAATCTTGTTATAAACAACACTATTATTATAACCTATTTACCTGAGCATGTTTCTAACATAGTCATTAGAATTGATACATGATCATCAAGAACAACATTTGAATGAAAGGCATAGCATGATCTAGGATCAGATTTCATTTGCGATCTTATAGATCACTTGAGGAGCCTGCCTTGGAGATCCCCTGGCATCTAGACATTGGAAAGAGTACTGTTAGCCCAGTAACCGGCAAGTTTAGAGTGACAGGTATAAACTGATACTTAGAAAGTATATAGTAAGGACATGTTTAGTTATAGATGAATGGTTGGTATGTGAAGGTCAGAGAAGCAGGGAGGACCTGGTTCAGTAAGTAGAAATAATTCCTCTGCCCAAAGGATGAAGAGAGCTTTGATTATGGGAAATAAGTTGCTAAGGCAAGGCTGCATATTATCCATGAATTAAAAATAGGATGCACAGAAGAGACCTAATTAGTTGGGACAGACACCTTTGTGACAGCGAGGAAGCAGAGTCTGAAGAAATTCTGTAGGCTAGGGCCTGCAATTCAGTTTAACCTTTGAGAGTCATCATATCCACGGGGTAGGGAGGAAATCTAACGATAACTTCTCATCTGTCCTGTATGAGATTAATGGCTACAGCCTAATGTGCAAAAATGGCCTTCTGGACACCACGTTTTCCTCGGAGGAACCGCAACTTCTTATGAATGGCCAGTTCTCCTTTAATTTGTGAAGTATAAAAAGTTGATTATGCTGAGGATTTCATCAAAGAAGTCCACAGTACAAGGAGAATCTGACCATGCACTAATTAAGTCTGAATTCCATGGTGTTGAAGTAAGCATGCATACATTATTAGGCAAGGTCTATAGAAATCAAATTTACAGGACTATATTTCTCTCAAAATTGTAAAAATTTTACCTGGAAAAGATCACACCATAATAACTAAGTGGTATTTTTTACTGTTGCCAATGAATAGATTATTGAGTTGGAGCCTATGTGCTTAAAGATAATAACTATTCTAGAAGAATTAACCCAGATTCTGACTCGGACAAAGGGGAATTATTTAATTGTGACAAATTTTATTACACATTTTACAGAGGCCTATATATGTGATATTTTAGGGACAATGCTATAATCTTCTTTAAAAGATAACTTTTTAATATACAAACACCTTATCTCTTTACTTTCAGTAGCACATTCATAGGTCTTATGGTGTCTTACATAGTGCCCACAACTAGCTACAGTGTGTGTGTATGTGTGTGTGTGTGTGTGTGTGTGTGTGTGTGTGTGTGTGTGTTTCCAGATAAAACTTGCATAGGTAAGGAAAGAGTGCCTTCATGGTTTTAAGAGGTTGGTATTCCTTAACAATTTAGGCTGTGTTTAAATCTCAGTGTTATGGCCTGTAAGAAAAGGAGGTATGAAAGGTTCTTATGTATGAATTGCTCAAATAGGTAAAATTATAGAATTCCTAGGTTGATATGGGTAAATAAATGTAGATATGACTCTGATATGAGAAAGTGCCTGACATTTATCTATGTTGTCCATACAAAAGAAAAGCACACTCAATGCAACATAAGAAGTGTGTAACAAAGTAATTTAAAAATATAACATATCATAGCTAATGATTTCCATATTTCTAGGTTCTGATGCCTATTACTTTTAAATAACTATCTTAATTAAAATATAATTGCATCAGTTTTCTCTTCTATGTCCTCCCTCAAGTCCCCCAATGTCCTCTACATCTAACTCTTAATATGACAACCCAACAGCTCTCAAACTAATGGCCTTTTATGATCATCACTGTTACATACCTTTAAATGAATGTATTTCTTAAGTTATATTGCAAGAATGAATGTTGGTGTGGTCCTAGCTTAGAAATGAAAACAATATTCTTGTATAAAGAATTGCTAAAGAGGGGCTGGAGAAATGGCTCAGGGGAAAAGATCATTGTCTGTTCTTCCAGAGGTACTGTGTCCAATTCTCTGCAACCACATGATGGCTCACAACCATCTATACTGGAATCTTATGCCCTCTGCTAGCATGCAGGTGCAATACAGATAGAGCAACTCATACATAAAGTAAGTAAAATCTTATAAAAAGAATTAGAAAGGTTGCAAAAGTCCACAGATACTTTTTATAAGCAGGTTTGCAACCCCATAAGAAACTTGAGAAAGAAATAAAATTAGCTGAGTATACAGAGGGTGCAGGTTAGCAGCTTCCCATATGAGAAGATTACAAAGACAGTTTACTACCTGAGCAGTCACCCACAGCTCTCTCTAAAGTTGGAGCATCATCTTCTGGCCCAATATATCTGACAGACATATTTGTGAAGCAGTAACTATTGAGGACTTGCTTACTCTGTCTTGGCAGAGTTTGTCTGTCACCTTTGCCTGCATCGAAGCTTGCCCATTTTTAATTTCTGATGAGGTTGAAGACCAGATAGTTTAGTTGTACAATTAAGCTTAATTATTTAGGGCTTAAGATGTTTTTAGGTCTAGATAGATGTTTTAAGTTCATAATGATGAGATATGATAAATATTGATTTACATTCAGAATTTCAGACACACCAAGATAGGAAACATGTTCTCTTCAAGGCTGCCAAATACAAATCCAAAACACTAAGAATGTAACATTTATATAATTCCTGATTATTCATGGTTCTTCTTGCTATAGATAGTTTATTGTATATATGTGTCATAACACAAATGTATATGTAAAAATAAAAAAAATTAAGATGGAAGAAAAGATAACCAGGTTTTCATTAATTTAATAACATGGTATATGTTAATTCACTTGTCAGTGGGTGATTATGAAGTGACAGAGTCCTGAATTAAACAACAAGTTTACATAATAGTATCTATTGCCAACTCAGTTACTAAAAACTAGAGGATTTGTTTTTCTTGCCTGGTTCTGGAGGCTGCAAACACAGAGTGCACTGTTTCGGGGATATGATAGCACTGAAGAGTTGAGGCACAGAGCTCTTTTTGCTTCCTCCTAGCTTCTGGCTGCAGACAACAATACCTTTCCTTAGTTGATGTGGGAAATCACACCAAGAGCTTCTATTTTTATAAGGCTGCCTTCCATGTAAGTATCTTTACTTCCTTTTCTTTTCTCGGGAGGATAATGTCCATATTGGATCAAGGCAATGGTTTTTGACCTTCCTAGTTGACCACCAACAATAAAATTATTTTTGTTGCTATTTCATAATTCTAATTCTGCTACTGTTATGAATTGTATTGTAAATTTGTGTTTTCTAATGGTCTTACATGATGTGTATGAAAGGGTCCTTTTGCCCCCAAAGACGTCATGGCCCACAGGTTGAAAGCCACTGGATTAAAGGCTCAACCTACTTATGAAATACATTGTGTAAACTGATCAATTGCTCTACAATCATTTTTTTTTTTTACCGTTGAGTTACATTCTAAAATTCTAGGAAGGATACAGATATTAGATGAATACTCTTTAACCTAGTACACTGACCTAACTTTGCAATGTTACAACAATCCTTTTGGGGTAGGGGAAACAACTTAATCTGATAATCATATGATCAAACATTAAGAGATGTTGATTCCACATTTAAGTAGCAGTGAGTCTGTTTATTACAGAATTAATAAAATGTTAAATAATGATGCTGTGTGCCTATTTGAAAGAGGTTGAGCAGTGTATAAAAATCATTAATATAAGGGGATGGAGCCATTTACTGTACTTGCCTTTATGGGTTTGCTAAAAGAGAAATACAATGTGGGAAGAAGAATAGATGAAGTATTAAATAGGAAAATCAATGTGCTTATGGGACCTGAAGTAGAGATAAACAACTTTTAAGTAGTAATAACCACTTAAGGCAACTAACTGAAAAAAAAAAAAAAACTCCTTTCTTTAAAAAATCATGAGAAGTATACTCGAGGTTAAGAAACTCAAGCATATTTCAGGGTAACTAACTCTATCCTCTTGTTACTTAATAAATATTTGTTGAACAGCAGTTTTGTGGGCAGCTACATTTAGGCACCATGCAGTATAGAGAGAAATGCAAACATGACTTACATTTATAGTGCAAATTTCTGAGGGAACAGGTGTCCTAGAATCTCCGTTGACAGCAATCTGTGTTATGAACCCATTTTGTGTAATACCTTCACAGTTCCCTCAATTGAAAAGTATTTTAAGAATTTCATTTACAACGATATAGGAAAAGATCAGAGGAAGCAGTGGCTGTAATCTTTAAAATTTTATGTCTCTAGTCATATGTAAATAATATTTTTAGAGTTATATTGATTGCATATTTAGTTAGAAAATGATGAATAATTAGGGGCAATTGTTTTATTTTTGTTATTTTTTCCTGGAAATCACTGGTCAGAGCCTTGAAATTTCATTTAATTCTGACAGCTCTCACTGACGGATTTTATGGTTCATTTAGGGCCTGATAAGTAAATAGCACATCTATTACTTTTTTCTGTTTTAACCCATTCTTTCAGTTAATGAAAACTTCTGGAATTTACATTGGCTATCTTTGGAATTCAGGCTTCCATTTAATAATTTCATACTTTAGAAAAATTTGGAGACAATCAGGCTTGGAATTGTAGAGGAAAGTATCAAGGATTGATTGTTTTTCCTTACATATTCAATTTTAAGTTCTGTCTTTACCAATGGCAGTGTTTTGGGAAGTGTGCACTTGCATTTTTCCAGCTCAATCAAAAGATTAATAATTACAAAAAGTTAGTGCTGGAAATACTGAGATAACTTGCATTTGTCATGTGACCTAATTCAAGCAGGCATACAGATACTCACATTTTATTAAACAGAGAATTAGGTTTACCATGGAAAATAAGAAATTTTCAGTAATTCTTCATTTAATAAATATTAAATAAATGGATATCTATTGAGTGAGGCCCATCCAATTCTCCACACTTGGAATGTATCCAAGGGAAGTTTCTTCACTGAGGAGATTCTATTACTGCATGAATGATACAACAAATAACAAAAATGATGTGCGAGATGATTTATTCTGTTAAAACACATTTTGGGTACAATAGGGAAAGGATAATTAAAATGAAAAAGAAATTGAATATGTTTTATTAAATAGTCTAGATAGACTGATTGGGAACATGGATTTTGGGGAGACTGGGAGACTATTTGGGAAAAAAAAGAATAGGAAACAATAGAAACTAAAGACCTGTCTGAAAGCATAGCAGATTATAACCAATAGTGTCAGGGACTGACTCTCTCCCATGGGGTCGGTCTCAAGTTGGGCCAGTCATTGGTTAGACATTGCCCCAATCTCTGTTCCATCTTTCTCCATGCCTTTCTTATAGATAGGGTAAATTTTGTATTGAAGATTTTGTGGGTGATTTGGTGTCCCCTTCCTTACATTAGAGGTCCTGCCTGGCTAAAAGGTGATCGCATCAGTTGCCATGTCTAGAGCTGCTAGGAGTCCTAGGTAGAGTAACACCGTATCCTCCCAGGACCCCACCTTGTTGCGGGGTCTCCATCTTCCCCTCAGAGATGCACTCTCTTGGTTTCCCTCATCTCTCCCAGTCCTCTCCCCGTTCCTGCCCCCTGCCCCTCTGCACATCTGAGCATAGCATTACTGTCCTCTGAGTGGCTCTACCCTGCAGCAGACAAAAACAGATGCCAAAAGTCACAGCCAAACGTTAGGCGGAGCTCGAGGAGTCTTGTGGAACTATGGGGGAGAAGAACTGGAGGCGATGAGAACTCCACAAGAGAACAACAGAGTCAACTAACCTAGGCCCATGGGGGCTTTACAGAGATGAAACACCAAGTAAAGAGCATGCATGGGCTGGTCCTAGGTCCCCTACACATAGGTAACTGATGGGCAGAGTGGTCTTCATGTGTGCCCCATAGCAAGTGAAGTGGGAGCTGTCTGTGGCATGGACTCTACTGCCTGCTTTTGAGTCTCTTCACTCTAGAGGGTTACCTTGCCTGGCCTCAGTGGAAGAGGATGAGCTCAGTCTTGATGTAACTCAGTGTGCTGGGTGAGGATGATGGCAGGGGATGCCTTTTTCTCAGAAGGGGAGGGGGAAATGTGGAAGAATGTGCAAAGGTTAGACCAAGAGGAGAGGACAGAAGGAGCTCAGTTTGAAATATACAGTGAATAAGTAAACTTATTTTTTTTTTACATTTAAAAAAAATTGTATTAATTTATTCATATTACATCTCAATGGTTACCCCTTCCCTTGTATCCTGCCATTCCTCCATCCCTCCCATTTTCCCCTTACTCCCCTCCCCTATGACTGTGACTGAGGGGGACTTCCTCCCCCTTTATATGCTCATAGGATATCAAGTCTCTTCTTGAAAAAAAGAAGTAACACACACACACACACACACACACACACACACACACACACACGCACACACACACAAACATGGGGGGAAAACAAAAGTCCTAAGGCAGAGTGTTTAAGGCAATCTAAAGTCCTTAGGCAGAGTGTTTAAATTGATATAGACCAGCAATGCAGTCAGGCTGCTCTTTGAAGAAGTACTGAGAGGATCTAGGAGTAGTTATGGGTGGCCCAGTCTATATAGTCTAGAGAGAGACCATCCATTGTAAAGATACGGTCTAAAATGGGGGGGGGGGACATTTTATGCAGATGAGTGCCTGATTCTTACACATGTTCTACAAGAGTCCTTATCTGTTCCTAGGGACAAGCAAACATGAAAACAGGGGTCCCATGAAAACAGTAACCCCTGGCAGGGTAGTGGTGACATGAAACCAATTCACAGTGATGGTGGAGACTTGTCAGTGGTTGAAGAGTAGAGGATTGGGGACTCCAAGAAGAATATTGCTTTTAGCAGTTGGATCAATGGATTTTGCATTAGCGGAGACAGGAAGTCTATGTTCCAGGAGGAGTTTCAGAGAGAATTTATTTAACTGTGGAAGTTAGATTTTTCCAAGAGGAAAGACAAATCAAGTTGGCACAGGGATTTCTGTCTTAATTCAGAAAACAAGACATAGACAGCAGAGTATAGTGCAGAAAAAAAAAAAAACAGAAGTAAATAACAAGAAAACGATTAACTTCTAGGGAGTGTATGAGGCCCCTGAAGATGCTGTGACAAGTTATCACAATACTGATGTCTTAAATAACAAAAAATATTCTGATATCTGGATATAGATGCCAAAAATACATTTATTTTGTGCAAATCAGGCATCATGAGGGATGCATGCTCTCTGGCTTGGATTGGGAAGGCACTTCTTGTTTCTTCCATTTTCTGGTGTCTACCTGCATGCCTTGGCTTGTAGCTTCATTACTCTAGTCCCCGCCTTTCTGTCCACACTGTTTCAGCCCAATCTGGCTGTATCAGTTTTCCTGTGTCACCAAGGAAATTCAGGGTGATTTTTGTATCTCAAAATGTTTAACCATTTCTTCAATAACTGTTTTTCAATATAACATACACATGATCCTCCTGCCTCTGCCTCCTTCAGCAAATCCTACTAGCATGTGCCACCACAACCAGCTATCCTTTTCATATTCTGAAGAATAATATGTTAATGGGTCAGTAGGTGAATTTGAATTTTCAGAATTTTTGTATAATGAAGTTATGCAATATATACTACATGTTGAGGCTTGTTTTCCTTGAGTGTCTTTCAAATTTAAAATAAATAAAGGTATGACCAATGAATTAATTTCAAGAACTGGTGATGTCTATTAGCCACTTTCTTGCTGCTGTGACAAAATACTCCAAGGAAAAATCCACAAGGAGTAAAAGGTTTACTTGGTTTCACATTTCCAGGACCCATAGCCCATGTTGTTGGGAAATAATGGAGGAAATTGTCTAAGGCTAGTGACACTGCATTCACAGAAAGCTGAGGGAGGTGATAGGCCATGCCCTGTGTCCTTTCTCCTTGTTTTTTAAATTTAAAAAATTTTTTAAAAAATTTATTAATTTATTCAGATTACAACTAAATTACCTTCCCATCACTTGTATCCTCCCATTCTTCCCTCCATCCTGATTTCACCCTAGTCCCTTCCCCTAGGTCTATGACCAAGGGGGACCTCCTCCCCCACTATATGGTCATAGGCTATCCAGTCTCATCTTGGTAGCCTGCTAATTCTTTCTTTGAGTGCCACCAGGCCTCTCCACCAAGGGGAGGTAGTCAAATATGGAACACCAGAGTTCATGTCAAAGTTAATCCTGGCTCTCCACATAACAGTGGAGAATGTCCTGTCCATTGGGTAGATCAGAGTAAGGGTTTGATGTTTACTATTGTATTGTCTTTGGTTAGTGCAATAGTTTGAGCAGACCCTCCGATCCGCCTATCATGATGTTCTTCTTGTAGGTTTCTAGGACCCTCTGGGTCCTTCTATCTCCCCATCTCCTATATTTCTCTTACCTAGACTCTCAGTATGATGTCCTCACATCTATCCCAATGTCCTGGAGCCTAAATGCCCCTCAGTTGAAGAATGGATACACTGTGGTACATTTACAACTATGGAATACTACTCAGCTATTAAAAACAAGGAAATCCCAAAATTTGTGGACAAATGGATGGGACTAGAGATGGTCATACTGAGTGAGTTAACACAGCAGCAGAAAGACTCACATGGTATATACTCACTTATAACTGGGCACTAGCCCAAAAGGCATGTCCCATGAAAGCCTTTATCCTTTTTACTCTGCCACAGATTCCAGTCCATTGTAGTGCCATTCTTCCTCCTCCTCCTCCTCCTCCTCCTTTTTCTCCTCCTCATACTCTTCCTCTTCTCCTTTGCCACCATCATCATTTTTTTTAAAGACATAATTTCTTTGTATAGCCTTGGTTATCTTAGAATTAGACCTCTTGACCAGGTTGGCCTTGCAATCACATAGATCTGCCTGCCTCTGTCTCCTAAATGCTGGAACTAAATGTATGTACTACCACTGGCTGGCTGCCTTTAATCATTAAGTGGATCTTCTCAACTCAAAATAATGTAGATAATCCTTCACATCTGTGCCCAGAGGCTGGTCCCCTTAGGTAACTCTAGATCTTGTGGAGCTGGCAATGGTTATTAACCATTACAGGCTCTTAGGAGGTACTGGAGTAATGATAAGCCCTCCATAATGAAAGGAATTGCAGGTCCTTACTCACGATGCTGCTTCATGCAGCATTTGTTCCTCTTCTTAATCTAGTTTGGGCCATAGGCGAAGGCATCAAAAAGGTCTACAGAATATGCCACAGTGTGGAGTTCCAGAGTTGAAGCTCCAATCGAGAGAAATAAAATTCGTTATGAATCACCTAATCTTGGGTGCATTGCACAGAACCTCAACAGGAACAAGGCTTATGAGATAGCTGTCTGCCTTCTTTCACCCAGCATTGGTTACTTCATTTCATGTCTTCGCTGAATAGATTGTTTCCTTCTTTTGCGTTGCTGAGTAAGATACCTTCTGAAACTTCATTTTTTTATATGTAATTTTATTCCTTTCTAGTATTAGTTTTCTGTCAACCTTGTATACTTTCATCAGCTATATGTGACTCATTTTCAGAACACTGGTGGTCTCCCAGTCTCATATACCCATTTCTTGCAAAGATAACTCACTTTTGAGAACTGTGTTTTCATTATGTCTTTATGTTTTATATTATAAATCCACCCACTTGTTTTTTTTAAATGTTCAATATAGTTTTTTTTTTATATACTAGACTTGTACTTATTTGGTTGACTTCTGAACTCTAGTAACTTTATGTAAGTTCCATAAGGTCCTCTAATAAGGAAGTCCAACTCTTTAGAAATACGGGGCCATGGGCTGTAGATATTACACATTTTTTTGGTTCATTTTCTTGCATTACTTTACTGGAAAAATCACCAAGAATGTTTGAAATGGAACTATTAGTCATTGAAAACAGGATAAGTAATCCTATTGAGAACTGATCCTGTCCTGGTTTTATAGTGTGTCTTACTTCTAGTCATAAACACTAACCAATCCTTCAGATAGGAAAATGTGTATGTCCTCAACTTAAAATGCCTGAATGCAACTTTAGCTAGTAATACAAGTGTTTTTAATCTTATTACCGCTTTCTTTTCCTTTATAAAGTCTGATAATAATTTCTAGAAATTTCTGGAAGCAATAAGACCTTTTATCCATCACAGACATATCCACTTTCCTGCGATCATGCCATTCCAATAGTAGGTCACAGACTTAATCATCCTAAGCCTATCTCCAAGTATTCCCTCCTGTCTCCCTAATCCCTGAGCTCAGTTGTACAAGATCTGTCTGATCAGAATTCAAATTCCTTATCCAGAATACAACTTCCCTGGTCTTTACAAACAACTTCTATACAAATGTCTATTTTCCTCAATTCTTATCATACATAGACTGTTAAATTTTCTGAATTTTAGCATTTATAAACTGTAAGGTGCTTGTTTGAAGATCCAGAGAGTAAACTACATTTGAAGTTTAACTTTTTAACAGAAAATAAAGGTGTATTGCTTTTCTGCCTGATGAAAAATTTAACTCATTTGTTTCTCACACATAAAACTTGATACTGTGATATATATATATATATATATATATATATATATCATACATACACACACATATATATAATTTTAAATAAATACGTTTCAATCTTGACATGCTTACTTATATGCTATAATCTGACTAATACATAGGTTTTAAAGTGGGTTGGAGCAAAATTACCATACCAACTTAGCAAGCTCTAGAGTTTTGGGATTTTATTTTGTACTAATGACTAAAGATTGTTAAAGATGAAGCATTGCATAAAAGGAGTAGAGAGACCTGCAGGAATGAATAAAGGGCGGGTCCTCATGGGATGATTCATGGGCCTTCTGATGAAGTAATGATTTCATAAGTTTATGAGGGTCATTAAATACTTGACATTAGCTCAATGATGGGTGGTCATATAGCTGGATTACTCATGGTATCATTAACAGTGCCAATCAAACACAGTATACTAACCCAAAACACCAATGAACAAACCATACCTGTAGCCTGCTTTTGCTACTTTGTGGGTTCTTCTTTCTTCTACCCTTTCCTACCCCCTTTCTTCCACCCTTTCAACCACCTAACACTAGATATGAAAGAACACTTGATTTTTGACAAAGAAGCCAAATCTATTCAATGCAAAAGGAGAGCATATTCAATAAATGGTGCTAGTCAAATTGCATGTCTACATGTAGAAGAATGCAAATAGATCCATATTTATCACCATGCACAAAACTCAAGGTCAAGTGGATTAAAAACCTCAACATAAAACCAGAGACACTAAATATATTAGAAGAAAAAATGAGAAAGATCCTTGAATTAATTGGCACTAGAGACAACTTCCTGAACAGAACATAAATGGCTCAGGCCTTAAGGTCAACAATTATTAAATGGACCTCATGAGGCCTAGCAGCTTCTGTAAAGAAGAAGACACTGTCAACAGAACAAAGTGACAGTCTACAGACTGGGAAAAGATCTTTACCAAGCCTACATCTGACAAAGGGCTAATATCTAAAATATATAAAAAGCTCAAGAAATTAAACACCACCAAACCAAACAACTCAGTTAAGATGTGGGGCTCAGAACTAAACAGAATTCTCAACAGAGCAATATCGAATGGTTGAGGAACACTTAAAGAAATGCTCAATGTCTTTAGTCATCAGAGAAATGCAAATCAAAACAACACTGAAATTTTATCTTACACCCATTAGAATGGCTAAGATCAAAAACTCAAGTGACAGTATATTGCTGGTGGAAGTGCAAACTGGTACAACCACTTTAGAAATCAATTTGGTGCTTTCTCAGAAAACTGGGAATAGGGCTACCTCAAGACCCAGCTATTTCACTCCTTGGAATAGACCTAAAAGATGCTCCACCACACAACAAGGACATTTGCTCAACCATGTTCATAGCAGCCTTATTGATAGTAGCCAGCACCTGGAAACAGCCTAGATGTCCCTCAGTCAAAGAATGGATAAAGACCTTATGAAGATGACTTCAAATGTGGCAAACAAACCACTGGGCAAAATGTCCTAATTTCTTCCACAGACAGAATTCTGCTTAAAGAAGGGCAGGCTTGGATGCAGGCAGAGTTGATGGCCAGAAGGATGAAGAAGATGCTCTGACATAATAGAGTTTTGAGTGACTAACTGTCTCTGTCATCTTTTCATTTTGAAAACTACTAACCTGCACTCCCGGTATCCTCAGGTAATCAAGCTTATTCCTTCTGACGTCTATGATAGAGCTAAAGGTATCTTAATTTTACAATGAAGCTTAGTTGTTTAGAGGTTAAGATGTTTTTAGGTATAAATAGATGTTTTAAGTTGATAATGATAAGAGGTGATGCAATTTATGTTACACTCCAAATTTTAGATGCACCAAGATAGTAAAGATGTTTTCTTCAAGGCTGTCAAATACAATTAGCCAAAACAATAAGAGTGCAACATTTATGTAATTCCTGATTGTTTCATTATTCTTATAGCTATATAGGTAGTTAATTATATATATATGTGTAATAATATAAATGTATATGTAGAAAAACTGTGGTATATTTACACTATGGAATACTGATCAGCTATTAAAAACAAGGAAATCTTGAAATTTGCAGGCAAAGGGATGGAACTAGAAATGATCATCCTGAGTGAATTAACCCAGATACAGAAAGATACATGTGGTGTATACTCTCTTATAATTGGACACTAGCCCAACAGGGATGTCCTATGAGAGTCTTCATTTAGTGGGGGATTGGAATAGATGCTGAGACTTCCTAGTGGGACTCCAGGTTAGAGAGGTATTGAAGAGTGGGGAAATGGAAGGACCCTACAAGAAGACCATCAAGGCTGGCAGGTCTGGGCCCTGGCGGGGGTTGGGGGGGGGAGTCTACTCAAACTCCTGTGCTAACTAAGGACAATGCATGTTGTAAACCTAGAACCCCTATTCAGATCCAGCCAATGGACAGCACATTCTCCACAGTGGTGTTGAGAGAGGGGACTGACTTTGACATGAACTCTGGGGCCCCCTATTTGAACACTTCCTCTTGGTGGGGAGGCCTGGTGGCACTCAGAGGAAGGGTAAGCAGGCTGTCAGGATGAGACCTGATAGGCTGTGACTATATGGTGTGGGAGGAGTTCCTTTTCTGTCACAGGCCTAGAATAGAGGAACAGGGTGAAAGAGAGGGAGGGAGGTGAGAATGGGAAGATAGACATGAATGGATAACAATTGAGATGTAATATGAATAAATTATTCAAATAAAAAATAAAAATAAATAAAGAATAGAAAAAGGATGAAGAGGGAAGGGAGCAATGTTATCAGTAGACTATTTCTTGCTTACTAGAGGGCATCAAGTTCCATGGGGCAAGTTTGATCTTCATCATGAGGGTATCTAATTTCTACTTTTTCTTTGTGCACAATTACTTGACAAACCGTGACCAATGGCAACCAACAGCATCCAATCACCAACCAGCAACCCATACCACATCTTAGGACTCTAGAAATCATATACCTTCTGGGAAATCCCCCAAATTCCAAATGTCACATACTTGCAGAAACTGTCTGCAGCTGGCAAAATCATGCAAATCATAGTCAGCTGCTGAGAAGCAGGCCCATATCTCCACACCTGGGATTAAAATGAAAACATATTCCCATAATATTTCCTTATTTTAAAAAGAAACCAAAATTAAAAATTTCTCACCACATATATCTATCATTTGGGCCATCTATTTAACTTCATCTTTTTTTTTTTAAATTTCTTCTAAAAGTTAATGTAGCTTTGAGAGTTGCAACGTATCCACAGACAATGCCTATAGTTTGTGATACAGCAGCAATCGCTTATTTCAACTTTCCTTTTAGTTTATTATATGTTAACTGAAATAAATAAAATGTTTAGTAAGAAATGCCTATGTCCTGCATCCTATGAAGTTTTCCCCGTGCACATGAGGGTCTACAAAAAGGAGCTGAAACACCTGTGTAAGGAAGATAGATTGGCAACATCCGATTTCTTATTCCCAAAAGGTGTTGAAGGAAAGAAGTCTAAAACCAATAGCAGCATCCACCTGCTCTAAATGGCAAGCCCATTTTAGCTGCAGAAGCAGACGTTCTGGGCATCACTGTTGCGGGAAGCATATGCTAACTAGGATCTGTTCATGTCCAAAGAGCTTAGTGTCCTGATGGTATATGTAGCTTTTCTACTCACAAAGTAGAAATTCATGCTTCTCTTTTGTAAAACACAAAATAGAATTTTATTGCTAAAGTTCTGAGATAGTTCAGTTACCTAGACACCAATGGGGCAGGAGAAATAAAGAAATGGAAGAAAAATGTTGAATAATAAATATTTCATTCAGATATAAAGCCTAATCTCTTTCACAATGAAGATTTTCTTCATGTAGTAATGTGTTTGTATATTTTAGAATTTTCAAGTATTAGATCATATTATACATTTTATTATGTTTCTGTGTTAAACATTTTTCTTTCTAGGCTAATTATGAAGCAGAGACCAAATACATGGTAAATAAAGCTTTTAAAGTAAAGAAAACAAAAGAAAAATGAATCCAAAAGGACTTTGAGTCAATCGCTTGATTCTTTTTCCTTGTTCTAAATTTAAAGAAGACTTAGTCCCGGGATGTGTATCAACGTCTGATCTTTCTGTGGCTCTCCATGATATGCTTTGGGGCCTTATTGGGAGGTGAGCTCCCTTTACTTTTGGGATCTTGCACCTGATGTCACTTGCAAGTTAGTAGAAGTTTTCAAGTCAGTAGATGATAACTAAAAATAAAAAATTCCAGAATCCTGACACAAGGCCCCTTACCCACTGTGAGTTTTTTTTCTTCCAGAAATGTGGGCTATACTGAAATTCCAGAAACACAGTATGATTACAAAACACAATTTTAGAGAATTTTATGTACTTACCTAAGTTTTGCAAGTAGTGTAGGGCTGATTTCTACCACTGAGTCCAGAAGACAAAAACACCTACAAGAGTCTCATGCTTGTTTTCATCATGATTTAGTTAGGAGTGTAGTAAATCACATTTAGAATAAGAAAAAGGATTTGAAACAATGGCTACTATTGACTGTAATTCAAAACTCAGTAGTATTCTAATGTGAGAAATACAAATTAAGCAAAGTGATGACTGATGACATGATGTTCAGGATTGTATGTATGTATGCATGTATGTATGTATGTATGTATGTATATATGTATTTACATATGTACATATGTTTGTATAATACTCCTTACATAGTATGAAAATATATTTTTCAAAGCGCATGATTCAGACTGCTTGAATGATAATCACGTATAAAACCATTTGGCGCAACAATGATGAATACTGAAAATACTAACAATGAGAATAAAAATGATTCACAATATACTATGATTTGTACAATGTCTTACACTACTAGGTGATTTGATGTTTCTGTCCAGAATTCTGGAAAGAAATATCAAAATCTGTAAATGGTGTTATGTTGCTATAATTTTCCTCATGTCTTCTGGGCATGGTAACAGTATTTCATCAACTTCTTCAAAGTTAAGAATTTGAGGTTCTTAGCCATTGGGAGAGAGGAACACTCCTTCATTGCTGGTGGGAATGCAAACTAGTACAACCACTTTGGAAATCTATCTGGTGCTATCTCAGAAAACTGGGAATAGGGCTTCCTCAAGACCCAGCTATTCCACTCCTTGGAATATACCCAGAAGATGCACCAGCACACAGCAAGAAAATTTGCTCAACCATGTTCATAGCAGCCTTATTCATAATAGCCAGATCATGGAAACAGCCTAAATGTCCCTCAGTAGAAGAATGGATAAAGAAACTGTGGTACATATACACTATGGAATACTACTCAGCTATTAAAAACAAGGAATTCCTGAAATTTGTGGACAAATGGATTGAGCTAGAGATGATCATAATGAGTGAGTTAACCCAGAAGTAGAAAGACTCAAATGGTATATACTCACTTATATCTGCATACTAGCCCAATGGACATGTCCCATGAAAGCCTTCCCTTACCAGGAAACTGGGACCGAGGGGAGGACATCCTATTGGGACTCTAGATGAGAGAACAATGGGTGAATAGCAATGTAGAAGGATCCAGTGGGTTCTAGAAACCTACAAGTAGAACATTATGATAGGCAGATTTGGGTCATGGGGTCCCGCTCAAACTAAGGCCCTAGCCAAGGACAATACAGGCGGAAAAATTTAAGCCCCTACCCTGATCTAGCCCATGGACAGGACAGTCTCCACACTTGAGTGGAGAGAGGGATTTGACTTTCTCAAGTACTCTCTGGTGCCTCACATCTGACTATGTCCCCTGGCGGGGGAGACCTAGTGGCACTCAGAGGAAGGACAGCAGGTCACTGAGAAGAGACTTGATACCCTATGAGCATATACAGAGGGAGGTAATCCCTCTGAGGAACAGTCATAGGGGAGGGGAATAAGGGGAAAATGGGAGGGAGGGGAGAATGGGAGGATACAAGGGATGGGATAACCATAGAGATGTAACAAGAATAAATTAATTAAAAATAAAAAAATAAAAAAATAAAAAAAAATAAAAAATAAATAAATAAATAAAAAAAAAAGAAAAAAAAAGAATTTGAGGTTCAATTGGATGAACTAACAGGAAATTTCCCCACAAATATTTGGCCCTTCAAGCATAGATTGAATGGAAAAAGGCTTGAAAACCTTGGGAGAAAAGTATGAATGAGGACAAGAGCCTGGGACCCCTCTGGGTCTAATGAACAGGTTCCTTCTCCTTCAATTCCTGCACACCAGATCGCTCTGTTTGATATGTTGACTCACATCACTAGTATGCCATTTATTTTGTATAACACACGACTGGAAACAATTACTGTAATGTTTCTGGGATTCTGGAGTATGTACCCTTAAAGTGCAACTAACTTCTACACCACAACTCAAATCACACATTCCTGCTTCTCAAGCCTAATTTCCATGAGGAAATATAGTTGCTTCCAAAAATAATTGAGAAAAAAATTGTTTTCCAAGATTACCAATGTTGAAATGATTCTGCATCTTGGATTCTTGTAACATCTCTGTTCCTTCAGCAAACCTAAAACTCAAGCAAGATCATTTGGTTCATTCAGATACAGACCAGTGCCTTTGAAATCAGAACAGCATGTTCAGTTTGACAAATTGATTCAAGTTAGTCTGACCTTAATAAATGATCATATCCCAGAATAATTTACAGACCATTTTAAGCTCTGAGTGAGTTTGATCCTTACTTCTGTAGCTTTTTCAAGTTAAAAGTAAATATGAAAAGGAAGTCAAATATCTTCAGACCTGAGAACACTTTACATCTAATAAAAAAATGAGATGACGAGAGATGATCATTGTTTGCATAGTTAGTCAAAGTAAATATTGTTTTCAATTATAATCATTACTGTTTAATCCATTTGACTAATTTCCAACATTTTCACATGTCCGTAGGTGACACCACCCAGTAACATGGGCTCTCCTATATCAATCAACAATCAAGACAAGTTTTCCACAGACTGGTCTCCAAGCCAATCTATTCTCAAAATGGATCTTTGCACAGTGGATACCACCATCCCCAGTGTGAAATCTATGGATCTTTCTCTTCCCAAGTGTCTGTAGTTTGCATCAACATGACAAAAATATACTTTATTATTATAAAATTTATATATTTATTTTATTTACCAGAAATACTTAAGAAAGAATATTCTATTTAAGAAACAATATGGCATTTTTTTCAATATATAATTTTCCATGGTGACATACTTTATTCTCATACATTACATATAAAAATGAAGTTAGTAATACCATTTATTTTATAATTAATACCTGACTATTATTTAAATAAAGCAGTAAAAGATTTTGGTTAAGTCATATAAAATTACGGCAAAACACCAACAGAAGCCAATTTCAGTTGGGGATAATTTTGAAAGTTGACTTTTTGCATTTTGTGATGATGAGGCTTCCCTCATATATTTCTTGGACATTTTCATGTTACTGTAGGAGAAATTAGTCACATTCTCTGATAATTTTTGTAATCAGGTTATTAAATTGCCTTTGAGATGTAGATCTTTACACACATATATATTTACTACCATCTATTGTGGCTACAAAATGACTTCACCTAAGACATCTGTTGTATTATCACTCTGTTGGTAATTTTCTTCGCTAGTGAAAATGTTTAGTTTAATGTACAGCCATTTCTGGTAATTTCTTTGTTGCTTGCAGCTTTGGTGTTACATCTGAGAAATATCTCAGTGCTTAGACCTGAGTAATGAAGCTTTCTCAGTATGATTTTCCAATCAGTTTGATGGTTTTACATCATACATAAAACAAAGGTGACCTTACATATCCTAGGTTGGTTATAACTACCTACATCTGTATTCATATTAATATTTATATCTGCATCTATCTATATCTCCATTTGTCTTGGGTAAATTATTTTGAAGCTGTGTAGAGACACTTGGGAAGAGGGAACCTCAACTCAAGCTTCTCCATCAGCAGGTCCATCTGTAGCCATGTCTCTGAAAGGTTATCTTGATGGATGATTGATATGAGAAGATATAGTTCCACAGCGGGTACCACCATCTCTAGTCTGAATTGCATAAGAAATATGAGTTTAAGCCAGTGGACAAGTAGGTGAAACTGTGTTCTTCCACACTTTCTGCCCAAGTTCTTGCTTGAGTTCTTGTGACCTAGAAATGTAAGGTGACATAAGCTGGTTTGTCCCTAAGTTGTTTCTGGTAGTAGTTTTTATGGCAGCAACAGAAATCAACTCAGTATAGTACCCACCCCCTCCATGTTTCTGAGAATTTGGAGACCTGGGAGCTCATTTACACTATTGATAAAAATGGGAAAATGAGAGGCACTATTTAAAAAAGAAGATTTGTAAAATGTAAAACTAGACCAATTGTACCATTGGCAGTTTCATTTCTAATTATAGAAGAATAGCCTTTCAGCTAAATTTGTATATTGAAAAGGCAACTGTACTTCTAGGTCTGCCACAGCACTAACAACAGCCAAGATACAGATATAAACTAAAAATGGATGCAAGTCCTGTCATTGCATTTGATAATGTCCAAATTTTAATCACGGACAAAGGTTGGGAATCAATGAGTGGCTCAACAGTTAAGTGTTCATATGCTCCAGCATGCAACCTGAGTTTGGCTCATACCTACCTGTACCTCCAGTTCCGGAGGATCCTGAACCTACTACTTTATTCTGTGGACATACAGATACACTTAAAATAATTAAAAATAAATATTAAAATAAGTAGGAAATTATACCATACGTAACAACATAGATGAAACAGAAGGAAAATTTTCAATTAGATAGAGTCATGGAAATCACTATTTCACTTATATGAGAAACAAAAATCAAACTAATACAAACAGAGTGAAGAGTGTTGTTTGCCTATATGTGGGGCAAATGGGAACCTGCTCTTCAAGATAAAATTCTAGCTATACTATGTGTAATTCTACACCGTGCTGTTTGTCATGATGCCTTGCTAACCAACCTATATTGTGCATTTGAAGTTTTTCTGAGAAGGTAGATCTAATCCTCTTTTTATTTTCACTACATAAAAATATATGAAGCACATTTTAAAAGTACAGTTACATTGATTTTTTTTTTTTTTTTTTTTGGTTTTTCGAGACAGGGTTTCTCTGTGTAGCCTTGACTGTCCTGGACTCACTTTGTAGTCCAGGCTGGCCTCGAACTCACAGCAATCCGCCTGCCTCTGCCTCCCGAGTGCTGGGATTAAAGGTGAGCGCCATCACTCCCAGCTTTTTTCTTTGTTTTTTGTTTTTGTTTTTTGTTTTTTTTGGTTTTTTGGTACATTGATATTTTTATATGACATTAAAATTCCACAAATTTTGGTCATGGCTTCCATCTCATGTAATTCTAAATATGTTTATCTGAGAATTTTTCTTTAAGGTCTTAATACCATCATATGGACAAGATTCTTATTAAGTCAGACTTGTATCTCCTAATGCAACAAGTACTAAAAGCTTAATTCATCTAGATATTAATATTTCAAAGTATATTTTGAAATGTAAGAGAAAAACTGTTCCCAAATAAATTTTATCATGGAAAAGTTACAACATGACAGTTATTTTTATTTGGTTGGTTCTTTTGCTTTATTTTTTGTTTGTTTGTTTTGGAAACTATAATTTTGTCGAAGAAGCTTTCAATTATCAGAAGTAATTTTTATAAAAATCATTATTTTGTGGATGGGTAATCTTGTAAGTAAAATATGAATAGATTATTCAAACAAAGACAAACTATTAGTTGCAATGGGATTTAAAATATATAGCATTAAAGTGTTCAATTTTTATAAAGAATCTCACATTCTCTTTCTCTCATTTCTGTGCTTTGTCGCTTTAGCTTTGATGATACATAGCTGCAAATGAGCTACACTACAAGGCTTAGATTTTAAGCAGCAATGCTCTCTACAATACATCTCTTGAAATGTCCATTTATGGAATGTCTCCTTCCACAGCCTCGGTGACAAATCTGAAAAAAAAGGTCATCCAGATTGTGCTTAAACTTCTGTTTATGATAACTGAGTCTCTGCCAAATTCTTTGATCTTTGTCACTCCCTCATTCCCCTTCTCTTCCCTTCTTTTCTTTCTCCTGAAATAATGGAATATTACTTAGCTACTCTTTATTCAAAATCCATAAGTAGTAATACATGTTACAATGGAAAATAAGATAAGTAGCCCACTTGGTCATTTAGAGAGTTGGTTTCCTAAAATTTGACTGTAATCAAACTACATTCATCTTCAATAAACAAACCAACAGTGACCTGGGAACTCAGAAGCTTCTCCGGTTGGGGAGGCCTTAATTGTGTATTTTAGCTTTCTTGCAGTAATAGCATCCACACTTTTAGTAGCCATGGAACAGAGAATATTTCTGTTAACAGTGGTTTGAATAATCTTCCATTTTCTATGGATGGATGGTGTATGTCATCCATAGGTTAAAGTGCTTAAACAATTGATGTCTGGCCTGTGGTGATGTTTTCAAAGGCTGTTATTCATTTATTTGTTTTTGTTTTATTCTTCTTCATACAATACATGCCAACAGCAGTTTCCCCTCTCTCCACTCCTCCCAGTTACCTCCCCTTCCCCAGATGGAATCTTCCCATATTTTCTTTCAGATATTAAAAAGGCAGGGGGAGGGAAGGCTATCAGCCTGTTTAGACTTTGGCCTAGATACTAGGAATTGGTCTCAGGGGTTAACACTGTGAAGGTAATATTCATTTCTGGATCCAGTCTGAGATCTGTTTTATGATCTGCCAAGATATGAATAAACCAGTACAGAAGGTCCTCTCACAATGGAAGGGGTGTGTTAAAACTGTGAACCGAGATAAAGGTCTCCCTTTGAGTTGCTTTTGCCAAATAATTTGGTCACTGTGGCAAGAAAATCACTTAGCACATTACTTCAACCTCTTACATTGTTTAAAATCACCAGTTTCTGTAACCATTTGTTGGGTGTTGGCATGCATCTATATTTATTATAGTTAGTTTTTAAAAAATATATATATGTATTTGTTTTTTAAAAATATATTTTTTAATTTATTTATATCACATCTCAGTTGTTATTCCATCCCTTGTACCCTCCCATTCCTCCCATTCCTCCCTCCCTCCCTCCCATTTTCCCCTTACTACCCCCCTCCATGACTGTGACTGAGGGGGACCTCCTCCCCCTGTATATGCTCATAGGGTATCAAGTCTCTTCTTGGTAGCCTGCTATCCTTTACGGTTAGTTTTAAAAGATACTTTCAAAAGTATATTGTAGTCAATATAAAATGAAGTTTATTTTGAAATCTTGTGCATTTGTGTAAAACTGTATTGACCCAATATATGACCTCCAATCACTTAACTACCTTTTGGCTACAGAAATGGGAACATAATTTTCTAAGTTTGGTAAGGCTGTTTTTAAGTTTATTAATTTTGATAAACTTTGTAAGCAAGTAGTTTTTGCTTCATTGATTTTCTCTATCTCATCAATTTCTGCTGCACCAGTTTTTGCTATTTTTTCTCCTACTTATTTGTTATCATTTGTTTTTCTCAAGGAACTGCCAAAATAATTAAATTTTACCTTTTTAAAATTTACACATTAATATTACTGCTATGATATTCACTTAAGAACTAATGTTCTTTATTTTTACTTAGAATTACTGTATTTATTCACAAATAATTACTTTTTGTATTTCCACATTGAAATATTTTAGAAATTTCCTTATCTATTTGTAGATGTATGGGTTACTTTTTTAGTATTTTCTTTTGTCTTACAAAATTTATATATTTTTATTTTATTTTTATAGGAGTTTGCCTGCATACATTTCCAGAAGAGGCATGAAGAGGATTTCAGATTTTCTGGAACTGGAGTCATAAGTGTTGTTAGCTGCCCTGTAGGTTTTGGGAATCAAATCCAGGTCCTCTGAAAGAACAACCAGCGCTCTTAATTGCTGAGCTATCTTTTCTGTGCCTGTATTTTCTACATAAATTCTGAATACTGAATTTTACTTTTAACTCATCACAGTTAGAGAATACAACACATATGACTTAAATCCCTTGAAATTAAGAATATTACTTTTGTTTCAAGCATGCATACCAGAGGAGTAAAGTGTTCCATAAATGTTACTTCTACTGAGGTGGTTCCTAAATAAGGCACAGGTCCTACGTAAATCTAAAATTTATTATTCAGTAGCTCAGGAAAGAGTGGTAGATCCTCTATGATACTGTATTTATGTAGTTTCCATTCACTGTTATATTTTATCATTGGAGGAAACCTGTTAATTCATATGTTCACTTGTATAATGTTATGACTTCTCTATTAATCACAGACCATATCATTATGAAACTATACTCTTTATCACAGGAAAATCTACATTTTAGTTTATGTCTGTTATTACTAGAGCCAATCTGGTTTCTTATGATTACTGTTCCCTAGAAGCTTTTTAATGTCTTTGAGCAATATCTATTCGTCTATATATTTGAAGTGTGGTGTTTGCTGGTTACTACCTACTAATTATAGTAGTTATACACTTATTACTATAAGTATACTTATATTTACTATAACTATAGGTATGATTAATATTTAAAGTATCATTTTTTATGTCTTCTATTTTCTTCTACCTTTTTGTCTTCTTGGCTAAACTGATTTTATTTATTCTGCACTTCTTTTTAACATTGCTATTTACATGTACTTATTCTAAAAATATCCATATATATGGGCACAAATACAAAATTGTGTGCCTGATAGACTTTATGACTAATTTTAGAGAAAAATTATGGATGCTATATTTAAAATACAAATGACAAACTGCATATATCAAGGTGTATACTTATTGCTATTTAATTGAAATAGTGCCCTCCGATTTATTTCATTAATTGAAATGAAGGCTTAAAACCTGAATAAGATTATTTAAACATTATTTTGGTATGTAATAGAACACAGAATAGTGTTTTATATATATTTATTTCTTATAAGATTATACTTTCTTATCCTCAAATCTTGTGTTACCTACAATGGATTTACATTTGAGGGACATGTATCTGTATTAGATTTGCACAAAGTGGCTGTTAACAATTTGTTTAGACTTATCTAAGGTTCTTGAATGTCCCACTGGGAACATCTCATCGGTTTATTGTATACCTTGGTGACTAAATGAGAAAATAACTCCTGTTTTCAATAATTTCCTGCTAAAAACAGTAATTTATTTCCTGGAAGTATTTAGATGACCTATGCGATTAAAATGAGTACCACCTCATAGTAAAAAGTAAGCAAGAACTGAAGACGAGCATATTTTAGTTTATTTTTAGTCTCTCATACAATACATCTCAGTTTCCCTTCCTTCCACTGACACCAGATCGCTTTCATTCTTCCTCTCCCCCAGAATCACTTATTTTATGTGATCTCCAAGAGACAAGAGAAACAGTAAGATATAATATGACAAGGCAAAAGCTCTCATACCGAGGCTTGATTTGGCAGCCGAACAGGAGGGAAGGAGCCCTAAGAACAGGCAGAAGAATCAAAGATACACCTGTTGGCATTGTTAGAAGTCCCACAGAAACATGAAGCTACCGGCTATACCTTGCAAGCCGAGGGCCTGATAGAAATCCTTGCAGGTCCTTTGCTTGCTGTGTCAGTCCCTGTGAGTCCATCTGGTCCCTGCTTAGGTGACACTGGGGGCCATGATATCCTGGTTCATATAATCTTAGGACCCTCTGAATGATATAATCTTTCCTCCATGTTTTCTGCAGAGTTCTCAATCTCTGAGGGGAAGGACCCAATGGATCCAATGTAGATACTCTTTCTGTATATATGTCTATCTTTGGGTCGGCTGCTGGAGGAAACCTCTCGGATGACAATTGGACAAGGCACCTAACTATGAATATAGCAGAATATCATTAGAAATAATTTAATTGGTTATTGGTTTTATTTATTTATTTAAATTTGTTTGTTTGTTTGGCTAGCCATGTGGGGTTCTACCTTGGGTCTCTGAGCTCTCCATTCTCCCATCCCTGGCCACCTAGGCAGGGTAAGGCATGGGCTCACTCATGTGTGCCTCAGGTTAAACCAACCATTTGCCAATCCCAAAAGATCTGTACCACCGTTGTTCCAGCACATTTCCAAGAAGGACAGTTTCTAGGTCAAGGGTTTTCTGGCTGGGATGGTGTCCAGGTTTCTCTTTCTGTATCCTGCAGAATACCTTTTCATGCTCAAGAGAAGACTAGAACATAGTGATAAAGGTTCCATGCAAACACAAGCTTGACCTCTCCACATTCAGTGAGTTGTATGGATGCTGTCCTCAGCAATTGGACTCAGATTTCAATTTTCAGAGAGTGACTCTTTGTCCTAACATCAGCTTAGGTTCTTTCTTTCTTTCTTTGTTTGGTTTGGTTTTTCAAGATGAGGTCTCTCTGTGTATCCTTGGCTTGGCTGTCCTGGACTCACTTTGTAGACCAGACTGACCTCAACCTCACAGCAATCCTACTGCCTCTGCCTCCCAAGTGCTGGGACTAAGGCGTGTGACACCACGCCTGGCTCAGCCCAAGTTCTTTAGGGATCTCCACAGAGCCCCCTATACCAACAACTCAATACAATCCAACTTGCAACTGACTTCTACCAGTAGGAATTTTGCAGGGCTAAAGAACATGGTCTGTTCAGGCTCCGTATTTTCCATTACTCTCTAGAGTGCCCCTCATACATTCTAGGAAGTTTCTTCTGCACTAGGTTTCTACAAAGGCCCCTAAATGCCCACCAATTCCAGTCATCTCTTCCTGCACTCTTTGCCTCGCCCCTCCATCCTCAATCTGCTCCCTCCTGCTCCTATCCCCTCCTATCCCAAATGTACCTGCAGAATCTATTCTGTTTTTCCTTCCCAGGGAGCTCTGAGCATTCATTCCCCTTAGAGCCCTCCTTGTTACTTAGCCTCCTTTGGTCTGTAGACTGTAATGTGTTTATTCTTTACTTAACAACTACTAATCCACTTGTAAGGGAGTACTTATCATGCTGTGTTTCTGGGTCTGGCTGCCTCATTCAGGATAACTGTTTGTAGTTCCATCTACTTGCTTAAAATTTTCATGGTATCGATTTTTATCAGCTGAGTAATAAGCCATTGGGTAAATGTACCACATTTTAAAATCCATTCTTCAGTTAAGGGACATCTAGGTTGCTTTTAGTCTCAGCTATTACGAATAAAGCCACAATGGACATAGTTGAGCTAGTGTCCTTATGGTAGGATCGAGTAACCATTGAGTATGTGCCTTAGAGTGATATAGATGGGTCTTGAAGTAGATAGATATCCAATATTTTGAAACATCACTATAATGATTTCCATAGTGGTGGTACAAGTTTGCACTCCCACCAAAATGGAGGAGTGTTCTCCTTGTGGCACATACACACTGCATGTGCTGTCACTTGAGTTGCTGACTTTAGCTATTTTGACAGGTGTTAAATGGAATCTCAAAGTAGTTTTCATTTGCATTTCCCTATTGCCTAAGGATATTGAACATTTCTTTCAATATTTCTCAGCCATTTGTGAATCCTTTATTAATAATTCTCTGTTTACATCTCTACCCTATTTTAAAATTAGATTGTGTGTTTGTTTGGTACCAAAGTTCTTGAGTTCTTTATATATTATGAATACTAAAGCTCTATCAGATATAGAGTTGGTAAAACCCTTTTTCCATCCTGTAGGCTTCGTCTTTTTCTTATAGATGGTGTCTTCTGGCTCTTAGAAGCTTTTCAACTTCATGATGTCCAATATATTAATCGTTGCTCTTAATGTATCTGGTATTCAAATATATACATATGTGTGTGAGATCTTACAGTATTCTTTTTGCTTCATTTGTATTTCTTTATTTAGTGTCTTGTTATCTGGTCTGGTCTTCCATGTTTTGCATACCACAGTATCTCCTTTGTATTTGTGGCTGGATCTGTTCTTGACTATACAGTATACAAGTTTCTTTGCCATTCTTCCACTGATGGACATCATCAGTCTCTATAGAAGATAGTGCACTTGTATTCCAAGTTTCGTTTCAGCTTTAAGAGCATCTCACACTTTTCTTACATTATTTCTTATTATTTTCCTGGTTGTTTTTATATGAAAGCTTATTTTTTTAAACAAAAAAATAGAGGAAACTCCTGTATTTCCCACCATATTTCTGTTATTTTTGTTCCTCTCATAGGTTTTCCTTCTGATTATGCATCAAGTTTCCTTTTTTTTTTTGTATATTTGTTACATTTTACCTATACATTCTTCATGGTTAAAAGTAGTTTTTATTTAATTTCTTTAAAAGTTTTATATTTGTACTGGCATGAATTTATGTTGAGACTCAATTAAACATTTTTGAAGCTTGACAGTCATTTCTGCATGCTAATTTAAGTCCGGACCCACCATTGTTCTGGTTCTGGTTTAGCTTCATTTCCTAGGCGTTGTATTTTACATATTATTATTTAGTTACCTGCACGAGAAAATCTCTCCATTCTAGGCAAACGTGCATCACTCTTGAGTACTTGAGTTCTGGGGTCACTTGAGTCTATTAATTTTTTTCCTACCTACATGTTCAAGCCGAGAACAGATCATCCATTCAGAGGCTTGACGGTTGTTCTCTACTTGAATTCTCTCAGCCTTAACTTTGTTGAATTCCAGTATTTAAACCTTGTGTTCATTGAGATGTCAGTTTCATTATACATGCTACTCTGTACAATGTGCCTGGAAATTAACTCCGGGGTGTAGCTGGGCAAATTACAGGCCTTTCTTTGTTTGAGTCAACTCTATGCAATACTTCTCAATGACAAACTGAACAAATTGCTGACACATGCAATAGTTTGGACGCATTTCAAGCTCTTGCACTGAGTGAGAATAAAAGCTAATTTTGAAAGGTCATATGTGGTACAATTCAATTTATATAGCATTCTTGAAATGACAAAATTATAGATGTTGAAGGGCGATTAGTGGTTACTAAGGAGGAGGAATGATGAGTGGATGTAATTATAATGAGGAAGTATGGCTAAAGTTTTTGTGGCAACAGAATTGTTCATTCCTTAGTCATTCTAATGGTTTTAATGGATCTAAGTATATGATAAGATAGTGAATGACTGCATGTAGAAATTGTACAAATCTCAGTTTTGTGGTTTAATATTTTCCTATAGTTACTAAATAACAATATAAATTACTAGAAACCAGAAAAAGAGTAGACAAACTCCTTAATAATTTTGCTAATTTCTGTGAATCTACCCTTATTTAAAACTTAAAGAAAAATTCTCCACCACACAACAAGGATATATGCTCAACCATGTTCATAGCAGCCTTATTCATAATAGCCAGAACCTGGAAACAGCCTAAATGTCCCTCAGTTGAAGAGTGGATAAAGAAACTGCGGTACATTTACACTATGGAATACTACTCAGCGATTAAAAACAAAGAAATCCCAAATTTTGTGGACAAATGGATGGGACTAGAGATGGTCATACTGAGTGAGTTAACCCAGAAGCAGAAAGACTCACCTGGTATATATTCACTTATAATTGGGCACTAACCCAAAAGGCATGTCCCACAAAAGTCTTCACTTACCAGGAGAATGGAATAGATGTTAGGACATCCTACTGAGACTCTAGGTAAGAGAAATGGAGGACCCAGAGGGCCCTAGAAACTGGCAAGAAGAACATCATGATGGGTGGATAGGGGTCCAGGGGGTCTGCTCAAACTATTTCACTAACTAAGGACAATACAATAGTAAACATCAACCCTCTACTGTGATCTACGAAATGGAAAGGACACTCTCCAGTTATGTGGAGAGCAGGGACTGACTTTGACATGAACTCTGGTGTTCCATATTTAACCTCCTCCCCTTGGTGAGGAGGCCTGGTGGCACTCAAAGAAAGAATAAGCAGGCTACCAAGATGAGACTTGATAGCCTATGACCATATAGTGGGGGAGGAGGTCCCCCTTGGTCATAGACTTTGGGGAGGGGAATAGGGTAAAAGCGGGATGGAAGGAAGAATGCGAGGATACAAGTGATGGGATAACAATTGAGTTGTAATCTGAATAAATTAATTAAATATTAAAAATTAAAACAATTTAAATCATTTTCATAAAAACTTTTTGTTGTTTTCTTGGTAAATTATGAGTAAACAATAAGAAAATATTTATTTATTGTTTTTATTTTTAATTTGGTCACTTTACATCCCAAATGTAGCCCCCTCCATCATCACCTCCCTCATTGCCCCTCCGCTAGCCCTCAGAAAGAGGGAGCCCTCCTCCCCTATCATCTGACCTCAGCCTATCAAGTCTCATCTGGACTACCTGTATCCTCTTTCACTTTGGCCTGGCAAGGTCTTCCCACCAGGTGAAAGTGATCAATAAATGGGCACCAGAGTCCATGTCAGAGGAAGCCCCTTACTCCCTACATTGTGATGCCTATTTAATACATCTGAGAAGAAGATCTAGGTCTTAGCCATACATGGTCCTTGGCTGATGCATTCGGTGTCTGCAGCACCCTTGCCCCACCTAGATTTCTTGACTCCATTGGTCTCCTTCAGAGCTCCTATCCCCTCCAGGTCCCTTTATGCTCCATCTCCTCCAGTAAGACACCCTGTGCTCCACCTCGAAGTTTGACTGTGAGTTTCTGTTTTGATCCCCCGCTTGGTGGAGTCTTTCAGAGGACCTCTATGGTAGGCTCTCATTCTGTTGCTTCTCTTCAACTGCTACTAATGTCTAATCTATTTGTCCTTGTGAATGAGAATTAAGCACTCTCCCTAGGGTCCTCCTTGTTATTCAGCTTCTTTCGGTCATGTATTTTAGTATGGTTATCCTCTATTATGTGGCTAATAACTGCTTGTACACACACACACACACACACACACACACACACACACACACACACACA
>OU015751.1:36421030-36452020 GCA_907169655.1 Acomys percivali | reverse complement strand
CACACACACGTGCATGCCCAAGCATATAAGTACAGCCTACTGAGTCTGTTTCAGTTGTGTGTATGTACATACAGTCTAAAGGGGGCCATATTCTCTGTGGGAGGCTAATTTCCCATGGATGCTAACACTGTTCCAGTTTTGTTTTCGGTCACTTCTATGAGAGACTATTTCGGGGGGCATTTTCTGGTGTTCTTACTCTTAAAAATCTTTCTGCCTCCCCTTCCTTGATGATCTCTAAGCCACAGTTGTGGGAGCTGTGGTCTAGATGTATCCATTGGAGGTGGACACCCCATGATCATTTGATCTCTTTTATGTGGCACTGATAACAACTGTCTCTCCTGGCCCCATTTCTTAGTAGTCACTTTAAGCTTTCAGAGTTTAAGTCTTTCAAGAAAGATTTCACTTTTGGTGTGGCTGATTTTACTTAATCTAATATCCTATTGAATTATCCACATTGTTTCAAATGGTAAGATATTTCTTATTTATAGGGTTGAATAATATTGCATTATATATACAAATTAAACCATGTATCCATGATACTGGGAAGAGTTTTGCGTTGTATATTGGCTTTCTGCAGCTCACGTACAGATTCTTTTCTAGTCTTTAGAATTTTGTGAGTCATAAAACTATTTTTAAACTCATTATCTTTCTCATGTTTCTTATATTAACTGTGAGAATTTTAAACCAGTGAATTTATATGCTGTCAGAATATTAAGAGAATTAAAAATGGTACAATTATTAATTAATCTTTATTATAGTTTAGAACAAATGGGGAAAAAACCTTAATTTCCCTAAAGCAAAAACACAGTCAAAAGAACAGTTATTGGAAACATATATTCAAGTATTTTCTAACATTTGTGATTATGGTTTTGAAATAGTCAGAGCTCATTAATGTCTATTGAACACTAGAGAAGGAATACTGTGAGTAATTTTGTGTGTTTCACATTAAGAAGAATAGAACAGTAAACACCTAAGCCAATTTTCTTCAAAGCATTCAAAATTAGATGACATATATGAGGTATATTGCTTATTTTACACATTTATTTTCCTTTAACAGCAAAATAACCTCTACTGTATGCTTATATCATTAGTGGCCCATGAATATCAGAGAATAAAGAGGAGGGATTTCATTTCCCCACACTTCTTAAGTCTTTATGTTCTAAGGAAAATGTCTAACTCAAATAACAAAGCAGCTATTTAGATATCACAGTTTTGAATAAAACATGTATTATGTTCACATCAGTACATTTTCATGATAAGCTGCTCATTTTCTATGATGCCTAGAAAAGAATAATTAGCTGGTCTTGCTTTTTTGTTTATTAGCTCCCTGAAAATATTAGACATGTGAAATGAAAAGTGGTTGGGTACTCTGCTTTGAAATTCACTTGAAATGAACACCAATGTGGCAGGTCCATCACTCTGGGATCACATCTGCGTGTAATTTTTGTGAAGATCAGTAGCAGTACTCAAAATAGCTCGGCATATTTCACTTGGATATACTGTTTTATCTGAAGTCTTAATGAAGCCACTCAGCTGCATAGATCAATCAAAAATTTGTTTAATTCAGACAGAAAAATAGATGTAGATTTTCTGAGTCTGTTAGCCAAGACAGCAAGTCTACTAAATGTATTTATGTAGATGTGTGTGTATGGTGGGTGCAGTGTGTGTAAAACAAAGTAAATAAAAAGGAAAAATTAAAAAACGGTAGATTTATATAGACTTAGCAACATAATCCAGAATCAAAATTAAGTTACCTTTTAAATCTTCCAGTAGTTTTGTTTTTATTTTTACTTCAAAACATGCGCATATTGAAAAAAAACCAACAAACTGTGATTATGTGTGGAGCTGATTACATTGTATTTTGTCTTTTCACAAGCTCCTGCTTTCTACCTACCTCTTTTCTACAATAACATTTGTAATGCTCGTAGCTGGCAGAAATTCCAAGAGGGAAGAGTTATCATGTCCTTGTCTGTGGATACCAGTACACGACTTACTTCATATATGCTCTTATTTCAAAGAAAGCACAAACTGTTTGGGAGAAGTTGTTATCAAAACAACCTCTTCACATTTTCTTTTCTTTCATATTATTTGCAAACTGAATTCAGAGATTAAATGTATGGTAACATTGTTGCCATTATTTCAGAGTCACATCACCAGAGATTTGTTTGATTCTAGCATTAAGCCTTAAAATAAGTGGAACCTATTAGCACTGTAATATGCGATAGGGTTACACTAAAATTGATAAGGAAATTTAATTGTTAAGCAACATGAGAAGATTAAAATTAACTTTAAAAAAGTAACCCAAAAGCACTATACAGCTTGACCTTCTCTTCAGGAATTTACACTATCTTCATGGTATACAGAATAGAGAGGTAGAGGCAATTATATAGCACAGTAAAGTGGAAAATATTTTATAGACAAATTAATATCCATTATATTCTGAAAATCAGAAGATAATTGATAATGCTAGTATTTCATCCATTTATAAAAAGTAGAGACCCAGAGAGATGGCTCAGTCAGTAAATCTCATACTATGGTCAGATGGTGGAGGGGGAGGTCCCCTTCTGTCAGGGGTCTAGGGGAGGAGAATAGGGTGGAAGAGGGAGTGGGGGAATGGGAAGCTACAAGTGAGGGGCATAGTGATTGGGAAATAATCTGAATAAATCATAACAAATTAAAATTTGAAACAAGTATCTGGATCCGAGTCCAAGTGTCAGAGCCAATGTAAAAAACTGAGCATGATATACACCTGTAATCTCAGCTCTGGAAAAGTAGAGACAAGAGGAGCCCTGGGGCACAGGGACAGGCAGCTTAGTGCAATCAGTGAGCTTTGTTCAGTGAGTGACTCTGTCACAATAAGTAAGATGGAGAGCAACTGAGGAAGATACATTGTGTGAACATCTGGTATGCAGTGCTACACACACACACACACACACACACACACACCTGTTCTCACACACACACACACACACACACACACACACATCCACACAAACATAAGAATTAAATAATAATTTAACCCGTGTATAGGTAAAGTGACATGCAAAATTTCATAAGATCTACAATTCTTTTTGAGTATGGAAAGCGGCTGCATGAAAAGCAAATGAGAGAACATTATAAAACACCTATCTTGTGGGTCTATGTATTTACTGCTTTATAAAATGATTAGAACACTTACAATAGTTTTTTCTTTTTGATGGTGATAAATAATGTTGTTCACTTAAGTGAATGTTGTGAGTAGACTATTTGAAAATAGATCCATGCCTTACATTTTTAGACCTGGGAGAATAGGGAATAAGAGTGGGAAGTTGTCTATCCCTGGGTACAGTACTAGAAACAGGAGAAAGATTTGATTGCTATGGAACAGAATAGGCATAGAATAATTAATTATGGATTTCCTAAGAGTTAGAAAAGAATTTTAAATGTGCTTAATGTTAGTAAACTTTAAATAGATGGCTAAGTTAGTTGTGTTAAGTGATCATTTCCCAATGTATTCATGAATCAAAATGTTACATTGTACCTCATAATACATAAAATATTCAATGCTAGTAAAAACAGGAAAGATAAAGAATTATTTCTTTTTTAAAAAATTTATTTATTTATTAATTTATTCATATTACATCTCAATTGTTATCCCATCCCTTGTATTCTCCCATTCCTCCCTCCCTCCCATTTTCCCCTTACTCCCCTCCCCTATGACTATGACTAAGGGGGACCTCCTCCCCCTGTATATGCTCATAGGGTATCAAGTCTCTTCTTGGTAGCCTGCTATCCTTCCCCTGAGCGTCACTGGGCTTCCCCATCAAGGAGCCATTGTCAAATATGGGGCACCAGAGTTCATGTGAAAGTCAGTCCCCCTTTTCACTCATCTGTAGAGAATGCCCTGTCCTTTGGCTAGATCTGGGTAGGGGTTCAATGTTTACTGCATGTATTGTCCTTTTTTTTTTTTTTTTGGTGCCATAGTTTCTGCAGAACTCCTGGGCCCAGATATGCCCATCATAATGTTCTACTTGTAGGTTTCTAGGACCCTCTGGATCCTTCTACTTTGCTATTCTCCCATGCTTCTCTCATCTAGAGTCCCAGTAGGATGTCCTCTCATCTATTCCACTTTCTTGGTAGGTGAAGACTTTCATGGGACATGCCCCTTGGGCTAGTGTCTAGTTATAAGTGAGTATACACCATGTGAGTCTTTCTGCTTCTGGATTAACTCACTCATGACCATCTCTAGTCCCATGCATTGTTCACAAATTTTGAGATTTTCTTGTTTTTAATAGTTGAGTAGTATTCCACAATGTAAATGTACCACAGTTTCTTTATCCATTCTTCTACTGAAGGACACTTAGGCTGTTTCCATGTTCGGGCTATTACGAATAAGGCCGCTATGAACATGGTTGAACCAATGTTCTTGTTGTGTGCTGGAGCATCTTCTGGGTATATTCCAAGGAGTGGAATAGCTGGGTCTTGAGGAAGCCCTATTCCCAGTTTTCTGAGATAGTGCCAGATAGATTTCCAGAGTGGTTGTACTAGTTTGCATTCCCACCAGCAATGACGGAGTGTTCCTCTTTCTTCACATCCTCCCCAGCATGAGGTGTCACTTGAATTTTTGATCTTAGCTATTCTGATGGGTGTAAGATGGAATCTCAGTGTTGTTTTGATTTGCATTTCTCTGATGACTAAAGATGTTGAGCATTTCTTTAAGTGTTTCTCAGACATTTGATATTCTTCTGTTGAGAATTGTCTGTTTAGTTCTAAGCCCCATTTCTCAATTGGGTTACTTGGTTTGGTGGTGTTTAATTTCTTGAGTTCTTTATACATTTTGGATATTAGACCTTTGTCAGATGTAGGGTTGGTGAAGATCTTAGGAAAGGTAAAGAATTTAATAAAGGAAGTGAGCGAAGTGGTTTACAAACCAGTTGAAATATTTTATCGTTCTACAAAGACATATGAATCTCCCAGTCCTTTTCTCTCTATATAAAAAAGACTCTGATTTACATCTTCACTTTTCACATTCTTGTAAGTTTGTAATAGTACCCAATGTTTTTAGTATTATTTTAAAATAAATAATTTTTCAAATTTTTATTAATTTTAATTCATATATTTTATTTGATAAAATTTTATTTTTTTCATTTAAAACATAGGTTGCTTGATTTCTTTTCATTGCCTCTTAAGTTGATTTTTACATAGCTTCAGTTTTTTGTTTTACGATTTCATATATATATATATATATATATATATATATGTAATTAAGTTTGATTACTGCAATATCTACTCTCACTTTCTTCTCTCCCACTCCTCCCACCCACTCATGCTTGCTAGTCTTTTCCCTACATTCATGTCTTTTAGTTTGTTCTTGTGACCCACTGAGTTTAACCATGACTGGCTGTGTGGCATTGTTAGCACTTTATGAGTTGTTTAATTATAAAATACTTGTACACTCTGCTGCCTGGCAGTTAATTCTCCTCACAGTACTTTATGAAGAAAGAAAGTAGTTTTAGGACCAAGTCCATTTTGGTGTTCTGTGAATGTTGCATTTTGGAAATACCCTAAAAATCTCATTGAAACTCCCTTTAACAAATTGTTTCCTTCTTTACATCCGAGTTTACTAATTAAATTCACTGTTGATTGTGGATATACAGTTGTTTCAAAAATATTAAAAAGCAATTGTCTACCAAACTGTCTTTGTTCAACATGAGTTGCCTATACACAAGTTGCTCTTTGTCGAGATTCGTTTCCACTCCTTTCCTTTATTGTTATGATGATAAACTCTTCCTATGGCTGTCATCTCTATGACAGTTTTAGTGTGTTGTTTTTCCTTTTTGGCCTTCAGTTTGTAGTTTTGCTGTGCTTGCTGCTGTTGCTGTTGCTGTTGTTGCTGTTGCTGTCTCTCTCCCAAATGCCCTGGAATCTTAGTCACACCTATACCATTTGCCCTGCCTAAGTGTGTCGGGGTTTTTTGTTGTTCAAACAGGAACAAGGTTTTAGGCAAGGGTACAAACATTTTGGGTTAGGTGAGTCTGCTCACTTGGGCAGAATAGATCAACCACAAACATACAGGGATTTAGCAAGTTACGAAAAAGAAAATTAATTTTCTCCAGGGAAAGGCCACTTAATTGGTTATCCAATACCAAGTGGTCAGTCCTAGAAACATACATATGAGCAAGACTACATGAATTCATTTGGGTTTAATACATAAATGTAATACAAATATGTGAATAACAAATAAAAATATGTGATGGATTTGAGAGAGTATAAACTATGTGATGGGCTAGAGGAGGGAGGAGAGGGGACAATGATGTAATTATATTTGAATTAAAGGTAAAGTAAAATATTAAAAATTTACAGAGATTCTGTGTGTGTGTTTGTGTGTGTGTGTGTGTGTGTGTGTGTGTGTGTGTGTGGTTGGAAAATGATAGTGGTGTGGAAGACAACCTTCTGCCATTCCAATATCTTTCTGAACTTGGAGAAGGAAAAATGAAAGTATTGATCCCCAGAAGTCCCTGTTGTTTCCAAAGTTCTGGCTTCCATTGAGGGCTGTGTTATTGACTCGAAATCTATGAAAGTCTCTCAAATATTAAAACATGGTGGGGTGCCTAAATTTGGTAGTTTGGTTTAGAATTACATCGTAGGGTAAGAAAGTACTTTTTTTTCCTCTTGGCTAAATGTACCTCAAAGTGTCTTGTGGGACAAAAATGTTGAGATAATTTGGTAATGAAAATTGTAATAAATTGGATATGAATTTTTAAACTGTTCTCTTTGGAGAGCATACAAAACAAGGGTTTTGTATTGTTATTTTCATACATGTGTATCATTATGATTTGTTTCTATTTGTACACTATAAATGCATAAGAATATATACATATATACAGGCAAATATGTTTTTGCTGTGTGTTTAAAAGATATATACCATATATGAATTTCATGTGTGAGAGATAAGATCCACATGGATGTCTGTTCAGAACACCCTTGCCTATGCCTAGATTGAGAAGTATTTCACTTGTCTAGGTCTACTGCATTCTGCTTAATACTAGAACCTTCATTTCCAACCATTTTACTTTAAGATCCAATTTACTTTATCCCTAGAAATCTAAATAAAGGTACACTGTGCACATATACCATAATGTCTACTTTCTTTACATATTTATCTGTGCATGGACATTTCACTCATTTTCTTTTTTAATGTGTTGTAAACACATACCTCCATGATTCACTGACTAAGATTCCTTTGAAAGTGATTTAGTTCTCTCATATGATAATTGTTTTAGTTTTTGAAAATTGTCAATACTGATTTGAATAGTAACTATATTTGCTTGTATAACTGCCAAAATGCTTTAATCCCAGTCTTCAGTCCATGAAGTTTCCCTTTTTATTCCCCCTTTGGTTTTGTTTTTTCATCATAAGAACTATTCTGATTGTGGTAAGTTGGAATTCAAATACATTTATAATTTACATTTCTCTGATGGCAAAAACATGTTGATCTCTTAAAAATATATATTTATTTGTCATTTGGGCTTCTTATTTTGACAATTCTCTGTTTAGCTGAGCTGCTGTTTAGTTTGATAGTTGACTTGTAGGGGTTTGGTATGGGTATTTAATTTTAAGTCAGTAATATAATATAGATGTCAAGCTTCATTTGATTGTATCATTGACAAATATTTTTTACTGCTGTACATGTAGTTTATTCCTTCTGGTGATTTTTCTCCTCAAATACCCATAAGGTTTTTAATAGAATGAGATTTTATTTATCAATCATTACAATATTTTTCTGAGTTATTGGAGTCTGTTTGGAATACCTTTGCCTATTTAGAGATCTTGAAGTATTTCACATATTTTCCTCTAGTCATTTCAATTTCATGTATTACATTGACATCTTTGATAAATTTTGATATGATTTTGTACAGGGTGATGGATAGGAAACTATATTATTCTTCTGCCTGTAGATATCTGAATGTCCCAGGACCATTTGTTAAAAGGGGTAGTATCATTCTAATGTCTGATTTGTGCAACTTTGTCATGAATCAAATCGATGATTTAGTGATGTTTTTAAGTCATCTACTGTTACCATAGTATATATGGAATACACCATTTTGTCTACCACAATCTATTTTCTGAAATCAAATGTCTATTCTGCATATATTTACCATTGTTATATCATCATCATAGATTTTTTTCCCTTTAAAAATATATGACCACTAACTTCCATTATCTCTTTTGACTAGTTGTAACTGGAAATTTACATTATCAGGTATAAATATGTCTTACTTTGGTTGGCTAGGCTTCTATTTGCTTGGAACACTGAGATCTTGTTTTTCACCAGTCTCTGTGTGAAAATATTGCATCTTTTTTTAAAGCTCAATCAGCCTCTTTGCTTCCTTATGATAAACAATTAAGTTCACTGACATTTGAGATAATTATTGAGATAGGCTTGCTGATTTACTGTGCTAGAGATGATCAGTTCTTTTCTCCTTAGCCCTTGTTAAACTATTTTGCAAAATTTATTCTTATATTTTACTAAGAATTCTTTTATTTATTTATTTATTTATTATAATTTATTCAGATTACATGCCCATTGTTATCCACTGACTTGTATCCTCTCATTCCCAGCCTCCCTCCCTGTTTTGCCCTATTCCCTTCCCCTAGACCTTGGACAGAAGAGGACCTCCTCCCCTACCATACAGCCTATCAGGTTTCATCCTGCTTCCCCTTTCTCTGTGTGCTGCCAGTCCTCCATACCAAGGGGAAGTGATTGAATTTGGGGGCATCAAAGCCTTTGACATGAACTGTGGTGCAAAATTATTTATTTTTCAGTGATTTCCATGATGGTGGCTGTATTCCTTTTCTGTGTGCAGGAATCTGCATACTACCTTCATTAACAGTGAAATTCTAGGCATTAATTGATAATTTGTGCTTTGCTTGAAAAGTATTTATTTCTCAGTGAATTTTAAGCCACTTGCAAGTGGCATTGCAAAATATAGCAATCTTGACAGTCAATTATTTATGCCCTTGAACTGAAATCTATTATTCTATGATTTTCTGCGTTGTAGAGTTTTATGCTGATTATCTGTTATTGTTCTGCTATGTCTGCTTTTGTGTGTTGATTGTGGCTTTTTTCCCTTAATTTTTAATACGTTTCTTTTGTTTTTAGTTTTGGCAACTTGATAATCATGCATAATGTGAAGGTTATTCTCTGGTCATGTCTATTCTGGATTCAAAATATTCCTTTGGTGAAATGGTCATTGGCCATCCCACATTTGGAAACATTTCTAACTTCATGAATGGATTTTCTAGGCCTTTACTTTTCTATCACTCCTCCTGTCCCACAGTTTACTTGGGTTTGTATTCTAGAAAATGTCTCTGAGTTCTTGAATCCTGTGGACATGTACCTTCAAATAATATTGATATCTCAACAACATGGTGTTTCCTTAGTTGTGTTTTTTCTCCCCAGTATTCTTCTGCCTTGTGCCACTTTTTAGGGACGACTTCAACTATAATTTTGATTTGATGAGTTGAGTTTTTCTTTTCCAACATTTCCAGTTGTTGCTGTTCTCCAAGATCTTAGTTTCCTTGCTAGATCTAACATGCATTCATATTGCTGACTTTCAATTTTAAAAAGCAATTTCAGGAATTTCCATTTAATTCATGACTCAAGGAGTATCTCAAGAACAGCATGATGCAGCAGCAAAATAAATTTACCAATTTCAGCTATATAAAACAGTTAAAAATTAATCATGTTAAAAGCGACAGTTACTACTCCCTTCTGTTATCTGCTATATTTTATTGCACCAATATAAAAAAAGGGAAAGTAAATGTTTTCCTATTATCTTTTTCTTTTTAATATATTTTATTAATGTATTCATATTACATCTCAATTGTTATCCCATCCCTTGTATCCTCCCATTCTTCCCTCCCTCCCATTTTCCCCTTACTCCCCTCCCCTATGACTGTGACTGAGGGAGACCTCTGAGGGAAGCATGGGAGAATGGGGAAATAGAAGGATCCAGAGGGTCCTAGAAACCTACAAGAAGAACATTATGATGGGCAGATCTGGGCCCAGGAATCCTGCTTAAACTATGGCACCAGCTAAGGACAATACGTGCAGTAAACTTCGAACCCTTACTCAGATCTACCCAATGGACAGGGCATTCTCCACAGTTCAGAGTGGGGTCTGACTTTCACACGAACTCTGGTGTTCCATATTTAACCACATCCCTTGGATGGGGAGACCTTGTGGCACTCAGAGGAAGGATAGCAGGCTACCAAGACAGGAAATTAAATTTTGACAAGTGGCAAATGTGAAAAGCCACACCAAATTGTAGTTACAGGCTTAGTGTGGTATCAACTAATGCTTCCAATACTACATTCTTGAAACCTAGTTTGAATTCCCAGCATCTCATATTCTTCCATTGCTTGACTTTTAGGGACTGTGAAGGCACATGGTCACATGTTAAGATTCAAAAAGTGATGCCTTGCTTTAGGGAAAGGAAATAGGTAGTGAATATAAATTTACTCTCAGCCTGGTATAGGCAGCTTCTTTGCCTCTCATTTCTGAGTCGCCTAATGAGAGATACAGCCCCTATACTGACAGACTCAGCACAGATCATAGGCATGTTTATTTCAACCTGTACTGCATCAGAAATGGGACACTTAATACTAGTTTCTAGAAAGATTTCAAATATAGCAAACAAACAACAAATATAAAACCCATGTGTTTGTTGTAGGTTCTCTTCCGAGGCTCATGAGTTCACTAACCCTGTGGTTATTGACTAGATTTGCAGTACCAAGTATGATTTCTCTCCTACTAGGCAGGTCTTAAGTCCAATTAGATAGCTGTTGGTTACTGCCAAGTTATGTATGACTGCAACTTTAGGAATAAGTTTCCATGTTAGTCACTGTGGTTCATAGGCATCACCACTAAGTAGACTGTTGGTTGCCTGAAAAAAACAAAAGGCTATGAATTTGAAGAATGAGTTCAAAGGGAGGAAAAGGAAGGGGAAAATGATGCAATTGTATTATAATAAAAATACATTTAAAACACTGAGCACAGAGTATATTTGGGTGCAAATTTAAAAGCTTTACCAATATTTAAGCGCGAGCGCACACACACATATGCACACACACTTTGAAGAGTTTTTTCCCAGTTGCTCTTAAGGATGTCTATAAGTTTGTTAGTAAACTGTATAGATGGAGAAAAGATGTATGGAAAAGGACAGTCCTAGTTAGTAGCCCTGCCACGTTCATGAGGAACAGGCCTGTTCTAGTATCAAGGTGAAGCATAATTGGAGAAGGCTTCTGACACTGTGGCTTATAGTTTCACTGAAATTCTGGATACCACCCAGCTCCATTGGCTTTTGAACCTGAGTATATATCAGACCTACAAAGCCAGACTGAGTACAGGGGCTAACCACGAATCCTGACACAAGATGTTTTACCAACAGTCACTCTGTGCAACCTAATCATTTATGCCTTTGCTGAGAATGAAGCCAAGGAGAGCTGCCAGAGGCAGGCACTTGAAATCCAAGTGTTTTCAGAACAAAAACAATTTGTGGTAAGCCAGAGAAATAATATTCCCACAGCTTGTCAGACCAGAAAAAGTAAGTTGTTTTCCTACTTACACATAAAATAATCAATTGGCTCTCTAGAAAAGGCTGGCTTTCAGGCATGTATTTGTTTAAGTGCCCTACTTCACAAATGACTGAAGTTTCTTACATGTGAATGCGTTGCATAGGTCACATTTTCAATATAATTTTATCTCCCTTCAAATAAGTCTTACCATGGTCTCAAACACGGCACTGAGCTTTATCTTCAGTTCTGTGGCCTTCTTTCTGTGTATCCAAGCCTGCTGGGCCTTGGTCTGCTAGAATTTCGTTTGGTGGTCTGTGGTGTGGGAACTCCTCTGGGTAGCTTCAGAAGGCAGGTGGCCTATAGGCTGCTGTGCTCTGGCTGACTAGACAGGTGTTCTACCTAATCCACGTCAGTGTCTTACTGAGCTGTTCTTACTTATGGCACCTGAGCCTCTCGGGACTGTTAAAAAGGATCCCAGTCCAGATTTCTCTTATGAGTGCCTGCTGAGATGAGAGGCTGCATCACTCCCATACTTTGTAGTCTATAGTGTGGACTCCAGGGAGCCCGCTGCTAAGTGAAAACATCTTCCCTTTTGTGAACCTTGGACTAGAGAAAAATCACATCAGCATGGAATCTACTACAGGACTCTACTGTATGCCCGCTTGATCCACAAGCCATTTATCATTTGCCTGCCTCAGTGGAATCTAAAACTCGAGTTCGCTTGTGAGTCACTTCTGTCATGTTTTCCAGAAGCCTTGGACTTCCTTTCCTTGCCAGGCTGTGACTCCCATGGTCTCTACTACCATGGAAGTATCTACATCAAAACCACTATGTTGATCTAATTCTAGCTCTCTAAGCTGTTATACTCCGTTTTGGATACAAAGTCAAATCCCAGTTCATTTAACCTTTCCAGAACTTAATAGTGAATTTTTGCCACATCTGTATCTGAATTCAAACTACATGCAGTATCATTAGCAGGTTCACACCAGATAACTACTATTCCAGACAGATCAATGCCATCACTTAACAGGCCTGCCATGTGCTCTCCCTCTCTAAGGTCTGATTGCCTGAGCGCAGCTCCCCTGGGAGCAGAGAACTGAGCTCTTATAGGCAGAAAGGTCAGGGCACAACAATCCATGATCTCGTACCACTCTTGGACTCAGGAGATGGCTATAGCATGTCTGGAATTGTGCATTTCCAGGTCCTGGGAAGTCCTCTCCTGTCAGGTTTTGGAGTCAGCAGCTAGCTTATTCACTGTAACCACAATCTCTGATCTTCTGCTCTCAGATACAGTACACCCTGGTCAATGCCATCTTTGAAGTGGACATTTAACTCCTGACCTTCCTACTTGCCCTTTCTGTGTGTGGGAATTATAATTATGTGCCACCACGTCAGAGTATATATGCACTTCATTTTTGTTTTTATTTTTGCATATATTTCTAACCATCCTTCCTTTTATTTCTACAGTCCCTTCTATTTACTCTTCTTTAAACCCCTCCCCTGCCTATCAAGTCTGCAGTTGACAGTCTTTTTTCATTTGATTATATGTATGTGTGCAATTGTGTATATGTATAATATATATATATATATATATATATATATATATTCAGTTGAAATCATTGTTGTGTGTATATACTGATTCAATATTGACCACTTTGAATTGATCAACCAATAAGAGTCTCCTTCTATTGCAGTAATATGTGCCTATTTTTCCTCTATCATATGTGTTTACCTTTCTGCTGAGTGGTCTCTATGTCCACTTAGAGAGCCCTTGATTGCTACCACTGATTTGTGAGCACTTCTTTTTTTATTATTATTAATTTATTCATATTACATCTCAATTGTTAGCCCATCCCTTGTATCCTCCCTTTCTTTCCTCCCTCCCACTTCCCCCTCTACTCCCTTCCCCTATGTCTGTGACTGAGGGGGACCTCCTCCCCCTGTATTGCTCCTAGGGTATCAAGTCTCTTCTTGGTGACTTATTATCTTTCCTCTGAGTGCCATCAGGCCTCCCCATCCAAGAGACATGGTCTGATATGGGGCACCAGAGTTTGTGTGAAAGTCAGATCCCCTTCTCCACTTAACGGTGGAGAATGTCCTGTCCATCGTCTAGACTGGGTAGGGGTTCGAAGTTTTAGGGGAGAAAATCCTATTGAGACTTTAGGGGTGAGAAGCCTGGGAGAATGAAGAAATAGAAGGATCCAGAGGGTCCTGGAAAAATACAGGCGGGTCTGGGCCCTGGAGTCCTCCTCAAACTATGGCACCAGCCAAGGAAAATATAGGCAGTAAACTTGTGAGCACTTATTACACCTTTATGCATATCTTGACATACTGGTAATTGTCCTGATTCTTGGCATCACAGATGGGTAGGACTATTTAATTGGTTGCCTGAATTGAATCTTGCATAGTATCCTTTGGAATAATAAAAGCTGGACTGGAGGAATGAGGTTCTCATGCCAGACCCAGCTCTAGTAATCCAAGTCCATGTGCTAAGTATGCCATCTTCAGCAGTTGTGGCAGCACTGTCAGCCCAAGTCACTTAGTTTCCCTTCTCTCTCTCTTCTCTCTCTCTCTCTCTCTCTCTCTCTCTCTATATATATATATATATAATTATTATATATATCATTATATTTAACATAAAAATATGCATACATATACACATTTATATTCATCTAAAACATATAATATTGTATATTATTACCCATATCTCATATATTATCAATATATTATATGTAACCATTTTAGATAAATATAAATAATTCCTTGAGGCTTTATCAAACAAATAAAGTTTAACCTGCACACTGCTTCTGATATAATGGTCAATTCCACAATATTATTTTTATTGATCTGTGAACATGATGTGTATTTTTATTTTCTAGTGTCATTTTCATTTTAGAGGTCTTTAATATCCTTGGTCAGGTTTATTTCAAGATATTTTATTGTCTTTCATTTTACTGTGAATGTGAGTGTGTCCATAATATCTTCCTCAGCGTGTTGTTTTGGTGTAAGTTGATTTTTGTAAGTTTGTTTTGTGCTCTGACACTTTGCTGTAATTGTCCATTGTTTCTAGAACATTTTTGATGGAATTTTGAGATATCTTATATATGATATCGTATCATCTAAAAATAGACATATTTGAAATCTTCTTTTCCCATTTATATCCATTTAATTTTTGTAGGCTTTAAACTTTTTCAAACCTACTTTATTTGGTTTTTTTAAAAATGCTTTTACCTCCCTTCCAACCTACCTCCCCTACATAGGAGAGAAAAGAGTTTAATAGGAAAAGGAGAAGTAGATCTTTTTAGGCTCAATTCCTTGGAGACATAAAAAACCATGCTTATGTGCACCACAAATTCTCATCTTTGGCCTTATTTTCCCAGGTAGTGCTTCCAGCCTTGTATTGAAAAAGCATGGAGATAGTGAACAACCCTGTCTCATTCTTGATTTTAATGAGGAGGCTTTTGCTTTTAGGTTTTTTCCCACTTAGAATAACGTACTTTTGAAACCCTCAACTTTATACACCTTGCAGGTGGCTAAAATACTAGGTAGTGAAAGTCTGTCAAGCGTGTTTAGAGTTTGGGAAACAAATGCACAGGTCTAAGGTCTGTGCAAGCTGAAATTACTGTCAAGACCTATGCACCAATAAAAACCTTGCTTGAAGAAGGAGACTGTGAGTACCAAGCCATTTTCTGGAGATTGAGAATTATTAATGAAGCTTCTAGAAGATAAAAGACTCAACAGTCTTACTCATCCATTGACAGCCAGCTTCTGGCTATCTGCTTTTACAGTTTTCTTCCATTGATGATCACAGCTCCTAGCAGGTGAGAATGAGGCTAATGCCTGGCTGTTCTAGTCACTTTTCCATCACTGTTATAACACACCATGGACAAAATGTTTATAAAAGAGCACCGTTCATTTGGGGCTCGAGCTTCTAGAGGCTATAGTTCATGACCATCTTGTTGGAGGACATGGCAACAGTCAGTCGGGCATTGTGCCAGAGCAGTAGCTGAGAGCTTCCTTCTTTTTCTGCAAGTAGTAGACCAAGTTAGCTGACCGGAAAAGGCATGATCTTTTGAAACCTCAGATCCTGCCCCATAATGCATATCCTCCAATAAGGCTTCTTATACATTTTCATCCAGTTCCACCAACTGGATGATTGATTTAAATATATGGAGGCCATAAACCATTCAAAACTGACTAATCATGCCCAACACTGCCTGAGTGGAGCTCTCTGTTGCCTGAACTGCTTGGCAGCCAGCATCTAGTTATCCGCTTCTCCATGGTGGCCTTCCACCCTAGGTGTGTTGAGTTAAGGCTCCCTGCCTTTTTATGGCTCCTGGTTATAAGGCCATCAGGTAGCTCAGTCTTAAGCAGTAGGCTATTCTTCAAGGAGCTGCCCAAATCCGGCTTCTGAAACAAGGGTATTTTTCAGCTTGTGCCCTATTCTAAGTTACTGCACACCCATGTAAAACGGCAGTCCTTCAGGCTGTGCTTTGGCAGGAGACTTCATTTTACAAGCAGCTTTTGACTTCATTTTGAGTAGAAACACGGGTGCAGAGTGACTCTGTATATTGGTGGGAAGATAAATAACGCAATCTGTCCAATCCACCCGTGAGGTGCAGACTGATGGATGGCTTATTCTCAAACATAAAAAGGGTGCCACCTCATAAAGTAAAAACATTTATTAGCTTCTTTTAAACCTGCATGGTTCCTAGGTTGTAGGTAAATGGTGAATTTGCTTTATCTTCTGTAATCTTTTGGAAAGCTAATATTTTGAAAGTATGTTTATTTTGTAGTTATGAAGTTTCAGTTAATTGAGGTCACTGGGAAGAACTCTTCTACTAAAAAACAGAGCAAAGATATAGTAATCAAAATAGCTGGCAGCTGTCAAATGCCTAATCTAAGAATTATACACTGATCAACTTACTGAAGCCAATGGCTGCTCCTGTGTCTGGGTCCATTATTGTCCTTGTTTAAAAAGAAAACTGAAATTGGGTTTAAAGAGGTTGATAAACTCATATACCTGCACATGCCTAACAAACATGGACGCAACAGACCTCAGCTCTATCATCATACTAATTTTGTTCATCTATCCACCTATGTGCAAATTGTCACAGAATTTCAGACTTTGAGATATGAGTACATTTTGGACCGTGCTTAAAAGATAGTTTTGTACAAAGAAATAAAGATTCTTATAGCATGCCATACTGTCTTTTCTACACGAGGAATGTAAATTAACCACATAGTAGAGAGGATGAGTTAATTTTCCTTCATTTTTTACTGCTTGAAAAATGGTTCAGAATATGATTGTGCTTAACAAGGAGGCATTCTGAGAGATGGAGTTGTTCATTTTTGTTAAATTGGGCCTACTAGGCCTGCAGTGTTCTGTGTATGTAGATGCCTGATGCTATTTTTGATACTTTGTGGTATTCAAATTGATGTCTTTTTAAAAACATTTTTTTCTGAGGAAAGTGAATGAACACATTTAACAATATCGTAACATAAGCAGCTCATCAACATGACATTTTTGGAAGACCTACTAATTCCTGGGTACCCATAGTGAAACACCATTGTCATCATTGGTTCCAGTGGAGAATAATAACTTGTCCCCCACTTCCTGTACTCCCACACTGTAGCAATGAATGTAGTTATACTAATGGCCTTTATAATTCTATTTAGGATAATGAGATGTTCCCTTTTTTCAATGAAGCATGCTTTTCCACCTCTGGTTGGCATCTATTCCACTGTTCTAACTTGATCTTTTACTGATAAAAATCAGTCAAATTCAGGGAAAGAATGACCAGGCAAAGCTTGGAAATTCCCAACTACCCTGGCTAAAACTGAATTTAATTTAGTAGATTTTCTAATGATTATCAGTATCTAATGCCAAATACCTGTTCTTATCTGACTTATACTCATAGATACTTTGATAATTGTTTTATATTTGAGACTGGAAAAATATATCATCAGTTAGGAACATGTACTATTTTTCAGAGGACCTGAATTTGATTCCCAGCACCCAGACTCTCTTTAACACTGCTTCATAGGAGTCAGAATGTTGGTCACTGTGGACATCTGAATTCGAAAGCACATAACCACACACAGGAACATCTAACTTAAAAATTTAAATAAGTAAAAAACAATTTAAAGAGACTGTCTCATTAAAAAAGTTTCCTATGTGTTTCTTGTATGAGTTTTCATAGTTTGGTATACTTTTATTTATCTTACTAAATGGCATTGAAATGTATGCATCTATAAGATTTATATTAAAATGCACATACAAATGTGTAATAGGTGAGGTATCAGAGCATAGAACCAGAAGACTTCCTAGGTTAAGCAAATCATTAAACAAGTTTATCTTTCCAGAATGAGTTCCAGAATTCTGAACCAAGGTTCATGGTAACAAAGAGAAACTAAAAATGCCCTTGAGTTGAGTTCCAGTTAAATGGCCTCTTACCATTCTTGAAATTACTTCTATTTGATAATTTCTGTCTTCTCAAACATATCTGTGCTCAGATTTTCTCACTCAAAATGGAGGTGACTTAATGAGCAATGGAGTTTAAGGCCACAAATTATCTAGTAAGCTGATTTGAACTAATTTAAATGATAAAGTTGCCAGGGATAGAATTTACATTGGGCGAAAAGAGTTGTAAATGTTAACTAGGAGATATATAATTAAAGAATTCATATTTGTATGGAAACATTTTAAAGAGGTTATTTACTTAACAATTAATTCAATGTATTAATTTGAAAAGGGAGTCATGCGATGTTGCTCAGGTTCTCCTGAAACTCACCACATGTTTCTGGCAAACAAATGTTTCTTCTTCTTCTCTTCACAGGTTGACAGGATTATAGGATCACCCCACATCCTCCATTAGGCTCTAGCATGCCAGAAGCACCCTGCCCAGCTTGCTGGAGCCTCTGAAGATAACATGGACGTAAGGTATCACTCCTGCAGGTGCATATGATTAAACTTTTAGTAAAAATGAGTAAGTTGCTCTACATCATGTAAATCAGATTTAAGCTTGTCTAAGTTATGGATAACAGAATCAATGTAGTAGGAAGATGCTGTGGAAATCCAGAGGCAGTCTGTAACAAATTAGGGAAAAAAAACCTGGACGGCAAAGCAGTCAAAGGAATCCTTAGGAAACAAATTGAAGTCACTCTTATGAAATGTGAAATATGATAAAGCATAAAAGCATAATTCCTAGAGTTCTGCATGAAGTAGAGATTTTCACAGAAGAAAGTTTGAAAAGAATCTAACAAGGCAGCTGTGGGCTTCAGGAAACTTCTGCCTACCATCTCTCTAGTACATTGATCAGCAACATTCTCAGTGGCTGGCATGATGCCCGCTGTGGAGGACGTCAGGAGCTATTTGTTCAATCGACAAATGAATAGATTGTGTTAAATTTGAAGTGATTGTAAATCTGAAGTGGTAGATTAGTGGGGTGCTTTGGAACGAGTGCTGGAGTGAATATATGGATTCTGCAGTCATTAAAATCAAAGTTGTTAAAAACATGAAAGAGAACAGAGTTGCAAAGGGAAGCATGTTTACAAAGACGTGTGGGCTTGCGTTGGTAGACTAAATGAACATAAGGTTTAAAGTAGAAGCGCAAGCCATACAAAGTAATAGGTTTTGGAAAAATCTTCAGTTTTGCTCTCAATATTAGCATTTTATATCATTACTCACTCTGTCTCTTCTGCTGTCATTCCCCACCATCTCTCAAAGATGCAGTATGCATTTAGAAAGACATAGCTACACAACCATGTTGACACCATCATCACAGCATAGTACTAACTTTGATGCAGATTTCCTTAATCAGTTATCTAACGACTAGGAAGCCATATGGGTAAGCAACGAGCTAATCTTCATTTAAATAAAATTATTTTACTTACTCAAGAAACCCCTCATCCATTTATTAGTTACGTGTCTTTAATATATTTAGGTAGTTTAATCTAAATTTCTTCAGTCTTATTTTCATGGTGTTGGCATATTTGAAGATTATAGACCAATCATTTTTTATTAATTTATTCAGATTACATATCAATTGTTATCCCATCACTTGTATCCTCCCATACCACCCTCCTTCCTGCTTTCATCCTATTTCCCTCCCCTAGGTCTATGACCAAGGGAGATCTCCTCCCCTACTATATGGTTATAGGCTATCGATAGACCAATCATTTTTAAGATAGCCCTTCAATTTGGGGTTTAGTGTTTTCCTCAGTCATAGGTTCCATTCATCATGCATCCTGGGAAAAAGCAACTGTAGTTATAGAGTTGGAGCTCACTAGTTAAGAATGTTTACTGCTTTTGCAGAGGACTTGGGTTCATTGCTTGAAATATGAACTTCCGACATTTAAAAAGTATTCTTTGTTACATAAATATTATCTAATTTAGCACTATAAGAATAAACATTTCCTAAAATTACATATATGATAAATAATATATATATTAGTAACATAAATGATATATATATATAATTGTGTGTGCCTTCATTGTTAAGATTTGTCTTTATTTAAAAAGAGTTGTTGTTTTGTCTATGTTTCTTTCATATAACAGATTCATATAGAAAAAGGTGTCTTGAGTGTAATTCTAAATTTAATTGTTCATATTAGAAATTATTGCTTTTAGTTGATTTAATTTATCATACAAACTGTAAAACTGCATCAGCTATGTGGTCATCAGTAAAAATAGTTCAAATTATGATGCCTATTAATCTGCACACTGTTGCTCACCTTAGTATACACCTGCTTGAGCAATCATTATATATTCAGTTTAAAGACTTAAATTACAAATTATATGAAAGCTAATCTGACCAAAAGCCTCTCATTAATATAAATAATAAATGATTGGGGTTATTATTTTGTTACAGTGAAAATAATTTGGATTCATTTGTTTGACATGATAATATTTTGTTAAGTATTTAATTCAGTGTTTTTCTTTCTATTTTGATATAATATATACTTTATCTCTACAACTGAATTCCACTCCATGGTGTTCTTAAATGTCTCTGATACTCATGATACTATATACTTTAATTTGCATATATAATAAAATAATCATACTTTATTATAGTTCCATTCTGAGCTATTTGTTTCTTACTGCTGCTAGTCAACATATCTTAAACTCACAAAGACCAGCTTCCTCTGTGTTTTACTTTACTACATAGAATTCTTTTGTTGACATATCTACAGAGGTCTTCTGCCTCTGAACTGAAATAGCAATTACTGTAGAAGAGGTATGGTATTTGTTTCACTCTAGACTGAAATGGAGTTAAACACTGAGTATTTGGCTTTGAGTATCATATGGTCTGTTTCCTCAAGAAGCTGAGATATTTAAAACACATTAAAAACTTAACCTATTCCCAAGGTATGACATATTATTACAACTTTAAAACCTAGTCATCATGTTCTGAATTTGGCATCAGTTATTTGTAGAATTGAGAGGTCATATGTAAATATAAATGTGCCTGAAAGAGTGAAATAAAAAAGTAACTTTTTCTGCATTTGGTTGTATTGGAGTTAAGCTCTTTAACTCTGGTGAGAGAAACTAGAGAAATTGCCATTTAACATATTATTTAAATATGATATTTTCAGACTTTTTAATGAGGCAATTCTGAAAATAAGGGTGTGGAAATGGAAAAAAGTAAAAAGAGTATCAGCTTGCAAAACAGGATGTTTTCATATTCTTAATGATTTATAAGGCAATCTAATTACAATAAAATTCAAGAACTGCAATATTGAGGTGGTTCACCTTTTATGCGCACCTTTTTGATGCACCTTTCATATGAGTGATTATCCAAGTGATAACTTCAGGGTAAAAAGAGAAAGTATTTGGGGGAAAGGGGTTTTGTGTATGTGTGTTGGGGGCAATACTTGGGGCATCATGAAAGCCTTGGTAGGACAGTTTGTTAGGACAGAGCACTGAGAAACGGCATTGGGATATAAAGACTGTATGCAGTGATTCCCAGCACCAATTCAGCTCCATGGAAGAGCAGAGCAGAGCAGTCACAGCCACAAGGTGAGGCAGTAAGATCTGAGCACAACGGACTTGCATTTTTAGCTGCAGAAACCACAGTGCTCAAAGGCCAGAGCTTCCACTGGAAGCTGAAGTTTGGAGTACCAGTGATTCCTCCATGTACCAGGCCACTGCTGGAGAAGAAATCCATTTTGTCAATCTTTGTATCTCTGAGGGTGAAAGCCTCAGGACAGTTTGAGAGGAAAAAAATTATAGTTTTTGGAGAAGCTACTTGTGGGACTTGAAATCAGGGAAAAAGTGCACTTGTGTAGCAGTTTCTTCTGAGAATACCACCTCTTACATTAGAGAGCAGCCTTTTGAAGACAGAAAAGGGAGATACAACTACAGGATGCTCTAAACTTTAGAGATGTAAAATATTCTATCTTGAAGGTAAGCTCAGTAAGTTCAGGAAGTAAACAACTCAAAGATTTCAGGAAATCCCTAATACCGACCAGATATATTTGGTCCTTCCCTCTCTAAGTATATATAAAAAAAACTGCTCTGAAACATTCTTTCAGCCAATCTGATTTGCTTAGAAGAGGCTCAGAGCAGCCAGGCTACCTGGAAGGAACACAGAGGAGCAAAGACTCTGGGGAAAAGCTGTGAACAGTAGGCATTGCCCAAAGGAAGCAGAGATTGGCTAAGCTACCCAACAGAGCATCAGATCCCTCAAGTGGCCTGCAAGAGACATAGCAATCTGTTGGGCTGCTTGTGAATTATGCAGTGTGTTGAGGGTTTCCAGCTTTCAGGAGCTGAGAAAGCCATGCTGAGGTAGGTTTTCTAGTGATACAGCTGTCTTTTAGGCATGCATGTTCTACTATGTAAAATCTCACCCATGCTCCTGTAAGTAATACAAATAATGCTCTGGTTCACCAATTGAACTTTGGTGGCATCCGTACTTCGGTTTGTAGCTGGTTTCTTATCTGCAGTGAATCAGAGCTTGTTTTCATCTCCAGAGAGACAGTAACACCCAAGAAATGACAAAGCTAGTGAGCCCTCTTGAAAGGAATGACTAAATTCTAGGCCCTGATTCCAGAGGACTGAGGAAGAAGTTTTGCCAATTACTTGTCAGTTTTAAATTTTTATCTCTTCCAGCTTCTCTTTCATCTTTTTGCTCCAGTTCTGTATTTAGTATTATTTTATTTTCAATAAAGCTTTTACATCATTTCCATTTCCTAGTTATTGTGAACAGAGCAGGAATGAACATGGCTGACCATGTATCTTTAGAATACCATGTAAAGTCTTTTTTGCAAGCAAAGTCTTTTTGCAAGCACCTGTAGAGCAGTGGTATAGCTTGGTCATATGGTAGTTTATTTTATTTTATCTTTAATAGATTTCTCCAGATAGCTTTTGAGAATCAATGGACTAGTTTGCAATCCAACTAACAATGAACCAGTGTTCACTGAAACTCATACAGATTTTGTTTTTGCTTTGTTTTGTTTTGATCTTTGTCATTCTGACTAGGGTAAGATGAAATATTGAAACTGTTTTGATTCTCTTTTTTAATATATTTTATTAATTTATTCATGTTACATGTCAATTGTTATCCCATCCCTTGTATTCTCCCATTCTTCCCTCCCTCCCATTTTCCCCTTACTCCCTTCCCCTATGACTGTGACTGAGGGGGACTTCTTCCCCCTGTATATGCTCATAGGGTATCAGGTCTCTTCTTGGTAACCTGCTGTCCTTCCTCTGAGTGCCACCAGGCCTCCCCCTCCAGGGAACGTGGTCAAATATGGGGCACCAGAGTTCGTGTGATTTTCATTTTCGTAATTGCTAGGGGTGTTGAATATTTTTGAAGTATTTCTTAACTATTTTTATTTCTTGTTTTAAGAATTCTGTTCAAATATCAAGCCCATTTATTGAATGGCTCATTTATTTTTTAAAATCTGTCTTATGAGTTCTTTACATATTCTGGATATTAATACTCTGTCTGATATACAGATGACAAAGATTTCCTCCAATCCTATGGGTACCCTGTTTACTTGACTGAGAGTTCAGAAAAATTTTAGTTCTAGCCGGTCCCACAGGTCAACTTTTTGCCATAATTCTTGTGCAAATGATATTTTATTCATAAAGCCCCTTTTATACCAATATCATGTAGAAAATTGCCTTATTTTCTTCTATCAGTTTCAATGTTTCAGGATTCACATTTAGTTCTTTGATTCATTTGGACTTAGTTTTTGTGCAACGTGATAATATAGGTCTTACTTCATTTGATGTGGACATCAAATTTTCTGAGCATCATTTGATGAAAATGCTTTATTTTCTCCCATGTGTGTTTTTGGATTTTTCGAGTATTAAATGTATTAAATAGCTGTAGCTATGTTTACTCATGTTTGTTTGTTTTTTAAAGTTTATTCTGGATTCATGCCAGTATCATATTGTTTTAAGTAGTATGAAAGTAGTATGAATTTGAAATGGATAATGAAAATATGGTACATATACACTATGAAAAACTCTTCCATTTTTTCAAAAAATGAAATTATGAAATTATCAGGTAAATTATGGAACTAGAAAAGATAATTTTGGGTGAGGTAACCCAGACCTGGAAAGCCAAATTCACATGTTCTCCCTAATTTTATTTTCTTTACTCTAAAACTTCAGATGTATATAAGTCACTTTGAGTTATTGCAGAGACAAAGAATGAAAAAGCAGCCATTGATGAAGGGAAAGAGTGGGGGATGAACACTGAGACAGGAATAACAGGATACAAGAGACCCAGTGTGGAGAATATGAAAAATAGATGACTCTAGTAAGGGAGGAGGAGATAAATACAGAAGAAGGAGGGGAAATAGAATAAAAAATAGAAAGGATGTCTGAAAATGTCATAAGGAATCATACTATTAATGCTCTACCCTAAAAATACTTTAATATATGTATTATATGTAATATATATATATGTATATATATAAAATGAAAATTTCCCATATGGACTGACATACCCCTCAACAGCTATAGAGTATTTAACTACAACACCAGGTATGACAAGCCCTTTTGTTGAGTTGTTGTTCATGGCTGCCCAATAGACTCTCAAAACATAATAGGCTATCAGTGGAACCCTTGGCTATACATCAGAGGTGGAAGACAAGTCCCCAACCTGAAGACTCAATGCCCTTTCGACACAGAACCCAGGCAATGTGATCTGACTCTGACTTGAAAGACTGCTCCCTGAGATCTAGATTCCAAAGTCCCAGCAGGCAACACAAAGCTTCTAAATGAAGCAAGCAATAATCTTACTCAGCTATAATAAAAACAGTAACAGTAAACAAAAACAGTATGGCAAGATAACTCTAAGAGGACAATAGTGGTATACATATCTTGGCTATAACCAACAGCTCTCTAACTGGACTTGAGATCCACTCAATAAGAAGGGAAACATGCTTAGTACTAGAAACTTAGTCAAATCCCTAGAGTTAATCAAGTCATGAATCTTGGAGGAAAACATACAACTGACACTTTACTAAGCCAGCATATTCCCTAACTGCCTTCTAAATATTTATCTTTATACCACAAAAATTAAGTTCTCATCCCTTATCAATGAAACTTCTCTTTGCAACAGATAGAGATCATTACAGAAAACTAAAACTGATCAAATATAGTTGTGAAGCTCAGCCCCAACTGATACATATACAGTACAACTCCTAAACCCAAATAAAGCTCCAAAACTAATATATGATTTATCTATTCCACCCCTATGTATACCCAATGGAATCTACTGCAATGCATGATAAAAATACATATTCTCCATTTTAATGCATTATTTGTAGGGAATCCATAGCATTAGGGAGCAATATGCTAAATTAGAATAAGCTAGATTGAAAATGGCAATTGTAAGGGTGAAGATGAGACAGGCTCAGAGCAACAGAATGAATGTTACAGAGTGTAAACAGAGATAATATAAATGTAACTATAGCTGTGCAACAGTTTGCAAGACAGGAGACAAAGATAGCTATCTGTAGCTGTCATAGTTGCCTGCAATTACAAGACCTATAGACTCTGAAGCCTGTCTAGGTAATACACAGTGACACTGTTAACAAAGAAAAGACATAAAGTTTAAAAGCTAATAGTAATTCTTTGAATCTACTAAGACAAATAAGCACAGAAATGACTGGAAAAAATAGATATGCAAATACAGTATGACATAAAAGTTTACCCTGAACAATGATAAAATACAGAAAAGATAGAGAAATGAGATAAAAATGTTGACAAGTTTCAAGTACATTTACTTAATTAACTATATAGAACATTAGACCCATCAATGTAGATTATTTCTCTTTTCCAATGCACTAGTAAAATCTTCAATTTTACTATATACTAATTTCAGCCTAAGCTCAAGATGTATACAATTTTGCACTTAAGAATGTGAAAAGATACAACAGTATTAGTTATCAACAAAATGCACATGGAAACCTTGTGATAACATTATACAGTCACTAGATTGGCTACAGTGAGAAAATTGGAAAAACATACTGGAGTGGGGAATTTTTATATATCATTAAGGAGCAGATACTACAACCACATTAAAACAACTAGAATATTGTTTGTGAACCTGAGAGGTTTAAATGACTCATTTATAATTGAAATAAGATGTAAAAGTAAAATGGAATTTCTCAAGGTTATATACTACTATGTTTGAATAAGTCCCCAATGGCTCTTATTGATAAAGGCTTAGTCTCCAGTCCATTGGCCTTTCTAGAAACTGGAATATTTAAGATGAAGAAAGTCTTTGTACATTTATGGTCACATGGAGTGTTGCCCCTGAATGTGTTATTTGGAATATGGCCTCCCTTCCTCTAGTTTCCTATGTCACTATGAGGAGACCCCAACTGATCCATCATCCAAACGTAGCCATGATATACTTTCTAGCCATAAGCACAAAGATAATGGAGCCAAGTGAGCATGAACATAAATTCTGAAAGTATGAACCAATCTAGCCACTTCATATTCATTGTGTCAGCATACAGGTTGTTCTGCTGGCCTGCCCTCAGGGCCCTAGCAACTGTTAATGACATTACCTGCTGCTGCCAGGTGACAGGTATCTGCTGGATAAAAGGACCCCACAAACCCCAGCACTCTTTGTGTTCCAGTTTCTCTCTCTGTGCTTCAGATTCTCTCTGTTCCCTCTGTTCCAGCTCTCCCCATTTCTGTCCTTCTCTGTGCCCAACCCCTGCACCCATGGTTCTAATCCAGTGCATCTGCCTACCTACGCGGCTAGCTCGCTGCCACTATGTCTTCTCCATACCCTCCTTTCCCTTCCCACAACACACTTCTGTGTGCTATATCTGTTGTGTGTTGTAATGTCTCAGGGGTCACACCTTGGCATGGGCCTGCCATGGCACTCCCTCGCTGCCACATCATTATATATCATAACAAATAGTCTCTTATATTTGTTGCAGTAAGAGAATACTAACACATATAATTCGGAATTCTTAGGTCAGGAGAAAATTCAGACCTCTTTCTCTCAAGAACCAAAATCTTGGAGTTTGATAACTATGAAGATACAAATTATGGATTTCTTTAGCAAAACCCCTATATTAAGAGTTGATGCAATATATAGCTTAATACTTTCATCCACCCACATTTCCACTTTGTTGTTCACTTATTGGGAAGACAAGTTTAAGAACACAGAGTACACAGCCATGTGCTCTGACTTCTCTCAGTGTGGTTATCTAGAGAAGCTAACACAACTGTATGCACCAGTGGATAGATGGAGTGGCGTAAGAAGATTGCACAGTTTGATAGCATCTCTTATTATTAATACAAGGTGGTAATTTTAAATATCAGAAAGGAGTTATCCTCCTTCAGCTCTCCTGCTTTATCTTTAGATATTTGAGTACTTTACTTTTGGGGAGTAGTTTTCACATGAAGGTAGAAAAGCAACAGTTCAATGTTCACTTATATATGCAGGATTTCTGATTTTCAAAGAGCTCAGAAACCTGAAAGGGTATGCAATTGTCCATCAAGCATCAAAAAGTGAGTCCATTCTGATTTTACTCCACTCTGTCTGACGATAACTAAAATAAATTAAGGCACACAAATATGCACATAGAGAAATATTAATTAATTTATAATTAGTTAATTAATTAATTAATTAATATTAAAAAGCCAAGTAAAATAGCACCGGTTCCTAGAACAAAGACTTGAAACAGAAAAACAAAGCTTGACGACTAAATTATAGTAGCAAAAATGTATGGGATTCAAGCAACCACGCTGCATAAGAGAGAATCCTAGCTAATTAATGTTGAATTTCTTCGATGTCATAAGGTGCAGAATTTTTCATAAAGTGATGCTTCAAAAATGTGTTTCACAGAGCCATTAGCTCTAAGGTATAATGATTATTTCATGAGGCATGTTAGAAGAGCTTGAAAGTCAGTCAACCAATTTAATTATTGATTTCAAGAAGAGCCATATGTACATAAAGTTCTTGTTAGATATGCAATATGTTACAGATAATCAGGAAATGGTATATAATCTCCATGTCAGAATGGTGAACTGTGTTTAATTTTACAATTATATATAATTGTATATATAATGTCTATATATGTAAATATATGTATATCTATGTCATATCCAATTATAACATATACATTTATATAAATAGATATAATATTTAGTTCCAGTGGAGAAATAAATCATCTTTGTTTGCAGCATCAAGTATTTCTTACAGTATTCTAAACTGGCAAGAAACGTTAAATCTGTGTTTTTAATCAATATTATAGGAGTCTTGCAATCTGGAATCCCAAGGAAGGATACCTAGAAGCTATCCACACATTATTCATCTATCAACCATCTAACCCACCACTCAGCCCAGGGATGATGCAGCATCCAGAAACCATGACCCCAGGTAGGAACCTCCAGAGAGAGTACACCCACCCACCCTCCTGCCAGACAACTACCCTACTTGCCACACTACCTATGGGCATCATGGCATATTTCATACATGATTCTCTCTAGGAACACTAGAGAAAGTCTTCCCTCGTAGCCTGACTGCCACACCACATTACTCTGGGATGGAGTGGAGTTCTGTAAGAGAAAGTGACTGCCTAGCTACCAGTCATCCTACTTAACATACTAATGAGGATCACATGATGTCCAGCTGTCCAGAATAGGTGGTGATACCTGGGAAGGGACTCTCAGAGTCTGTTACCCCACTAACTAATATGTATGTGTGTGTGTGCGTGCGCGCGCGCGTGCATGTGCATGTAATGTTAAAGAAACTCAAACAGAATACAAATAAATATCTGAGGGAAGGTTGCAAAAACACAATGAAAGAAGTGATGAGAATAATTCAAGGTATGAAGGCAAAAATAAAGAGAAAGAATCTCTTAAAAAAACAAAGCCAAACTGAACTATGACTTAAAATGAAAAACTCAGGAATTCAAATAAAAGACTAGAGAACTTCACAAAAAGAGAATCTCTTTTTTCTAACAATAAATATCCTTCAATTCTATATATATACATTTATGTTATTACACATATATACAATAAGTTACCTATAGCAAGAAGAACCATGAAACAATCAGGAATTACAGAAATGTTACATTCATAGTGATATGGCCATTTGCGTTTAGCTGTCTTGAAGAAAACATCTTCCCTATCATGGTCTAAAATTCTGAATGTAAATCAATATCTATCATACCTCATCATTAAGAACTTAAAACATCTTAAACCCTAAACAACTAAGCTTAATTGTAAAACTAAATTATCTGGTCTTCAACCCCATCAGAGACTTGAAAAAGAATAAAATTAAGTACCTAGGTATACAGGGAGTGCATGTTTGCAGCTTCCCAAATGAGAAGATGACAGAGTCAGTTTCCTGCCTGAACAGTCAGCCTAAACTCTCTATAACATTGGAACAGTGGCTGGTTTGCCACATATTAATCCATCTGCATAAGGAGGCTCTTTGATGCTCTGCCCATCATCTTCCTTGAGGTAGGTTTTCTGCTGCCAGGAGTAAACCTGTCTCATTGTCAATGAGTCTTTAAAATAATAAAAACATCTTTAAATGCCATATTCTGTATGTCTCTGAGGTTTTTGAAGACCTTATCTATTTTACCTTATCTTTCTATGGAATCATACCTATTTGTTACACCTAGGATGTATATGCTTGTGATAAAAATAGACTAATAATTGATATGACCATAATTTGATCAACTAATAATTAACTTGTATATCTTACTTATCTTAAACAGCCTGCAATAGTACTTTGAATTTAATGGAAGTAAACCTTATAATTTAATTGTATGGATACAATAACCCATATTATAGTAGATATATATCTATAATGTATGGGAAGAATAATCTTAAATTTGAATTCTATACCAATGTATCTAAAATTGAACTTATTTTACATCTATATACAAAATTCTATACCAATGAATTAAAAATAACCTTGTGAGTAACAAGTAAGACAGTAATTGACTGATTCACTTGAACAAAATGATCAATCTAGAACAAAACAGAGAAGAAACACCTGAAACAAGAACCCACAGTACACCAGGATCACTATTAAAAGACCAAATCTATAAATGAAGAGTATAGATGAAGGAGAATAAACCCGATCAAAGGTATAGAAGATATATTAAAAAACAGAGGAAAATTCCCCAAATCTATGGAAAGAGTTACAAGACTAATCCAGAACACCAAACGAAAAAGACCGAAGATGAAACTCCCTTTGTTATGTAATAAGCAAAACACTACCTGTGCAAAACAAAGAAAAGAAATTGAAAGCCCAAAGAGAAAAAAGACCAAATGACATAGCAAGGCAGCCACATCAAAAAACTTCTGACTTTCAAGATCATTTGTAATTGGCATGATGTTATACATGTTCTAAAGCTCTACAGATGCAAAAGTAGATTATTATACTCAGAACACTATCAGTCATATAAAAAGAAGAAAGAAAAAACTTTCTATGATAAAAAAGGTTTAAGTAATTTATTTCCACTAAGCCAGCCTTAATGAGTATACTAGAAAAAATGTTTTGCTCTTGAGAGGAGATTAAACATATTCAAGAGGGAACAAGGAATAAATAAACAATTTCAGAACAGTTAATCAAAGAGGTCTAAGAATCTAACAGCATAACAACAAAATAACAGAAATTAATGAAGATTATTCAGTAATAACTCTCAATATTAACAGTTTTGATTTTCCAATAAAAGAAAGCAGATGAACACGATATATTAGAAAACAGAACCCCCCCCCCTTTTTTTTACTATCTACTGTCAGGATCCACTGAAGGACGACCCCAGACTCAAATCCATGTAAAATCAAAGAGCATTTATTCTGCAGAAACTGTCTGCATGCTGAGGTCAACCATCCCTACAAAATGGCGGTGACCACGAGGGGGAACTCAAGGGCTCACTTATTTATTTATTTATTTATTTATTTATTTATTTATTTATTTATTTATT
>OU015751.1:36393313-36421020 GCA_907169655.1 Acomys percivali | reverse complement strand
ATTTATTTATTTATTTATTTATTTATTTATTTATTTATTTATTTATTATTTTCCCATCTCAATTTGTTTATTTACTCCAATATTAAGATACAAAACAAATCTCTACAGATTTAGGAAAACAAATATCCTGCATTTTTTCAGACCACAAAGAAATTAAGCTATATATTAACAGCAATATCGACTTTAGAAAGTACACAAATGCACAAACAGTAAGCAAGATACTACTGAATGAAAACAGGATCAGGGAAGTAATTTTGAAAATGTGTAGAATTTAAAGAAAAGGAAAACATAACATCATAAGATCTATGGGGCACAATGAAGGCATTCCTAAGAAAGTAGTTTATCGTACTAAGTGCAAACCGAGAGAGAGAGAGAGAGAGAGAGAGAGAGAGAGAGAGAGAGAGGGAGAGAGGGAGGGAGAGAGAGAAAGAGGGAGGGAGGGAGAGAGAGAAAGAGTGAGGGAGGGAGGGAGGGAGGGATGGAGGGAGAGAATATTAATAGTTTAATGATGTGCCTAAAGTCTTTGAGGAAAAAACAAACAGAACCAAAAAAAGAATAGATGTTAAGAGGTCATCAAAATAAGGGCTGAAAAAAATGAAATAGAAACAAACTAGAAACAAAAAGCAATGCAAAGAATCAATTAATTGAAGAGTATGTTCTTTAAATAGGTAAAAAAAGTTTGGTAAATGTACTGGGAAAGGAAAAAGAGAAAGATATAGAAGAAATATAGGAATAAAATTAAAGATGAAAAAGAAATTGATACAGCAGATATCAAAAAATTTTATGAATCAAAAGGACATACTTCAAAAAACCTTTTTTTGTTATGCAAGATTTGTTGAGATTTCATGGTGCAGTTTCAGTGTTGCTTATAGAAAATACCATCTCCAAAATAATAAAAACATTTTAAAATGTCATATTCTGTAGGTCTCTGAAGGTTTTGAAGACTTTATCAAGTATTTTACCTTATCTTTCTATAGAATCATATCTATCTGTTGCACCTAAGATGTATATTCTTGTCATAAAAATAGACTAGTGATTGATATGGCTATGAATTGATCAACTAACAATTAACTTGTATAACTTATTTTTCCTAAACATCTTGCAAGAGCACTTTCAAGAGAAGCATCAGAGATACTCCTCATGGAGATGGCTCCAAATGTGGCAAACACGCCATGCCACTGGGCAAAATGTCCTTGTTTTTACCACAGACAGAATTCTAACTAAAAAAGAGCAATCTTGGAAGCAGGAAGAATCGATGGCCAAACTCTGCCAAGACAGAGTAAGCAAGTCCTTAATAGCTCCTGCTTCACAAATATGTCTATCAGATATATTGGGCTAGAAGACTGAAGATGATGATCCAATGTTATAGAGGGTTTTGGGTGACTTCTCAGGTAGCAAACTGTCTCTGTCATCTTCTCATTTGGGAAGCTGCTAACTTATATCCTCTGTATACTCAGTGAATTAATTTTGTTCCTTCTCAAGTCTCTGATGGGGTTGAAGACCAGGTAGCTTAGTTTTATTATGAAGTTTATTTGTTTAGTGTTTAAAATGCTTTTAGATCTAGATTGATGTTTTAAGTTGTTAATGATGAGATATGATAGATATTGATTTACATTCAGAATTTTAGAAGAACCAAGATAGGAAAAATGTTTTCTTCAAGGCTGCAAAATACTAAAAATATAACATTTATGTAATTCCTCAATCTGTCATGGTTCTTCTTGCTGTAGGTAGTTTATTGTATATATGTATAATAATAAATATGTATATGTAAAAATAAAAAATTAATAAAAACCAAAAACAAACAAACAAAAAGAAAATACAATCTCTAAGCAGATGTCCTGGTTCTCTGACTCTTATAATTTTTCTTCTCTCTTTTCCAGGAAGCTCCCTGTGCTTTAGGTGTAGGAGTTGTATTGTAAATGTACTAATGGGGCTGTGCATTCCAGACTCTATTGTTCTTTGCATTTTGAACATTGAATGATTTCTGTAACACTGTCTACCTTCCGCAGAATCATCTTTTGCGAAGGGTGAGAGTTACACTTACTTGTGAGTATTTTAGTTGGTTGATATAGCTGTGGCAAAAACAGTGCTTAAAATCAAATTGAGGAGGAAAAGATTTATCTGGCTTACAGGTTACAGACCAGCATTGAGGGAATCCATAGCCGGAACACAAGGCAGGAACCTTTAGCCAGGAACCAAAGCAAAGACCACAGCGAAACACTGCTTACTAGTGTGCTCTGAATTGCTCAGCTGTCTTTCTTGTACATCTGAGTGTAAGGACTACCTGCCTAGAGATAGTATTGGCCATAGGGGATGCTCCCTCCTGCATCACTCTTTATTCAAGAAAATGACCCACAGATATTCTCACAGGTCAACCTTAGAAGACAGTTCCTCAATTGATGTTCCCTTTTTCCTCTAGCCTGTGTCAAGTTGAAATAACTTAATAGCACAATAGCCATAAGGATAAGATTATAGAATGCAGTTAGAAATTATACTGGGTTAAGAAAGTTAAATTAGTATTTTCTTCTCTAAGGCTCTAGGACATCATCAGCTGTAGGTAGGTGGCTAGGTTTACAGTATCTCTCCTATTGAACAGTGCAACATTAGTAGATAACCTACCTTAGATAGAAAAAATCTCACATAGCCTCAACTCTAAATGAATACTTTAGGCAAACAATAACTTCAGAGAGAAGGAAAACAGTATTCTCCACGGAAGAGCTCCCGTATAGGCTCTCAATCTCAAGTGGTCAACCTTAAACATGTACATATACAGACATAACTACATGGACTATGTAGAGCTTATATAGCTAGAAAAAACACATTATAAATATATTGCATATAACATATATTATATTTAACTTAAAAAATTTAAGTAAACCCATAAAACAAATGAGAAGTAATAATTAATAGAATATCCAACCCAAAAAGCCCAGGTCTAGATGAATACGGAGCCTGGAATTCTGCCATATCATCAAAGAAGAACCAATGTCAATATTCCTTAATTTAGTCAATAAATATAAAAATATCAATACTTCCAAATTATTCTTATGAATCTCTCACTATTCTGATGCCCAAACCAAAGCAAAATCAACAAGAATACTAAAGGTTAGTCTATATGCTGAACATAGATGTATATATACATATACACATCTGAGTGCTTTCAAACAAAAGTCAAGAAAAAAATAACAAGATTATCCACAATAATGAGACTGCCTGTATCCTAGAGTTACAGCGATAGTTTGCATATGAAATTACTATACATAATATAACAAGTACGCAGACCAAATCACAGAATCCACACAATCATTGCATTATATGCAGAAATGGCCTTTGACATTTATTCATGATAAAAGGCCGGGGGAGAATAGAGATATGGGCATCATATCTCAGCATAATGAAGGTAGGCTACCACAACCAACATCATCTTAAATGGACAAAGTGTCTATTAATTTCACTAAAATCAGGAAGAAGACAAGGTTGTCCATTTTTTCCTGCCCTCCTTTTCAACAGAGTGCTGGACATCCTAGCTAGAGGAATAAGACAAACAAAAGTGATAAAAAGATATAAGTAGGAAAGGAAGAAGTCAAAACTATCTTTATTTGTAGATGATATGATCTTCTATATTAAGGACCCTGAAGACTCCAAATGAAAAGTCCTACAGTTGATAAATGCATTCACCTAAGTAACAGGACACAACATTAATACACTCCGATTAGTAGCATTGATATATAACAGTAACAAACATCCTGAGGAAAAAGGATTAGGAAAAGAGTACCATTCAGAATAGTCTCAAAGGGATGTGTTTGAGAAGAGATTTAACCAAGGAAATGTAAGTCTTAAGTAATTAAAAATTTAAGACATTGTTGAAAGAAATTGAAAAAGATGAAAAAATCCACTATGCTCATAGTTACTAGGACTAATACTGTGGAAATGATCACCTTACCAAAATCAGTTTACAGATGCAACACAACCCTCATAAAATTCTGACACATTTCCTCATTAAATTGTTAAGGAATCTTAAATTTCATACATAAGCACTCACGCAAACAAAACAAGCAAAAGCAAAATAAAACAACAACAACACAATATAGCTGAAGCAATTCTGAACAATTAAAAATGTTGGGAGTATCACTACCTCTGGTTTTATATTATGGTACAGTACTAAATAAGTAAAAGTAACATAGTACTGACATAGAAACAGCATATTAGTTCAAGGAATAGAATAAGAATGTAAAAATAAATCCACACACTAGTGGAAAGCTCATCAATAGATATGGAAAAAGTGTAGCATCTTCAATAAAAGATGCTGGTTATTTTGGTTGGCTTCATATAAAGAGTGAACATATTACTCACCTGCCACAAAATTCAATTCTAAATGAATCAAGAACCTTAGCCCAAGACCAGGTACTCTGAGTAGGATGGAGAATATAGAAAATATGCTTTAAGTCACTGGCATAGGAAAGAGCATTCAGAAGGAACAGGACCCTGGTAGCATAGGCACTAAGGCCAACAATTGATAAATGGACTAAAATGCTTCTGTGCAGCAAAAGACACCACTACTGAAATGCAGAGATAGCATACCAAATGGGGCAGAACATTTACCAGCTAGACAAGTGACTGAAATTGTATGTTGACTATATAAAAAGAACAAGCATTAAAAAAAATCCCAATCAACTGAATAAATAAAATATGAAGTATCAAGAAACAAACCACCAAATAAAAGTTGGAGCAAGGAACAAAATAGAGTTGTAAAAAGTAATGCAAATGACTTGGAAATATTTTTTACATGCTACATCTTATTCATCAGGGAAATGCAAATCAGAGTACATCAGAACTTCATTTTACCTCAGTCACTACTGCTAAGATGAAAAAAAAAATTATCCTATGGGCTGAAATGGATTTAGAGAAAATAGAATGACTAATTCTGCTAGGTGAAGTGCAAACTGGGGCAGTCACTCTTAAAATCAGTGTGTCAAGTTTCCTCAAAAAGCTAGAACTATGCCTACCATATGAGGCATCTCTAACACTCTTGGGCATTTACACAAAGGACTCTATATTCTAGAAAAGAGGTATTTGCTCATACATGTTTACTGTGCTCTGTTCACAATAGCCACTATATAAAAATAACACAGAGATCCATTAACTGATGATATATGAAAAATACAAATGTTGTACATTTATACAATGGAATATTTTTCAGTTAAGAAAAATAAAAGCATGAAATTTACTGGTAAATTGATGAAGCCAGATACAATCATCCTGAGTGAGGTAATCCAGAAATGTACCAAAAATATTAATTTTGTAATCATAAATGGTTTAGCTTTGACTCTTTAAATGTGTGTGTTTCATTTGAAACATACAAAGCAGTTAGGGATCTAGTAATTGGCCATTGAAGGATCTTTCAAAGGAAGGGAGATAGAATACAGTGACATATTGTTAAAGTGGATAGAATGCAGTGATATAAATTGATAAACGGGGATAATGAAACAGAGAGGATTCCTTGGAAAGGGCATGGAAGGATAGGTTAAAGGAGGGAAAAATGGGAGGAATAATTGACACTAAAGGCCTTTTGAAAAAGACATATAGAAAACTAGTACTGTGGGTGCTTACTAAGTATATACATATTCATATACACATATAGCAAGAGTTTAAATGGAGTTACTCTATAATGAGGAAAAATCATGCCTCTACAAGAAACTACATGCTTGCAAATACAAACCCGAGTAGAAGTGATGGGTTACTTCTTTTGGGATTGTTTGCTACTGAGTTTCCATAGACCCCAAAACTACAAACTATTTTCATTCCTCTTGATTACCTTCCTGGACCCCATGGTAAGATCTTATTTCAAAAGGTAGCACTGTCTTGAGTCATAAAAAATGAAGATACCAAGCTGGTACTGACAAGAAAACTACATCCCCGTTGGCCAGCTTTTACAGTGCAGTAGGTGCTATGCACACCTTAGGAAGCAAAAACTCATTATCAAGTGGTAAAACTTATGAGTTATAACAATATATGTTCTGGAAAGGCAAGGCTCCAGGCAAATAGTGGCACAAAGGTCATGAAAGTTGCCAAATATTTACTGGGTGGATATACAGCTGGCTGCAGGGGATGGAACACATGCACAGAACTGTTATCAGAGCCCAAAACATGTGACTGGATGGATCATATGTCCTAAGGAAGCAACCAGTACAATTAATTGGCTAAATTGATACAATAATAAAATGGCTTCTAATTGCTCTATCCACAGATTGGGGCATCTCTTGACTCTCATCAGGAAAGCCTCTTGGAGTAGACAGGATTAGCATATAGATTTAATGGTCAATGTATTAATAATAAATGTTGCAGAATGCTCAGCCCTAAATAGGGAATCTATGTCACACTCATCCCTGCAAGTCTCAGGTATTATGGAGGGTGAAAAGACTGGCAATTTGTGGGATCCAAGAGTCATAATGCTTTTTGGATATAATCATGTAGTTGCATATATGATCTCATTACTGTAATGGCATGCACAAGACAGGCACAAGATCATGCCAGAAAATGTCTCATAATAGATCAAGAAGAATGGTGATGAAGTTCCTTCCCTCTCTGAGGAACTTTTGGCCACTGATAATGCTTGGGAAAGGAGCATCGGGTTATTTGTTTGTTTGTTTTTTGTTTTGTGTGACACTTCATAGTTGCACCATTTCTTAGAGTTGACACTATCCAAGAGGGGTTGAGTGGCCAAAATTGGACTAAATAAGTTTTAAGAGATTAACAAGATAAAACAAAATGTGAGCAGAAAATTCTGTAATAGTGAGATGTTGTGTAATCTGAGAGAGTTTTGAGAAGAGAGAGTGTGGGTTCAAAATAAACTGTATGAAATTTTCAAAAAATCATTGAAATATTATTTAATAATATATTCCATATCCACTTTTACTAACATCTTAACTTTTGATGTGTGACTGTTTAGGGGAGATAGTTTTCAGGCCTGTATTTTAATTTGGTTGTTTCATTATTACTATAAACAGTAGAATTGGTGATTATGAAAATATGTCATTTCTATTTTCATTTGGGATCCACAAAATTATTACTTGTGCACAATCTCATTACAGTGAGAAAAAAGCTTTTCCTGGCACATATTACTTTAAATTTCTGAAACATGGAAAATTAGTGTATAGGTCTATTATATAAATTAGCATATTAATACTGCCACTTTTCTAAACAATTTCCCATATATGCATTTTAAGCTGTACTTTGTTGTGTTTAGTCTATCTCTCCCTTTTATTTGCACATGTTGGCTACTTCTCATTCACTTTAGGTAAATCAATTACAAAAACATGGATCATACTAAAAGAGAAAGGAGTATTTTAGAGACTAAAGCCAAGAAGACACAGCAATAAATACAATCGCATCACGTCTCTCACATATATTATGAAGACGCTGCATGTATCTTCCTTTTAAGACAAATGGAAATAGATTACTGAAATTAAAATTCATTTTATACATTAAAGACTGAGTTTAAAGCACTATTTTCAAGTGTTCTTATCTGAAAAAGTTTTGAAGTATTGCCAAGTTCAAGAGAAGGTGGCCTGCTTTATTGGATGAGTATTCATTGTTTTGAGATGAATTTGAAAACTCCTGTCCTGTGTACTTCTAGTAATTCAAAATTCTCAGCAATATTGCTAGATCCTTGAATAAGATACATAAGGTAATAAATTTAATCTAAGAAACACAATAATGTTTACGTGAAGAGGGATTTTTTTTTTGAGTTTTATTTACATGAACAAGTTATTTATCAGTCTGTACCTCGTGGTTCCTGCTGGACAATTGGTGGTATTTACATATACACAGAAGATTCAGAGTCAGGGGCAGCGGATATGGCTCACTCATTAAAAAGGTTGGGTTTTTTGTTTGTTTGTTTGCTTGCTTGTTTTTTGTTTTCCCCAAAATGTTTTCTTTATATTTCCAGTTACTATATCTGTGGTTCATATAGGACTATGATTTATCTGTCTTTGTAAACTATGCCTTATATAAGTTCCTTTTCATCCTGCGTTAATGCTTTCAGCTTGTACCACCTCCTTCGTGACGTCGCCGTGACTGTGCCGCCTCCTTCAGTTCCCTCTGTCCAGCATAGCTCACATCTTTATTTCCAGCCCTTTACATCACTCCGCTTCATTTCTAGGGACAAATTACTAACATTGATAGATTAATAACCAATTTGTTAACAGCCAAACCCCAGCCATCTCCTCAGCCAGACACCGCTGCTGATCCCTCCGTCTCCTTTATCCATATAGCACCTGAGAAGGCTCAGCTTTCAGTATTGCTACCCTGCTGTCATCCCAGCCACATGGTGGGGCATGTGCAAAGAGACTGTTCCAGGCCCTGCCATCTCTCTCCACACCCTGTTAAGCATCTTTCTCTTCCTTCACATAACTGATCATTGATCATTTTAGTTGTGGTTGATTTGTTTATTTTACTTTGGTTTGAGGTAAGGTCTCATGGAGTCCGGGCTAAACTCCCAACTGCCCTGCCTCCATCTTCCACGTGTGTCCTGTTATTCTCCCTTTCTCCTGGCAAACAGTCAACCACTGAGCTACACCTCCCAGTGCCCTATCCATTTTCTTTCTTTATTTTTTTTTCGAGACAGGGTTTCTCTGTGTAGCCTTGGCTGTCCTGGACTCACTCTGTAGACCAGGCTGGCCTCGAACTCACAGCGATCCACCTGCCTCTGCCTCCCGAGTGCTGGGATTAAAGGCGTGCGCCACCACGCCCGGCTCCCCTATCCGCTTTCTTAACCTTTATTTCATACTGGCAGCTGTTGAAGAGGGATTTTAATCCAGCAACATGGCTACTCTTGCTGGAATACAGACATCCCCGTAGTACACACCTTTAATCCCAAACAATTGAATTAAAGTTAGTTTGTAGAAGGAAGTACCAGTATTTGACAGTAATTTCTAATTGAGAGGCAGACAAAATGATTTATCAGAGGAAGATTTGACCAACTAAGGTAAGTCCAACTCTCATGAGAAGAGAGAGGAAAGAGAAACTACTTGAAAGAGCAGAGTGAAGAAGAGACGGAGAAGGCAATTTTACCAGGAGAGTATTACAGAGACGGAGTGAAGAGAAGACTAAGTAGACACAGGTGAAGACGGACCCAACCAGAGAACGTGAAGGAGCCTGAAAATTAGAACAGAATGTTAGAGTTAGTTTGAGGCCAAGTGGTGCAATTCAGTCAGAAGCTGAGAGAAGCCAGGATGAATCAGTCAGTTTGGAGAGGAGTTTGAGCCAGAACAACTGAGTTGAACCAGCTAACCAGAGTCTAGAAAAGAGTTAGAATAGGTGAGCTCATTCAGCAGTAAGTCTCAGAGACTGAAAATCTAGGTAAGATTCTAAGGAGTCTAGAAGCTTCTGGGACTAGGACTAGGTTAGCTGATGGAGGCACTAAGTTTCTGAGATGAAAATTATAAAAGGCAAATAAAAGTTACTTTTACTTTTACAAGACACCTCAATCATAAAGAGAAAAAAATTTCTTTACATGGCAAATATCACTGTGAGGATATGTCATTTAATAAACTGAACATAGTATGTGGGTTGTGTGCCATACTCCCTGGCTTCAAAGGAGGGCATGTTGTTAGCTATAGGCCAGCATTGTGCATCTGCTTGCTTTGCATCACATTGCATTGAAGTAATCAGAAGCATGTGCATTGTCAAGCGAAAATTGTGAAACACAAAAGTTTACATCAATTACGGTGTCTCAGGGTGATGTACACACAATTCTGACCTCTGAAAACAGAGCAAGAGGCTGAGAAGAAAGTGAGAGCAGTTCATTCACTACATAGTTAAAAAATTAGAATTTTATCCTGCCAGAGAAAGGACTTTGAAAATACTGTTCCTTACTAACTTTGTGGTCCTCAGGGGAATACTCAAATTCACTTATAGTTTTATAATCTGCTTAGGGTGGTGTGCGTTGCTTTTTCATGTATCTCCATTTTCATATAAAATCTATTTTGCTTATTTTCCTACAATTTAAAGATTGAGGTGTACATAGAAATATAACTGTTTCCTTGGGTCTATGGGTAAAATTTACTTTCCCAAAGAATATTGTTATCAATACTCAAGGTAGGAATAACTTCTCTTTTGACTCAATGTAACTATTTTTAACTTTTAAATTGGGTTGCTTATCTCATGTTGCCATGCCAGTTAATATAAAGGCATCCCAATTAAAACCACCTCCAAAATCTTTTGTGGTATTTTAAATTGTTTGATGATGTCACTGCTACCTTAATCTACTACACTTGTCTGAAGGAATTTGTTATTTTACCCAGTACCTTCAGGAATTGCAACAAAATGATAGTTGGGTTATTCACAAATTGCTGAAGACAAGACCATTATTTTAGTTGTGCGAGTCTTCGTTGGCTACCATGTATCAGGATTGAGCAATACGAGGATGGTCACCAGTGCTTCTATATGCTATTGTTTGTGGTTGTTATTTGAATCCAGGAATAGTTAAGAACTAGAGCTTTATTTACCCTCCGCCCCACGAGTCAATGTCAGTATTATTTTGAATAGTAAAGGAAACAAGGGACGTTATAGCTGTACTAATTTTAATACTTCTTTTGCTGTTGCCAGAATTTTCCAATATATCTAAAAACGGAAGACAACAGCAAAATCCTGTGCTTAACATCTACATCAAGCCTGTTCTATCAGGATCTGATTACATGTCAAAGAATGGTAAATGGCAATGAACTAAACAGAAATATCAACAAAAGTACATCTAGATGTTTTAGTTTCTTTCTGTATTTCATAATGATTTTACTACATATGGCAATTATTTCATTGTATTTTTCAATAGGAAAAATAGTATTTTCGCTGTGACAAAATTGTGAGATTAGTTCTATACAAGGAGGTCGCTGCATTTCTTTTCAGGAACTAATGGCATTGAGAATGCGAAATAGGAACAGTAAAGTTGGTCACAGTCATGATTTTTGTTTTGTTTTGTTTTGTTTTGGGACGGGGTTTCCCTGTGTAGTCTTGGCTGTCCTGGAATTTGCACTGTAGACTAGGCTGGCCTTGACCTCACAGAGATCCACCTGCCTCGACCTCCGTGAGTGCTGGGATTAAAGACCTGTGCCACTGTGTCTCCTCACAGTCCTGGTTTTTAGCACTTATTCATACTAATGTCCTTGAATAAAGAATAAGGTTGTGTATAATTAATAATTTAAGTTACTGAGGAAATAGTTTTTACTTCTTGAAAGGGGCATAAACAATATTATCATGTTTTGAGTTTCCTTGTAGAAATGTTGTTTAAAGACTTCAACTATTATTAATTATAGTAATAAATGGAAAAGAGAAAACAGTCCACAAGGACCTCTATAATATTAACACAAAAAAGTCACCTCTAAAGTCATGCCTGGGAACTTTCTATTCTTGTTTCTGAAAAACACACTAACTGCCCCTTTTATACTAGTTATCCACATGAAAGGGAAATCCTGGTAAATAAATTACACACAGAGAAGTTAATTAAGCAAAGAATGAACTTTATGTCTGAATAAAACTGTTATCTTAAATATCATTTAAGTATGAGAATTCTTTATACTCAGAAGGGCTTTTGTTATAGTAAACTTGAAAGCTCTTTTGCAATGGAACTTAAAATTAATGTTCAAAAATTTGAGAAAGACTGAGTTTAAATACATCACTCATTCTTGGATATTATAGGCAAAGGTCTGTGGTCTATAAGTGGTTATATCACCAGAACTTCACTAAAAAATTAGATTACAAGTCCTACTATAGCAATATTATTTGCAATTAATGATATGGTGATCAAAAAGCCCTTTGAATTTTAATATTTATCTTAGTTTGGGTGACATATTCAAAGGTGAAATGTAAGCTCAATTTTTTTAACAAATGTATTTTATTATGAACTTATTAACTGAGAGTACATCACTGATAACCCAACTAACTGAAACAATAGAAAAAGAAGATTAAAGAATACAATAACAAAACTGTAAGTATATCAGTTCTGAGGAACATTTCTCCTGGTGTAGTCAGCAGGATTTCTTCTGCTGGAACCTGGAACAACTAAAACCCAAAACTTCAGGAGGAGCCCAGAGCCCCGAAGTCTTCCCTTGAGTGGTTCTCTCTAGGAGCATCTCAAAGTGGAGTGATGAACAGCCCAAACTATCCCAATTCTCCAAAAAGTCCTGCCTCTTGTTTCTGGATCACTTATATATCTCCTCCCAGAGTACGTTCACCGATCTTTTCAGTTGGCAACAATCAAGCTCCCTTACGAGGTGGTTTGCCTTCTAGTGGATTGACATCACCTGTTCTTTCTCAAGACCGTTTCCCATCCCACACTTGGGATCATAACAAAAACAGGTTTGTCTCTCCTCCAGTGTAATGGATTTATGGAATTATGTATAGAGAAAAAAGTGCAAGCAAGAATTCTTAACCCCAAATAAAGCTCAATCTTAGTCTATTTCTTCTCTTCCTGTCTTAGTTAATGATTTTCATTGCTGTGAAGAGGCACACTGACTGAGACACCTCTTATGAAGGACATTTAATGGGGACTGGCTTACAGTTTCAGAGGATTAGTCTATTCCTGTCATGGCAGGAACATAGCAGCATCCAGGTAGACACACTGCTGGAGGAGCCAAGAATTTTACATCCTTGATCCAAAGGCAGCCAGGAGGAGATTGGCTTGCACAGGCAGCCAGTAGGTGGCTCACATCCACATTGAATGGAGCATGAGCACAGGAAACAACAAGGCCACATCTAACAGTGCCACGTCCTGTGGACCTACCATTCAAGCACATGAGTCAATGGAGTTCAAACCTATTCAGCCCACCAGATAATGAATTGACTCTCCTGTTCATTTCAAAGAAGAGAGGCATGTATCTCTTCTATAAAATGTGGTCATGTGTTAAAAAAGGGGGGGCTGATATGACAAGTAATATGGGATATAAAATTATATAATTCATAGGTTTTCAGGAAAATATATTTCCTCATCTGACATTAGACTCTGCCATATGCAGTCTCTGTTCTAATATACTGCCTTCACTTTGATGAGAAAATGCTGGTTGGCCAAGTGGTTTAGATGCTACATTAATGCCTGTGCTAAATTTTTTTTTCAGGAGGAAGATTTCATTTGCTTTTTCTTTCTTTTACGTGTCCGTGTGTGTGTGTGTGTGTGTGTGTGTGTGTGTGTGTGTGTGTGTACACGCTACCATATGGTTGCACATTTGTGTAGTGTGCAATGCATGTGAAGGGCTGAAATCATCTTCAGTATCATTCTTCAGGATCCAATCACCTAATTTTTGAGACAAGAGTATCTGCTTGGGGGGCAGGAGAGAAGGCTCAGAAGTTAAGAGGATTGGCTGTTCTTACATCGGTCCTGAGTTCAATTCCCAGCAAACACATGGTGGCTCACAACCATCTGTAATGAGATCTGGTGCCTTCTTCTGAAATGCAAGTGTACATGCAGGGAACACACTGTGTACATGATAAATAAAGAAGTCTTAAAAAAAAAGAGTATCTGCTTGCTCTGGGGCTCTAGCCATGGGTATCAGTCTGCCTTCCCCTCAGTGATGGGACCTGGAGCATAAGCCATTATTCCCCTGGATTTTATGAGGGTCTAGGGATCAAGTGTATGTCCTCATGCTTGGAAGCACTTTATTACAGGACTGACCTCTCATCCTAGGCAAGACTTTCCTTTCTTGATCTAGTTTTGCTTCTCAATAGCTTCTTCAAATGACACTTTAAATGGACTTCTTCATATCAGAACAGCATAACCTGGGTATAGTTAAGTGGACAACCTCATGAAGAACAAGTGCTTTAACATGTGTACCTAATATAGCCCCTTGCTAACATTTACCTCTTCCAATAAACATGCCTGCTAATTTGAAATATAAAAAATCCATCAATTAGCCACATTTAAAATTTACATCTTTACAAAGAAAATCATTTACATCAGTGCCGTGCTCTCTTGCCAGAGATATATGGCCACATCTACTTGATGCAGTTTTAAATGTGTTCTCACAGCAAGCATTTAGCTACGATGTGGTGGTCTGTTGGGCCTGGCATTTTCTATTCCTTTTTAGAGTTTATGTAGCTCAATAAAGTAATCCCAATGAATGCTCAGGGAGCTAAGACACTAGACAGTATTTCCAAGGATTTTAAATGACTTCATTTTCTTTTCTCAAAGAAAAATGTAAAACATTCAGCTTTCCCCTTAATCCCACTAGAGATTTGATCTTTCAATGCAGGAACAATGAGGATAATTTTCTCACTTTGCTTAGGTTTTTTCCCCCCTCTTAGCTGAACTGTTGCCTAAAAATATCTTGTAAACTCCTCCTTATTGAGCCTTGTGAATATGCTTAAATATATTTTACTTACTTGACAAAAGTTAGCTCATTATGATATTTATGTCATTTTATTAATTTCTATCAATATAAATTTAAAACTTTAATATTTGAAACAATGTAAATTAATAACATTAATGCCTATGTAAATGCCAACAATTTATTGATTTATACATGTATTTGGCCTTTAGTTCACAGATTTTAACAAAGAGAAAATATAAATGAGACACCATAGAGCATATATTTTACACATATGCTTTATGATTTAACAGTTATTTAATCTATTTGGTGCATTTAAATTGTTATATTCTGTGTAATTTATACTATTCTTTAAACAATTATTATATTTTATAGATTTGGATGTTCCTATCTTCATGTATACTTATGCACTATGTGTGTGCTTGGTGTCAGCAGAAGCCAAGCATTAGATTCCTGCAAAACTGGAGTGATGGAAGGTTGTGTGCTTCCACGTGGGTGCTGGGAATCTGACACCAATCTACTAAAAGAGAACTGAGTCATCTCTCTGGCATCGTGCTCTATGTATTTTTAATGAGGAAAAACATATAGTAATAAAAAGAATTTCCTAAATTCCTGATGTTTATAGACATTCTATTATTCCTGATATATTACTTCTCTGGTTTTGGGGTAATATCAAGTGCATTGTTTATACTGACTGCATAGAAATTGTTGTGTTCTGTTGGCATTGGGTTACTTTACTCTGTGCTGTGAATTGTGTGGCTCTCTTGTCCTCATTTATATGTTGAAGCCTAATGACAAATTAGCTGAAAATGGAATTAAAGCCTTTGTTGTCTATTCAAGCCACAAGGACAGAACTTTTATGAATGGAATTACTGTTTGTTGTTGATGTTTTTATTATGATTATGATTATGATTATGATTATTATTATTATTATTATTACTCACTTTACATCCCTGTTGCAGCCCCCTTCCCTCCTCACTTCATGGTTTTGCCCTCCCCTCTATTCCCTCTCCCTGCCCCAGCACCTTCTCCTCAGGAAAGGGGAGGCTCTCCCTGATACAAACCCACCCCAGTACAAGTTGCATTAGGACTAAGTACATCCTTGTCCACTGAGGTCCAACAAAGCAGCCCCACTAGAGGAAAGTGTTTCAAAACTAGGCAACAGAGTCTATGTCAGAGGCAAGGGTGGGAGGTGATGGGGAGAATGGAAAGCAAATGTAGGGGGAGAATCTCTGGGAAAAGCTGGAATATTGTCTTAATGTGGTAGTTTGAACATGAAATGTCCACTATAGGCTTGGTACCCAGTTGGTGACACTTTTGGTGGGTGGTGGAATATTTTAAAGTAAACAGGAAGAGTATATGCTGTGTGTGTGTGTGTGTGTGTGTGTGTGTGTGTGTGTGTGTGTGTGTGTGTGTGTAATTTTAGTGTTTATAGTCTTGCCACACTTTCTGTTCTGTCTGTCTGTCTGTCTGTCTCTCTCTCTCTCTCTGTCTCTGTCTCTCTCTTGCTCTCTTTCTCTCTGCTTCATGAATGTGCTTAAGGATGGGAACTCCCAGCTTCCTTCTCTGTAAGCTTGCCTGATGCCATGTTCCCAGCCATGATGGATCTCATCTCTCTAGACCCATAAGTCAAAATAAACTCTTTCTTCTATACGTCTGGCCGGTATGATTTATCTAAATTCTCATTTCAATGTTATGACCAATCAAACTATTACTTTTTCTCATTGTTGCTTGTTACTTCCGTTTTATTATTCTTTGGTAATTTCACTAACAAAACATTGCCTCTTATCATAATAACTATTACACTTAGAAAATACAAACAGAACACAGAGAAGATTCATTTCCTAGAGGAAGACATAGCAGGCTGCTATATGTAGAGCCCAGAGTGAAGGCTCCCATGAAGAGCGTTGACCATACTGGCACCCTAATATTAGATTTCCCTCATCTAAGATATTAAAGAATTAATAGTTGCTTCTCCAACTACTCTATGTTTTTTGATAATTTTTAACTTGTTAAAGATGCTTTGCCTTGTCATAGCTGTATCATATCCCTGGCCAATATGAATATACTTAAAAATTTTAAATTATGCTTTTATTATCGTTATTTTTGTGTGTGATTTTGTATAAATGTGGAGGTGAGTCAAAGAAGTACTTGTTGGAGCTAGTTCTCTCATTATAGAATTTTAGTCCCAAGGATTGAACTCAGGTGGACAGGCTTAGCAGCCAGTGCGTTATCTGGTGCCTCATCTCACCATCCTGATGTGGAAATTCAACTCTGTCAAAAGGAAGAGCCTCTTTATGGAACATGACCATCTTGTATTATTGATGAAATATTGAGGGAAAGTACCATAAAACTTGTGTAGTAACCTGAGGTTTATGTTTCTATGAAAGCCTCTCTATCGCTCTATTTTTATCTCTACATCTACTTATATCTATTTATCTATATCATCTATATCTATATTTATATCTGTCACTCTATCTATCTAATCTATATCTAGCTCTCTCTCTCTATTTCTATATCTACATTTATATCTATCACTACTTATATCATATTATCTATATATTATCTATCTGTCTATCTATCTACTTATCATCTATCTTATTTATTTGTATCATCTATATCTATATCTGTATCTATCTTTTTATCTATATATATCTAATCTAATTATTAATTTGTAATTCCTAGAAAGAATTAACTGAGAAGGGAAGACACATCATGGTTATGAGCATCACCAACTCAAAAGCTGGGGGCATAGACCGCAAAAAAGAAAATGAACAGAGTCCCAGCATTCATCTCTCTCTGCTTCCTGACTAGAGACCCAAAGAGAACAGGACTTCACTGCAATGATGGAGTAGATTCCTCTGAATTGTGAGCCAAAATAATCCTTTTCTTCTCTAAGTTGCTTTTATGTCATGTATCTGCTCACAGTCGTAATAAAGGCAACTGTGTTGATTGGCTCTGTCAACTTAACACAAACTTAAACATATCTAGGAAGAGAGAATCTTAACTGAGAAAATGCCTCTCTCAGATTGCCTTGGGCAAATCTGTAGGGCATTTTCTTGATAAATGATTAATGAGAGAGGGCTTAGTAGGAGAGGAAGATGAGCGAAGCATAGAAGAGCATGCCAGGATGTAGTGTTCCTCCATGGCTACCAGTTCAGTTCCGGCCCTTAATCTCTCGGTGATAAACTATTACTCAGTTTATAAGAAAACATAAACGATTTCTTCGCAAAGTTACATTTGGTCATTGTGTTTTTTCACAGCAACAGAAATGCTAAGATACATATAGAGGTTCCGCACATGTACTTAAAATACTAAAGATTATTTTGAGGCAGAAAGACATGTTCTAGGCTTGGCCTTTTTTCTTCATTTGGTACCCTTGTGCCATTGTGTCACCATGCTGACAATATGTTGCTGCACTTCTAAGGACATGAACTCCACTAAGGGATTTTTGTTTTTGTTTTCAAATCCTGAATCTCCACACTGCGGCATTAACTGTCGATATTCTTCTACTCCTTTAAAATATTTCATGTTTTGATTGTTTATTATTCTTTGAACCTACATGGCCCAGGATATTAAATATAACTATTGCTGTTACATTACCTTTAGCCTTTTCAATCTTAGGTTTTGTGTTTCAGTTCCACAGTACCCATTGTGCCCAAATGGAAGCATGGCTAAATAAGTCAGTGATCAATGTTTTGTCAAATAAGTTAATCTATTGAGAGAAAACTACGTTAAAAAAAAAACAGTGCAAATATATAATGGGTGATCTGAGTTCTTGCAGACTATCAAATTTTGTTTGTTTCTAGAACTGTTATGAAGTCAAGCTTGCTCTCCAGTGGCTGCTTTGCTGTCTTCCTTTTGATCTGAAACGTGGGGAGAAGAATGGGAGAGACTGCTCTTGGCAGGAGGAAAAGTACAACCCTCCTGCTGTATCTTTATCTCAGCCTATCCATCATGGATGGATTGCATCACTCAAATTTTAATGATCAATTATTTATAAGCCATATTTGATTGCCATAGCTACAGTCCCATCTGCAGGATCTACGCACTGACTGCCTGTCTCTACCATTTTTGGAACCTTCAAGCTAAAATAAAATTTCTAAAAGTGGTAGGTGAGAAAAGAAATTTTACTAATACATTTTCCATCAGCCTTCTTTCCACAGGGTATATAGATGTCCAAAAGTATATAAATGTCTATGTAGAAAAACAGATTGTTAGTTTAATGTTTTTTTCTTTCTGTGAGTGTGTATGTATGTATCTGTGTGCGTGCTTGCATAAATATCTCTCTCTGTCTCTGTTTCTGTCTCTGTCTCTCTCTCTGTTTTTGTGTGTATGTGTGTGTATATGTGTGTCTGTGTGAGCATACTACAACATATATGTGATATGTGGAGGTTAGAGACAACTCACTGTTAGTTTTTTTTCTTCCAGTGTCTGGGTGTGGGCCTGAGACAACTCACCAGCCAAGGTGGTTCCTCATGATGCCTATTTCCGCATTAATGCCAAGCGTTCTACAAACACAGAACCAGTATGGTGGTGCTGTTATCCCAACATTTAAGAGGTGCTGTGGGAAGATGAGAAATTTAAGACCAATCTCCAATGCAAGGAGATTTCCAGAGTAGCTTGAAGTATGTGAAATGATCTCAAGAAACAAATGTCTATAAACTACAGACTAAAGTCATGAAAAATATAATTTCTGTGATATTTTTATGGAAATATGACACAATACAATCATACATGCATTTTCTTATGCTGACATAAATCTGCTTTGGCATGAACCTATATATTTGCCTTCTCATTGCATGCATGTGCCTTTTGGTAGTGAGTACATGCCTTGAAAACCATTTCAAGAGTGGTACCTACATATTTCTATAATTTTATGTATTCCACATTAGAACTGTCATTTTTTTTTACTTAAAACATTCTAGAAGTCATTTCTAGAATCCCAAACAGTGTAAATATCATTCAATCTCTTGTAAAAATCATGACAAAATTACTTTTATCCATGTAATGGGATATAGTCAAGAAAATTATTTCTAAGAAAATACCAACCAGAAAATGTGCTCCTTTCTCCTCTGCAGATTTAAAAAGCAAAATGACCATTATTGGAGCCATTGCAGTTAATCTCAATTGTGAAACAGGTGGGTCCATCATTTCATGTTTAACATTGTTTTAAAAATACTCTAATTTTGTAACTTCACTTATATTTCGCAGTCTTATTTGCTGTGTTTCAGCATTATTTAATTCATTAATTCTCTCTCAAAGCCATGACAGGGGAGTTCTTTTGTTTATTCAAGGCAAGTGGCGCTTGAGCTTTTCACTTTGGCTGCAGGTGTTGTGTCTCAGAGCCCATCACTGAAATACTGCAGAGCAATAGATGTTTGTATTGGCAGCTACCCTATCCTCCTGTAATTAGACATTTCAAACATTCGATTTCAGATTTTCTTCCAAGCAGGAAGAGCCTGACATCTTGTCCCTCAATTCATGGTTGCCTTTACCATTCTAATTTAGTTTTTTTCATATCCTAATGTCAATACATAGCTTATCTGCCCGGTAGGATTTAATCTAAATTCTCATTTCAATGTTATGACCAATCAAACTATTACTTTTTCTCATTGTTGCTTGTTGCTTCCATTTTTAGAATTCTTTGGCAATTTCACTAACAAAACATTGCCTCTTATCATAATAATCATTGACTCAAACACAGTGTAAATAATCCTAACCTTTTTAACCTGCTTTTCTAAGTTACTGGAGTGCACACAAAGCTCTGCAACTTCTTCACAGATTAATGTGAGCACTCAAGAGAAGAAGAGGAACATTATGAAGCTTAAGTAATGCCATTAATAGTAATTACTATTTGTTCAATATGTACCATTGTGTGTTTAATTTTGAGTTTATACACAATTACATTACCATATTTAGTATTATTAATTCTGCCTTAAAATTATTGACATAAAAGTTTATTCAAACAATCTATCAACAATCAATGCTTTATGAGAAATCAGTGATCTCTTTAGTATCATTAAGTGTACTAATAGCCAAAACTCCCCCAAAAAACACCAAAAAACAAACAACCAAATAAACCCTCAACTTAAAATGTTGACATGATAAAAACTAGGCATGCTTTAGGTACAGTTTCAATATAATACTAGTCAATATTACTTAAAGTACTTGTATGATGATCTTTGAAAGGAATGACTTTTTTTCTTGGCTCTTTCTCATTATCTATATCTGATTATTTCCCGCTGTGAATACATAAGCATCTTGATGTGTTTCAATAATCTCCAATACTTAAAAGTTGGTGTATGTATGTGTACATATGTGCTTTTGTGTATGTAGGTGTCTGGGTGTGTATGTGTTTATATTTCAGAGTGCATAGGTGTATAGGCATGTGCATATGTGTGCATATATGCTTTCCCATACATTTCAAATTTTATACTCCTCTTGTAGATGGTCGCTAAAGTATTTTCCATATTTTAAAATAATTTTGATTGCCTTTAAAATTAGTACTGTAGGGTATAATTTTAAAATGGCCAAATAAGTTTGTATCCATTTTATCTTCATTTTAATTGCTTCATTTTAAGTTTAAGGGAACTGATAATTAGAAAATATTTTTTCAATTTTAATTTTATTAATTTATTCAGATTACAACTCAATTGTTATCCCATCACTTGTATCCCCCTGTTCCTCCCTCCCTCGCACTTTCACCCTATTCCCCTCCCCTAGGTCCAAGACCGATGGGGACCTCCTCCCCCACTATATGGTCATAGGCTATCAAGTCTCATCTTGGTAGCCTGCTTAGTCTTTTTTGGAGTGGCATCAGGCCTCCCCACCAAGGAGAGGTGGTCAAATATGGGGCACCAGAGTTCATATCAGAGTCACTCCCCACTCTCCACATAACTGTGGAGAATGTACTGTCCATTGAGTAGATCAGAGTAGGGGTTTGATGTTTACTACTTGTATTGCCCTTGGTTAGTGCAATAGTTTGAGCAGACACCCCTGGGCCCTGATCCACCAGTCAAGATGTTCTTCTTGTGGGTTTCTAGGGCCTTCTGGGTCCTTCTATTTCCCCATCTCCTATATTTCTCTTATCAAGAGTCTCAGTAGATGTCCTCAATCTATCCCAATCTCCTGGTAAGTGAAGACTTTTGTGGGGCATGCCTTTGGGCTAGTGCCCAATTATAAGTGAGTATATACCATGTGAGTCTTTCTGCTTCTGGGTTAACTCATTCATTATGATCATTTCTAGTTTCATCTGTTTATCCACAAATCTTGAGATTTCCTTGTTTTTAATAGCTGAGTAGTATTCCATAGTGTAAATGTACCAGTTTCTTTATCCATTCCTCAACTGACGGACATTTAGGCTATTTCCAGGTTCTGGCTATTATGAATAAGGCTGCTACGAACATGGTTGAGCATATGTCTTTTTTTGTGTGGTGGAACCTTTTCTGGGTATATTCCAAGGAGTGGAATAGCTGAGTCTTGAGGAACCTCTATTCCCATCTTTCTGAGAAAGTGCCAGATAGATTTCCAAAGTGGCTAGTTTGCATTCACACCAGCAATGAATGAGTGTTCCTCTTTCTCCACATCCTCACCCGCATGTGGTGTTGCTTGAATTTTTTATCTCAGCCATTCTGATGGGTGTAAAATGCAATCTCAGAGTTGTTTTGATTTGCGTTTCGCTGATGACTAAGGAGGTTGAACATTTCTTTAAGTGTTTCTCAGCCATTTGATATCCTATTGAGAATTTTTTTTAGTTCTGAGCCCCATTTCTCTTTTTTTTTCCATAGCACAAACTAGTCTTTATTATTACAAAACAAAACAAAACAAAACAAAACTATTTCAAAGTGTAAAAGCTATGCTCTGGAAAATCAAAAAGTTGCTAGACTTCAGTTGTAGCTCACTGACCTGCTCTAGCCAAGACTCAGCATTTCAGTTCCATGAGGGTTTGGTACTAAAATGGCACCAATCTTTCATCTGCTCAAGGAGCCACACTGAATCTCTTTTCAAAAAACACCACCAAAATATTGGTTTTCAATGTTTAAGTAAACTTTTTTTGTGTGTGTTTTTTCCCTACCACACAACAGGGACACATGCTCAGCCATGTTCATAGCTGCTTTACACATAATAGCCAGAACATGGAAACAGCCTAAGTGCCCCTCAGTAGAAGAATGGACTAAGAAACTGTGGTACATTTACACTATGGAATACTACTCAGCTATTAAAAACAAGGAATTCTCGAAATTTGTGGACAAATGGATTGATCTAGAAATTATCATAATGAGTGAGTTCACCCAGAAGCAAAAAGAGACAAACAGTATATACTCACTTATATCAAAACTCTAGTCCAAGGGATACGTACCATGAAAAACTTTACTTACCAAGAAAGTGGGTCAGAGGAGAGGACATCCTATTGAGACTTTAGGAGAGAGTAGCATGGAAGAATGGGGAAATAGTAGGATCCACAGGGTCCTGGAAACCTACAAGAAGAACTTTATGACAGGCAGATCTGGGTCCTGGGGTCCTCCTCAAACTAAGGCACCAGCCAAGGAGAATATAGGCAGTAAACTTCGAACCCCTACCCAGACCTAGACGATGAACATGATATTCTCCACCGTTGAGTGGAGAGTGAGATCTGACTCTCACACGAACTCTGGTGCCCCTTTTCTGACCACGTCCCCCGAGTCCCATTTCTCAATTGGGTTATTTGGTTTGGTGGTGTTTAATTTCTTGAGTTCTTTATATATTTTGGATATTAGACCTCTGTCAGATGTAGAGTTGGTGAAGATATTTTCCCAGTCTGTAGGCTGTCGCTTTGTTCTACTGACAGTGTCTCCTGCCTTACAGAAGCTTCTTGGCCTCATGAGGTCCCATTTATTAATTGTTGACCTTAAGGCCTGGGCTTTGGTGTTCTGTTCAGGAAGTTGTCTCCTGTGCCAATGTGTTCCAGGCTCTTCTCCACTTTCTCTTCTAACTGATTTAGTGTCTCTGGTTTAATGTTGAGAATTAGAAGATGTTAATGGATATTTTGAAATTTTCAATTAGGAGACCTATATGTGCTGTATAATATAAGGAAAGGTTCATACCAAAAACCATATTCTCCTTTAGCTGATAGTCTTTGAAATAATTGCTTTCAGGCGATGAGGCAGATAAATACAAATTATTTAGTATTAATATAGATGAAAAATTGTTTCTTCACTCACATTTATGATCAAGAGATTCTGTTCTGATACACTCTAACATGAATCTAAATGTCCATATGAAATAGGTTCCTTAGACATAATATTATGGCTTTAATAAAAGCCAACAGACAAAATGGTGTCATACCAGGTAGTGCCTTGTCAGCCTTGAATGTTATAGGCTTATATATGTTTAGTAAATATTTTCTTCATGAATAATATTATCCCATGTATATTCAGGCATTGTTTGTGTAGAGATTAGAGAGCAATAAGAAAATCTTGAGGATTCTGGTACAATTAGGAGAACAACCTAAATCTTTATTTACATCCTCATTCAGCTTTACTTTAGATAAGTTTACTCTACTTTGACTATGACTTAACACTGTAATTGTAATATAATTACACTGTACTCATTCAACTCTACAGTTTCATGTCTTTATTAGTTACTTTTGCTTAAGTGTGACCAGAAAATCTTCGAGGACAATTTTTAAGAAATCTATTTTATCTCATTTTTTCCAGAGGGCTTGGCCCACAGTTATAAATGTTACTAATCTAAGTCTGAGAAACACTGTATATTACTGTTGTAGCATTTAAAAAGAGAGGCTGTTAACCTCGGGATAGATTGGGGTAGGACAAAGGCACCAGGAAAAATGAATAACCATATAATGATGCTCCTCATGATCTGTTTCTCATCTTACCTTGTAAAGGAACTATAACTTGACTGAATAGCATTACTATTGATATTGACACATTTGGCACATGAGCATCTGTGTTGTGTGGCGGGTGATAGCAGCACATTTTCCATTTAAATCACCTGATTGCTGATTTCACATAGAATTCTTTGTTCTTGAATTTTCCTAAAAGTGTTGAACAAGTGCAGATTTCTAGAACTGACATAGACAGACACACATGTGTTTTCTTGTGTAGACAGTTTTCTTAAACCAAGTGAGACATGAATGGCCATGTCCTTTGTTAATGAAATGCTGTCAAAGGGCATGGTTGGAAGAAAGCAGGATAGAGCTAGAGATGAGTCGTGAGGACAAGGCTCCCCAAAAGTCCATTACATGTGTACAAAGAAATGTCTTTATGGCATATCATGTTCCTATTTTTATCAGTGGAAATACAGAGTAATTCCATTCTCTCTGGTGTCAGCTGTTATATTGGTTGTAGTTGTTAGTGGTAGTTTGCTTTGAGTTCCCAGAGTAAATTTCATTCATTTGAATTCCAAGCTTATATTCAGGGTTTTCCCTGTCCCACTATAGCTTGCCTGTGGGTAGTAATAGTTGTTAATTGTTCTTCAATCAGAACTTCTTTGGTGGTGACATTACCTTCCTGCAGACATTGCCAAATCATCCCCTGGTGCCATGTTTCTAGTTTCAGGCAACCTACTTCTGTGCAATACTGTGATGGAAAAAGTAAGAGAGTATCATTTTTATGTAGGATGAAGCTCATGAATTTGTTGTTTAGATATTTCCATTGCTGATTTGCACTGCAGGCAATTCCAAGGCGTAGCATTTCTGACTTCAGGGTTTTCAAAAATGTCCCAATCACTAGACGCTCAGATTCCATGGCACTTCTCATAGCATCCTGTACTTCCAAAAGCAAGAGGCTTATTAATTGGATACACAGGGGCCATTCACAGGTTGAATCTTCACTTTCCTTGTCAATATGACTATGGCGTCTTCAGCTATAGCTAGTCTACTACAAACATCCTTTGTTAGGACTGAATGTGCCTCATTACTTCAAGTTTGTTAGTTACTCTGGAGGAATATGAATTTATTATTATCCTTCTAGTACTATTTTAATTATGGTAGAAATATAAGAATCAGTAAATATTGGTGCTTGCTTATTAGTTTATTGGAGAAGTTTTGTACCATTTTCTATTGTTTTATTACCTATGTATCACTATTTCCTATGTTTAGTAAATGCCTACAACTAAAGTATGTTTATAATTACACTTCCATAGTAAATTTATTAAATATACCTTTATAATTTATTTGTAAGACATATTAGTATTTATATTGAAAAAAAATAAATGTAATGTATTTTAATCTGTAATTCATGTACACTGATCAAGGTAATTTAGACATCCACTTTGAGGACCTCTTAGTACAATCTTATTTATTTCAACAAAAGACGAATTACAAATATTGACAGATTGCTCTTGTTAAATTAGACAACTAAAATATGTAGGAAATCAATGTTATAAAATAACCATTTTGATATGGTTATTGTATGTGGTTGTACACTTTAATGGAAAACTAATTTATAATATATTTGAAAAATAAGGGAACATATTCAAATAGACTGTCAAATTTATTTGACCAGATATCTGTAGAATCTACTTTTTATATTGTCATTTAAAAATGTTTTCTCTTTTGAACAGATAGAACCTTTATTTTATTTTCTTTATTTCTGACTTACTTTTGTCAGAAATGTAAAGTTGTAATATTAAAACTGAGTAATGTAAACCATTATATGTTATCAAGTCTTTTTTAGAACTCACGGTAGCAAATAAAATGCATGCAATTATAAGGAATAAACGTTTTTATATTATAGTATCTAAGTGTTCTAATGAAATATTGTCTAATCATGTATCTTTAATACATAAACTGTTTAGTTCTGTTATTTTACAAGAGTTCATAGAGTAACTCAATCTACCATGTGTTTTAAAGTGTAAAAGTATATTATATTTCTATAGAGATGATATAGAATTCTGAAACCCTAAACACATTACTCTTTCTTTGAGAATGGGTGTGATGAAATTAACATCACTTTATTAATAAATGTTTATAGACCTAAAGCATACTACCTAACCTTAAAATGTTTTATGAAGAAAAAGAAATTTTCTAAAGTTGAGAAATAAAACCAAACTATAATACATATACATATTGCTTTAAAAATAATTTTGAGATATAATTAGAAAAGAAATGGGTGTGTAGAATGCATTTTAGTAAGTTTTTTAAACTACTAGTGCACACTGTAAAGGGAGATTAACAGATTCAAAACAAAGTAAAATTAAAATAAATATTCTGATAGAAAGTTTACACAACAAATAAATATGGTTAACAGGTTAAGTGTAATCCTAACAAAGCGTCGGCTGCCTTAATCTTTCAAAGGAAACAAGAGAAGCAATTAACAGGACACTGTGCTCATTCTAGGTTTTATTTAAAGTATGAATGAAGGCCCCAATTATAAAAATTAAACATGCACAGATATCAAAAAGTCTTTAACCTATCATAGCCTTCAGTAGTAATCTGTTAAAAGTAAATCAACAAACAAGTTTGCAAGCAGTGATTTGTATCCAAAGAACAATAATATTATTATGCTCACTTATAAACCAAAATGGTTATTTTTTAATAAAACCTTGTAACTGAGAATTAGTAAATACACCGTTTTCAATGGTGGAAATATTAATATTACAGATATGCAATGTAGTACTAGTATCTCAGTAACTAGAGGTAGTTGGAGAGAGGAAGCTATTGATAATTATGTGAATAAATTTTCTATGTCGGGTTCTGAAAAGCACAGATTGATTTTAAAAATCCTACAGGTGTGTGGTACTTACATGAAGTCAGTACTCATTTAATGTGCCCAAATACTGGCATGTTGTAGTATGTAAACAAGAAAATTAAGCAGTCACTTATGAAGTACAGAAAGCAGCACTTAAGATAATGTTACAAGTAGGCATTGTTCAGAAAAAGAAGACAGACTGTGGAGTACTCTGTCTGAAGTGCAACGACACTATCGAACCCCTTCCCTCAAGGCTCAGGAATCTATGAAAAAGAGGACACAGAATGAAAGAGCAAGAGGAGAAGGATGACTCAATAGAAACAGTGTTGTCTAGACTCAACACGACTGAATGAAGTCACGTAAAAACTCACAGAAGTCAGTCTGTTTCAGCATGCCCAAGACCTGCACAGGTTTAAATCAGATTGTGTCTCAGTCCAGAGAGGGTGGGCACAAGGTACCACCTCTAACAAAGAAGCTATCTTTTAATCATGTTTTCCTTCTCCCGTAACTCCTCTCAGATTCTCTTCACCTCTACCTGCCCAACATTATGTTCTTTGTCTCTTTATCTTCAAAATATTACAAAAATATAAGTCAAAACAAACAACAAAAATTCAACAATACATAAGAAAGAAGGATGGAAGAAGAGAAGAATGGAAGGAGAGAGAGAGAGAGAGAGAGAGAGAGAGAGAGAGAGAGAGAG
>OU015751.1:36377725-36392054 GCA_907169655.1 Acomys percivali | reverse complement strand
AGAAAGTGGATCTAGAGTGGACAGAAAGTGGAAAGGAATTGGGAGGAGAATAGAGAGGGAAACTAAAGTAATGGTATATTGTATGTGAAAGAATCAGGCAGTGGTGGCAACTATTTAATCCCAGTAATTGGGAGTCAGAGGCAGGTGGATCTCTGTGAGTTTGAGGGCAACCTGGTTTACAGAATGAGTTCCAGGACAGCCAGTACTACACAGAGAAACCTTGACTCCAACAATCAAACAAACAAACAAACAAAACAAAACAAGACAAAATGGAAGGACTACAAGGGTACAGAAGCCCCAAAGAGAGATTATCAAGGCCAGTGGATCTGCACTCAGGGGTGCTGCACAAACTGATGCCACCCAAAAGGGCAAGCCATGCAAGGAACCCAGACCTCCTTTTCAGATATAGCTAATAGACAGCTCGTTTTCCAAGGTTGGGGGTTGAGGTGAGCTGGGACTGCCTCTGCCATGACTCTGGTGCTCCCAATTTGATGATTTGATCACATCCTCTGTGTGGAGGAGCCCAGCTGGCACACAGAGAAAGGGGATGCAGGCTGTCCTGATGAGACCTGGAAGGCTATATATAGTCAGATGGTGAGGGAGGAGGACCACCCCTGTAAATTGTCCAGGGAAGGGGAATAGGTAGGAAGATGGAGACAGGGTGGGAACAGGAAGATACAAATGAGGGCTAACAATTGGGATGTAATATGAATAAATTATAATAACTTTTGGAAAAAACCCCAAAAATTTAGTGAGAAAAACAAAGAATCTATTTTCAAAGGAAAAAGTAAAAAAACTAAAACAAAAACAACCCCCCCACACATTGTAGAAATTGTTTTCAGACACTGAACAAAAAATGATATATACAAATTTGGCCAGCAATAAAAATAATTATATAAATTTTCTGATTGCTTAGGAGCAAAAATAATACTGTTTTATAAATATTCCATTATCCATATAGGTATATATATTTTCTTTCCATTAATGATTTGTCATCATTTTATTGGGAATATCTGTGAACTAGTGTTCTTATAAAGAAGTGGTGTCTGTAGAGACTGTAGTGATATGGAAAGCATGGAGGTGCACAGCATAATTACTGGGCTAAGAGCCCAGGTCAACTTTAACCCCATAAACAGCCATCTCTTACTCAATTCTGTATTGTAACATCCTGGTGACTAATGTTAATCCTTTAGGAATTTGTTAACTAGGAGGCCACTAGCTTGCACCAACTCAAAAGCTCCAGATATCACATGTTAGCATTTGAACCCTGCAGGAGAGGGTCTTTTATTTAGCCAAATGTCATATCTAATGTTTTAACAAACATATTTTAAGAAATAACTTGCTTTCTACTCACTCATGCTTTCCACAAATATGCATAGAGCACCTACTATGCTTTAGGAACCTACTATGCACTGGAGAACTGCCACGAGCATTTCAATGTTCATCCTTCAAAAACCCTAGGTGATGAATTCTCCCACTAAGTAGATATGTAAATTGAGGTATAAAAGGATAAAGGCACTGTTGAATTATGTAGATAATAAGTAGGTATGTTGACATTTGAAGTTATACTCTTCTGATCCTCAAACATAAACTCTCAACTAATCAGGTATAAGATATTGCACTAGTTTTATATAGCATTGAATCTTTTATTATATATAATACATATGTTATATATTTATAATGTATGTATTGATGCTAATACAATAAGATAGGCTCATGACATGATACCATACAGTGGTTTCCAACCTTCCTAATGCTGCCACCCCTTAATACAGTTCCCCATGTTGTGGTGACCCCCAACCATAAAAATTATTTTTGTAATTATTATTAATAATTGCATAATAAAATGTTAAACTATTTCATAACTGTAAAAATAACTTGCTTTATGGCTTTTTATGTCCTATTACTATAAAACTTCATGATACTGCTTCCATATTGAAACGTGAATTTGGGCTAATGTGAATTGGTGTTCCCAGTACATGGCCACTCAAATTTACCTCCAGAATAAACAGTCTTATTCCAAGTTTTGACACCACTAAGGGAATAATTATATGGTCACTATAATTTTATAGGGAATAACTATATGCAATTCTTACTTCAGATTCCTGAATGATAGGATTATAGGCATACAACATCATGCCTAGCATTATTAACCTTTTATTTCTGTAGTTGGTAAAAGGAAAACATGAAGAACAATGGAATTGTTATCATTTAGTAATTTAAACTATGTCAACTGTAAATTCCCCTCTACAATAAGGCAAATTAATTGAAATGATGATAATACTAATATTCAAATTAATGTTAGGGGAAATGTGTAAAACAGAGTCTGATACATTCTTGTTTTAGACAAATGTCATTTGTTAAAGCAATCATTTAGAAAATTTCCTAGAAATAAAACTATACCACAGTTTTGTTTTCAATTGCATTGGTCTTAAGGATTTAACTACTGCTTTACTATGCATCATAAATATGTGTCCTCTTTAGTATACGTAAGCCACATACAGGCCAATTAATATGTTGAATAACTCATTTTGCCTCATTGACCTTAATAATTAAGTTAAGATATTTTGTCTTTGTTTGCAAGTATCAGTAAAACTTGGTTGAATGTTGGCTTTTGCTCTGGTATTGTACTCTCTGTTATTTTTACCTCAGACAGTTGGCAAGGCCTAAGTCCTTCAGTAGATGGCCAACACATGATGGACTCCATGGTGTTTTCAGACTTTGTTTTGTTTTATCTCAAAATGCTTTATCTTTTTTTTTAACCTTAAAAGTCTTTTGCTTATATATTATCTTTCCAGATTTTTAGTTTTTTTCTAATGTGAGAAAGTGTGTGTTTGTGTCTCAATGTCTATTTGTGTTCCTTTTACTTTTTCTTTGGCTCTTATGTTTCTGATCATTTGTTTTGTCCCAGTCTCATTTGTTTGTTTTTGTTTCATTATTTTTATTATTATGAGGATGGTTTTTTAGATCCTTCTAATGAGAAGGAGAAAGAAAGACTATAAATGTTGGTGGGTAAGAAGTAGAGCTCTGGGAAGAGTTTGGGGAGAGGAAACAATCCGAAATATTGTATGAAAAAAAATCTATTTAACTAAAATGACTTTGACAGTAATATCGAGCTGCTCATATTTGCATAGTACTGGGGGGGCTGAACTTCAAGTATGTTCATGAAAATTGTTAAGGCTCCCACCTAAATATGCTAGAGGAATTATGAATCAAAGATCAGCAATGTGTGAAACATTAAGATTCATAAACTGCTTCATTCTTCATTCCCTACTCATACTCTCCTACTCAAAATAGACTTTAGGTACTCAGACTGAGCAGTGACTATGCACACCTTTAATCCCACCACTCAGGAGGCAGAGACAGGTATATCTCTGAGTTTGAGGCCAGGTTGGTCTACAGAGCCTGTTCCAGGACATCCAGGGCTACCCAGAGAAACCTTATCTTAACAACAACAGCAACAACAGCAGCAGCAGCAGCAACAACAGTAACAATAGCAACAAAACCAAACAACCAAATATAAAAGAGACCAATATAATAATATAATTAGCCCATTACTTTTCATGAGGATTTACTCAAAGGAAAGTAGGAAGCCATCAACTTTCCTTAGCTCTGTTTAGTTCTCTGCCTTTACAAATGTAGTGCCTTGAAGGGAGCTAGATAGAGGGATGGTGCTCACCATAGCAACCAACAACATCCACTATAAAGAGTCAGCATGAAGCAGAAATATATTCAATAATACTTACAAATTGATCAACTCAGGGTTATTTTCTGCAATAGTCATCACATAACAGTAACAGTCATTTTTGTCATTTTTATTTGCAGAAAAATATTTTTAGAGTATATTTAAATTTTACAATATGAACTAATCACAAGCTTTATTCATTAGCAATATTGCAGAAGATTATTTATCCTTGAGTTCCCTACCATGATAATAGGGCATGAGGGAATTTCCTTGATGATAACATTGCATACTTAAAAATCACTTTTTCACCAGTTTTTCCAAATCAAATTGCCAAAACTTAGACTTCTAAAGGCTCTATTCATCCATCGGCTTCATTATAAAAAGCATTGTGTATAGGGTAAATGTTTATATTTTGAGATTTTAAAGAAGATGCTAAGTGTAGACAAATACAATCAAATGGAGCTATGTTCACAAGTTTAATAATTTATTAGGTAATGCAAAAACAAACCAGCTATTGGCACACTAGGAAAGTGCAATCTGCTTCTGTTTCTCCTTTTGCCTGTTATTTTATGTAGTGATTCTTCTCCAGAATTACATTTCCTGATGAATCATTAGGATGCTACTCTCCTTAATGAACTGATCTATTGATTAGTTCATACTTAGTGATTTATTAGGGCTTGACTGGAGGACTATGTCATTTTGGGTAGACGCCTTTGCAGGAGAAGTTCTGTCTGTGACTTTTTCTTTTGTTTCTACTGTGTCTTTTCTACAGCAATATGGACAACTTATCTCTGAAGCTACCCTAATATTTCAAAGGACTGCCTGGTATGCAGAAAAAATCGATGGGAGTGTCAGAGTCTTTGAAGAAATCTCCTGTAAGAGTAATGTATAAAACTGTGGCATCTAAAGATAAAATGTATGCCATGGAAATTAAGAGATGCTTGAAATATGCAGCATTTCCATGGAATACCACAGGCAACAAGCACAGCTATCTTATGAGAGAAACCGGAGGCCACATGAGGTTTGCAACTCTCAATTCCATAAGGCATCTTGGAAATCACATCATACTATCATATGATTTAGATGCCAGGCATGGGGCTATAGAATAAATGCTTTGTGGAGCTGAGGGTTTGTTTGTTGGTCTATTTGTTTGTTTGTTTATGTTTTTTTAGACAGGGTTTCTGTGTCTGGCTCTCTCCTGGACTCTCTTTGTAGACGAGGCTGGCCTCGAACTCACAGAGATATTTGTTTATTTATTATTTATTTATTTATTGTCTATATATCTTTCTATGTTCTTCTTTTAGAATGGGAAAGTGGAACTTTTCCTACCACTGAATATTAGAATTCTGTAATTTTCCTTATTCCCAACAGAGACTCATAGTTTTTATTTTTTTCTTTTTTTTATTAATTTATTCTTGTTACATCTCTATGGTTATCCCATCTCTTGTATCCTCCCATTCTCCCCTCCCTCCCATTTTCCCCTTATTCCCCTCCCCTATGACTGTTCCTGAGAGGGATTTCCTCCCCTTGTCCATGCTCATAGGGTATCAAGTCTCTTCTCGGTGACCTGCTGTCCTTCCTCTGAGTGCCACTAGGTCTCCCCCTCCAGGGGACATAGTCAAATGTGAGGCACCAGAGTACATGAGAAAGTCATATCTCACTCTCCATTCAAGTGTGGAGACTGTCTTGTCCATTGGCTAGATCTGGGTAGGGGAGGACATCCTATTGGGACTCTAGTTGAGAGAACCATGTGAGAATAGCAATGTAGAAGGATCCAGTGGGTCCTAGAAACCTACAAGTAGAACATTATGATAGGCAGATTTGGGTCAAGGGGTCCCGCTCAAACTAAGCCACTAGCCAAGGACAATACAGGTGGTAAAATTTAAACCCCCACCCAGAGACTCATAGTTAACAGCTTGCCTTTAGTCTCAGAGAGGACTTTAAAGTTGGGAATTCTTAGAAATTATGTGATTGTTAAGCCTATGGGTACTCTTGTAGACAGACTGAATGCTTTTTACATGATGAGACACACAAGAATCTTTAGGAGGCTAAGGGCAGAGTGCTAAGATTTAAATGTCAAGGCTCCTTCAAAAGCCTCAGGTGTTAAAATCTCCCTCCACCTGGAGGTGTTATGGTGACATGATTAGATCATGAAGGTGATAACCCATTGTTGATTATATACTGGGTGGTCATTACAGGATTTGTTTGGTTGGAGAAATCAGATACATGTTTAAAATATTTTATCTTCTTCTGCTTTCTTTTTACCCCATGTCCTAGATGCCACAATATGAGCAGATTTCCTTTCCAATGCCCCAGTGCTATAATGGCCCTGCTTTTCCCATCCCTGAAACAACAGAGCCAGCAAAACATGAACTGAAATATGAAGAATCATGGACGAAAGTGAATTTTCCTCCCTAAAGTTGTTATCTTACATAACGTGTCACAATGACAAAGAGTCTCATTGTGAACCCCAAGAATGTGTACTGGAAAAACTCATTTTGAGTTGTGTGTGGCTCAGCCCTAGCACACACCCTTAATCAAAGAACATTTTGCTTATTATAAGCATGTGGTTGTGGTGTGGCTCAGCCATTGCACACACCTTTAATCCAAAAGAATTTTGTAAACAAGATTAAATAAAGTTAAACCTAGGTCAGAGGCAGAGTAAGCAGCCAGTTGACAGGAAATGAACAGAGGGGAAAACCATAGGGAGTGAGAGGAAGTCTAGAGGATGGATAGAGAGGCACAGTGGAAGTAGGAAGGAAAGGGATTTAGTTTGAAGGACATTTAAGACAACCTGAGCTGAGTAGGAAGAATTAGTTTCTTCTGGGACTTGATCTGAGTAGGAAGGTCATCTGGGTGATTTCTCTGCTTCTCTGACCTAGCAGGTTTTCACTTCTGTCTGCATCTGGCTCCTGAGACTTCATTGATAAAAACCAAACAACTGGGATTTTGTTTTTAAAAACAACAATAAACTAACAAAAACATTGGCAAAGTAATTGCCAGTCTAATTGTAGACTATTTCTTTATTCCAAAAGTTTTTCCATTAGTATAATTTTCCCAATTCAGGATTCAATCCAGATGACCATATTGAATTTAGCTCCAAATTCACTTAGTTTTATTTTCTGACTTTTTCAGTTTTCCCTTGCTTCTTGTGTGTCTAGAAGTTTTAATGGTAGTTGCTAAGTCTTATGTAGGGTTGATGGCAACATTGTTTAATCATTTCTCATTACTACACTAAAATTATGAATTTTATGAAAGGGTTATTGAACTGAAATATTGTTTTAATTATATAAATTATTAACATAATTTGCTAATATCCAAGTATGTTAATGGACATATACAGCTTTCAGCTTACTCAACTTGTATATTTACATACTTTGTCTATACTCTATTCCTTGGAGACTGCAGATTAAATCTAACCTACTGGAGTTATTGCAAAAGTGACACCTTTTCCTGAATTATGTAATTCTATAAACCTATAAATACAAATTTATTTGAATTCTTATATGTGGTGATTCAGATACAATTGTAGACAACTACAAACAAATGAAATACTTTTTTGTAAATATGTGAAGATTCAATAGAGAAATAAAGTTTTCCCTAGATGCTTCTGAATTCTAAGCAATGCTAACAAGGACTTCAAGAAGTTAGTGTTGAATAACAGGTCAAAAGCCCAGAGAATGAGAAGAACTTGATTTTTACAGCAAAGGAAGCATTTCCTAAGTGTCAGGCACTTTTGAAAACTGAATCAATTCCTACAGAATGTGAGAATACATTTAGTATCAGAAACATTACTTTACTCCCATACTCTAAAATTATTGTTTGGATCAAGGTGGAAAAGTGTCTAATTTGCTTTCAGGTAGCAGCTTGCTTGCAAGAAGAACAACTTCTATTTCAAAGAAATTTTTGTTGCATTAGGCAGCAATCCTCAAATTATGGGTTAGAGTCACTTGATGCACTGGAAGAAAGTCTCTTAGTAAAACAGAAATGTAGACACATATATATTCTTTTATGGGTAGTTCATTTATTAATATTAGGTAAATTTTGAATGACTACAAAAAGATGCAAGAGAAACTTTCTATTCCCAGAGTAGAAATAATTAAGTGTTTCATTGCATTTTTATTTTCATTTGATTCCCAACTTGCCTCAGCTGGACTTTTCCAAAGCATACATGCATGAATTACCTGTTTCAGTTTGAAGTTTTTAAAAAAGTACAACTGAAAATTGATGTGAGAATTGATATCACTTTCATCAACTTGGATCAATTAGCCATCACATTTTATTGATTAACTCTTTCAAGATAATGTTTTAATTTATCTTTGTTTGTGATCTTATTGATTTTATTTTATTGTAGTTCTCATATCTGAACTATCAATGACTCTCCATCCTAACAATTTTCATTATTTTCTCCCTTTTTATTATGTATTTGATATGCTGTCATCACAGAATACTACAAACTTTTGTGAAATATATATCTGGTAAAATACTTAATATTTCTTCCTATTTATGAATATCTCATGCATGTTGATGTCATCTTCCTATGATATCTCATAATTTGCAGTGAATATTTCTAATTTCTTGTCTTATTTTTATTTTCTCTTAAGAACTCAACTAATATGTCTTACGGTAAGTATATATTTTACCTGCATACACTTGTTCTTCTATAATTATCTTTCTTTTAGAAAAATGTCTGCATTCTTAGTCTTGTTCTGAACGTCCATGACTTAACTTCTAGTATTGTTTCAATAGATCAAGTTTATTACCTTATAATTACATCTACAGTTAATTTTCAAGGAATAGACATCCTGAAGAACTAAAACAATTACATTCCCCCCTATCCCAGGCTTACGATTTTAACTTAAGCAAAGATACCTGAAACAATTCTAAGAGCAAACTTGAAAATAAGAGGACTAAACTAAACTGATGTTTAATGTATCTCCTGTTATTGAGAGAGTCAGTATTAGGGAACAAAGCCAAGAGAGAGTTAGGTCTTTAAGTATTTACGACTAAACAGTACTCTGGTTCTTTGTTGTAGGAAACAGATTGAAATAACAATGGATTTCAAAATGAGCAGAGTCAAACTATGGAATCAGTTTGAAGGTGATGCATGTAGATATTTGATATAATCACTACGTCTCCCATCCCATCACTTGAGTTCACTGTTGTTCCTACAGCAACGAAGTTCCCACTTTCAATTTCTTTGGATCACTCCAGACTTAAGAACTAGATGAGAGTCTGATTGCCCATCTCAGCATGTACTATGCATGCAGGTTACCATAACTTGACATGAGCAAATGTTTGCTTTTAGATTATTGATGTCAGAGGTTAATACTATCTCTTAGTGACTATCACAGAGTGACAAATTTCCAAATATTTAAATAAATCAACTTAGGGGAAAGTCAGATGAAAGAGTCCATTCAGTAAGGATTCCATTTCATTTTTTTTTCTACCCATGTCAGTATTGGGGATTTCTATTGCAAAAACAAAACAAAACATAAAACATTCTTTTAGACTGATTCATTAGTTACATATTAATTAGCGACTGAAAACATCTTTTAATGAGTATTTACTTGCATATATATATATATATATATATATAATGTTCATTCCTTGTTTCCTTAGAAGCTGTAGCAATTGAAATGTTTTTCTATTGATTTACAAGTAAACAATAAAAAGCTTGAAGAGTTAATGACATTTGTAATTACTCAGAGGCTGCCCTCTCATAAGCTACCCAATTAAGTAATGAAAATGCAGCCATTTTTGTTCAACTTTTTTATTTTATATAATATTATGTCACTTTTCTATATCATGTTTTTTCCAGACATTCTTATTGCTTTCACAAGGAAGGATGAGGAGTAGGAAGAAACTGACTATTAAGAGAGACAACTCAGACTAAAGACATTTTGAATAGTCATATGGAAATCTATTATTATGGTGTATTTATAAATTGTACACATTTATGAAAAGAATTTAAATGATGTCATCATGTGATGAGGGAGAGAATATGCCTCGCTAAACAGTAAAACCTCCAGCGCCAGAATTGAGTTGTATTTTACTGGTTCATAGGCCAATGGGACCTTCTAATCATTAGACTACATTGCCAAGTTTAGTTGTTGGTCTCCATTACCTGATAGTAAGGCCTTACTGCTTATCATATAATTTAGTTATGCCACTAGACACAGAGAAATGGACCTGATATCCAACCAGAAGTTTCATCCCTTTGACCAGATTTTCTAGAGCTGGAAAATATTTTGCAGGGTACTGAAAGAAAAAATATCACTTCAAACTCATGGCCTACAACAGAGCCCTGGCTGTAAGATATACTAGTTCAGTAATGACACATATATTATGGAAGTAACCAACCACTTTAAAAATATTGTTGTTTTTTATTTGGATATTTGACCCACTCCAAGAATAAACACATATTTCTATAGTGACTAAAACAAAAAACTGTATAGATAATAACCTTTCTGTGAAAATATATTATTATTTTTCTGTTATAGTAACATAGCAACAAGGTGACTATTAATGAAATATTGCCATACCCAGAGATCAATGCATTGATAAAGTCTCACCAGAGAAGCTTCTTAAAAATAATGGTAATTAACACAGAGACTCACAACTGGGAAACTGTATAGAATGAGAGAACTTGGAGTACTCAGTCCCAAATTTGATATCTTTTTTGTTTGTTTATTTGTTTGTTTTTGAGAAAGGGGTTCTCTGTGTAGTCTTGGCTGTCCTCGACTCACTTTGTAGTCCAGGCTGGCCTCACACTCACAGAGATCCACCTGCCTCTGCTTTCCCAAGTCCTGGCATTACAGGCATGCACCACTGTTCCCTGCTAAATTTAATATCTTTGTCAAACCCCTTCCTACAAGACTCAGTGATCTATGAAGACATGAGCCAGAAAGATTGTAAGAGCCAGAGTTGGTAGTCAATTCCATGGAAACAGCATTTTCCAGATACAACAGGGCTCATGAGCATATGAATTCGTAGAGATTGTTACAGTATTCACAAGGGCTATACAGGATCAAAGCAGACAAAATCCAAACACAGAGAAGAGGAAGTGGACACACTGTCCCACCTCAAAGAGGCTATTCACAATTGATGTAAAATGGAATGTGATCAGTTTTGTCCAGCAGATTGTCCTTGGGTATATCAACATCAATTCAGGGCAGGCCCCATGGCTGTGAATACTTTACCCAAACAAGATCGATTCTATGTTTGGTTTCTGTGAGTTTTTTTTTTTTTCATTTTTGTTATATTTTTGTACTTTTTAGTTTTCAAGGTTTTTGTGTCTGCATTTTATCTTGTGGTGAGGGGGGACGGGAAGAGGCAGAGAGGCAGAGTAAGTGTGAGAATTAGGTAGGGAGTAAAGACGGCTAGATAGGGAGGTGCGGATGATCTGGGAGAAGTTGTGGGGAAGGAAAATAAGATCAAAATATATTATAAAAACTTCTTTTAAATAAAAATAAGTTAAAAATGTATGAACAGCTTTCAGTTTGCAATGCCTTTTATCTTAAAAGCAATTGGACTTTAATCTGTTTTGGTCCCCCATCAGTACTCTGATGAATAGAGACATTTAGAAAACTATTATCTTGACAAGATTCTTGAAAGTAATAATTGGTGCACGCCTTTAATCCCAGCACTCGGAAGGCAGAGGCAGGTGGATCGCTGTGAGTTCGAGGCCAGCCTGGTCTACAAAGTGAGTCCAGGACAGCCAAGGCTACACAGAAAGACCCTGTCTCGAAAAACCAATAATAATAATAATAATAATAATAATAATAATAATAATAATAATTGGGTTCAAATGAAAGTTTCGGGCTAACAAGGATGTTAACCTGGCTAACTAAATTTAATGCAGTTTATAATTTTTTTCTCTACTGCTTCTGTTCAAATGAATAAGATCCTGTATTTGCTCTTATAGCTTGCTGCCTGTCAGATTTTCAATAACTGTTTTGAAATAGAAAAATAGTTTATTCCAATACTTTTAGATATCTCACATTCAAACTGAAAACTGCCAGTTTTTCTTGAACTCTCACCGGTAATCTTCAAACTTTCTGTGAATAGCCTATTGAATTTCAAAAACACTCATTTTGGGAAATGAACTTAAAAAGAATAAAAGATACTCCACAGAGAATGCAATATGTAAAATTAAATATGCTCTAGATTTTATTTTATAGTAAACATGGCTTTAGTAAATGTCCCTGGAATGTAATAACTATTTTCTCATTGTTACTAAGAATACTACTGATGCACCTTTTTGTATTTTAACATTGGAACATTACTATAAACACAAAACCTTTTATCAATATCTATGAACCTCAGGACACTAAGTCAACATACTGCATACAGCCATATTTATTGTGATATGACTTGTAATAGCCTATGTTTGGGACCAGCCTAATTGCCCATCATTAGGCAGTTGGGGAAAACAATATGGTATGTGTGTGCATTGGAAATTTTCAATATAACAAAAATAAAATTATGATACTTGCAAAAAAAAATAGATAGAACAGAAGCTACTTTTGTTAAGAAAAACAAGCCTGTCTCAGAGAGACAAATATGTCTTTATCTCATATGAGCAATATAGATTTAAATATCTACAAGTGTATGTATGAGTGTGCACATGCATATGTCTGTCTTTGTGTGTGTGTGTGTGTGTGTGTGTGTGTGTGTGTGTGTGTGATACAGAACCTCAGAAGAGGAGGAGAAATATCTTAAAAGACAAGAGAAAAGGAAGGGTATTGGGGAATACATTTTTTGGTGTTTTGAATGAAAATGCCCCCCAAAGTCTCATAGGGAGAGACAATATTAGAAGGTGTGGCTTGTTGGAGTGTTTGTGGTCTTATTGGAGGAAATATGTCACTGGGTGTGGGCTTTGGAGTTTCAGAAGCTCAATCCAAGCCCAGTCTCTTCCCCCTGGCACCCTGCTGATACATATGTAGAGCTCGCAGCTACCTCTCCAGCACCATGTGTGCCTGCGTGCCACCATGCTTTCCACCACAACAATAACGGACTAAACCTCTGAAAGTAAGCAAGCACTAATTAAATATTTTGCCTTATGAAAGTTGCAAATTTGGTATGAAAACAGAAGGAGTAATCTTTTGAAGAAGCAGACTACCAGCAGGATGCAAGGAATACAGGGAATTATGGAGGAGGAAGATGAAGAAAACTGAGGCACAATACATATGTATATGTAAGTGCTATAACAACCTATTGCTTTGGATGATGCTAAATTGAAGGTTAATATGAGCACTGGCAAGAAAGGGCAGTCAATAATGTCCTGCTGCATAGTGATAAGGATCTGCATTTGGATTCTTGGGACCCACATACAAGTCAGGCATGATCACACATGTCAGGAACACTAGTCTTGGTGGTTTGAAGGCTTCTGGCTAAGCAGTTTAGCAAATCACTGAGCTCAGGGTTTAATTAGAGACTGTCTGTCAAAAGATAAGGTGGAGAGTCACACCCAATATCTACCTCGAACCTTCACTTCCACATGTGCATGTATACACATATACATCTTACATATATACAGATAAATGAGCTAACAAAATAATTTATATATATATATATATATATATATATTCATGTGCCAAACTTGCTTGCATTTCAATATCTTTACATTTTTTTACTCATTAGGTAAACTATTTATGTTTCTTTTATAATTTGACTACAAATTCTGTCTTATGATTCCTTTTTAACTTGTACACAATTAAAACAAGTCACATAAATACATATATTGCATTACTTTATCTACAACATGTTTGTTTATCTTATATGATGCTGCTCTTGTTTTTGTCACATATTTTTTATGTACAAAAGAACAAATGTGTGACTTTTACTACTACTGAATAATTTGCATTTAATACTCCTTTGTATGGTAAGTGTCTTTATCTCCTCATATTAGTATTTAAATGATACATTTGTGTCACATCAAAGTCCAAGAATGGAATCGTGTGAGGTGAAGGCTGAGTAACTGTGGTAAAACATCAAAAATCAAGAGTCTTGTAACTCAGTTCCATCAAAATCATAAAGTTGTTCTTGCACTATGATTTCGTGCTCCTCCTGGGTAGGTGATAGGAGTGAGTTTGCTGCAGACCTTCCATTACAACTGTCTATTGTAATTTGTTTGTATGCTTTACGGAAAAAATGTGTTTTTTTGCCACCTGTGCCTTGTCCACCACATGCAGGTTGTCCTTGTGATTGTGTACTTTACTCATATGATTCTTCCTAGTCCCCAGAGTGTCAAGTGGCTCATCCTCTAAATACAGCTGGCTATTGCATGAGACGTTAGTTTGCCCCAGTCACTGACTTTCTTCTGTCAGGTCCCGTTGCATTTAGAATGGTAAATGCACCTGGTCTTTATACATGCTATTTTATATCTGACTTTTTCAGACTGGCATAAAGGTTTAATAGTTTGAATGAGAATATCTTCCTCGGGCTCATAAATTTGAATACTTGGCCCACAATTAGTGGAACTTTTCAGGAAGGATTAGCAAGTACAGCCTTAGTGGAAAAAGGTGTGCCACTGGGGAAATGGGTGGTGGTGGTGTCTTTGAGCTGTCAAAAGACTTGTTGTTCCTAATGTTGTTCTCTCTCTCTCTCTCTCTCTCTCTCTCTCTCTCTCTCTCTCTCTCT
>OU015751.1:36358703-36377715 GCA_907169655.1 Acomys percivali | reverse complement strand
CTCTCTCTCTCTCTCTCTCTCTCTCTCTCTCTCTCTCTCTCTCTCTCCTCTCTCTCCTCTCTCTCCCTCTCTCTCTCTGTCTCTGTCTCTGTCTCTCTCTGTCTCTCTCTGTTTCTCTCTCTGTCTCTCTCTCTGTCTCTCTGTCTTTCTCTCTGCCTCTTGCTTTTATATCAAAACATGAACACTCAACTATTCCTTCCTTCATGTTCTGGCTCTCTTATCATGGACTTTAATCCTCTGAAACTGTAAGAACCATATTAAATACTTTCTTTTATAAGTTGCTTCTGTCATGTTTCCTTATCATTGCAATAAAGAATTAATCAAGGAAAAATACACTAGGAAGAGATATCGTTAATTTTAAAGGGATGTTGTTGTGTAGGGTACTGTAATTGTTTAAACTGTTATTTTTTTCTAATCTTCTGTGTACTGATGGGACTAGAAGACAGCACTTTTGTCCCCATCTATGGCTTTCTTCTTTTCTTGCTTAGGTTGCTTAAAAAGAGAGTCTTGAGGACTTGCTTATCCTGTCTTGGAAGAGTTCAGCTGTTGACTTTATCTGCATCTAAGTTTGCCCATATTTTAGGCAGACATTTTGCCCAGTGGCTTGTTTGCCACATTTGAAGCCAACTCTATAAGAAGGTTCTTTGATGTTCATCATTTTCATTGAGGTAGAATTGGTGTTTCCAGGAGTTATCTTGTCTTTTTTTTAAAAAATATTTTATTAGTTTATTCATATTACATCTCAATGGTTATCCCATCCCTTGTATCCTCCCATTCTTCCCTCCCTCCCATTTTCCCCTTATTCCCCTCCCCTATGACTGTGACTGAAGAGGACTTCCTCCCTCTGTATATGCTCATATGGTATCAAGTCTCTTCTTGGTAGCCTGCTATCCTTCCTCTGAGTGCCACTAGGCCTCCCCATCAAGGGGACGTGGTCAAAAATGGGGCACCAGAGTACATGAGAAAGTCAGACCCCACTCTCCACAACTGTAGAGAATGTCCTGTCCATGGGCTAGATCTGGGTAGGGATTCAAAGTTTATTTCCAATATTGTCCTTGGCTGGTGACATAGTTAGAGCAGGACCCTTGGACCCAGATCCATGCATCATAATATTCTTCTTGTAGGTTTCTAGGACCCTCTGGGTCCTTCTACTTCCCCGTTCTCCCATGCTTCTCTCACCTAAAGTCCTTGTTAACAAAGAAATTTAGAATAATAAAAACATCTTTAAATGCCATATTCTGTAGGACTCAGGTTTTTGAAGACCTTATTTAACTATTTTACCTTATATATCTATAGAAACATATTTATCAATAGTTCTTGCGTCAAAAATATGTCTGTCACATATATTGGACCAGAATGCCAAAGATGATGCTCTCACGTTATAGAGAGTGTTGGGTGACTGTTGAGGCAGTAAACTGTCTCAGTCATTGTTTTCATTTTGGAAGCTGCTAACCTGCACTTCTGGTTCACTCAGGTATTTAAGTTTTATCCCTTCTTAAGTCTTGATGGGTTTGAAGACCAGATAGTTTAGTATGTCAAATAAGCTTAGTAAGTTAGGGGTTAAGTTGTTTTTAGCTCAAGATAGATGCTTTAAGTTAATAGAGATGAGATATTATCGATAATGATTTTCATTCAGAAATTTACACCCAACAAGATAGGAAAGATGTTTGCTTCAAGTTTGCCAAACACAAATAGCCAAATCACTAGGAATGTAACATTTATATAATTCCTGAATGTCTTGTGGTTCTTCTTGCTGTATGTAATTTATTTTATTCATGTGTAATTATATAAATGTACATGTTAAAAAAGAAACACGGTAAAAATAATATAAAACAAGTTTTTCTTTTAGGATTGTAGCTTCTTATATTAAAATTTTCTTTCCTGATATTGTGGTATATAGATATTGTTATCTTTTCTTTTAGTGTATTCTTCAAATTCTAGTGTGTTTTTCTTTGCAAGACAGTAACTTGTGTAAAGTGATTGAGGTTTAATCCAATTTTATAAGTCACTAAACATTTCAGGACCAATCCAAAAAAAAAAAAAAAAAAAAAAGAGAGACAGAATCTTTCTTAGAGAAACAAACTATACTATAGCATTCAGGGAAGGCATAATTAGCAAAGAAGGCAGATACAAATCATCTATATTGGGTTTTATATACCTTTCTAAGGATCCTGATGGTAGTAAGGCCAGAGAGTTAACCACTAATTTTAATGACATACATTGGAAGAAAAGTGGTTTTGAAGGAGCTGATAGCAAAATAATTGCCATGAAAAAGACTACGGGAGAAATCAGAGAAAGAGTAAACATAGAACAATAATATAGGGAAAGGAGACGATATAAAGGGACACAGTGATTATGTGGGGAAAATAGAAAAAGGAGGAAGTGCTCATAATATAATTGAAAATTTAAATATTGACACTGACTATCTATTATATACCTCATAAGTACTTATGAGTATAATTTGAGAGTGGATATTTTAATAAGTATTCAAAATAATTACTTAATTTATAGTGCTAATCTCTTAGAGAGTGGATCACATATTGCATGGAGCAGTGCTTTAAACAGAGTTGAGCTACATTGTAAAAGGAAAAAAAATGTGTTCCATGGGTAAGGTGATTAGAAGGCATAGACACTTGCATTTTGATTCTGAATCAAATAATAAATGAGATGTTCTACTCTCTTATGGATTCTATCTACAATTTTGCTATTTTTGAGTTGGCTTGAGTGGGAAATACGGGCTATAAATCTCCGACTTTGGGAGGAAATTTCTAAACAGCATGTTAGAAATGAAATAATGATGAAATAGGGCAAATAGATTTCATAGCTCAGAGGAATCTTCCTCCAGGTATCACTTATTTTAAACAAATTTGTATCCATCAAAACAAAGCGAAAAAAAGATCCAGGAGCATTCTGCTATGGTGCCTTGGAAAGGGACCATGGTAGTCTTTATTTTTTATTTTTCTAAGCAGTTAACTCCATTCACTAGACCAGTTTAGAAGACTACCAGCCTCCCAGTTCAGCCTCTCCAATTGGCCACGTGTCTGGAGGCATTTTTGTTCTGTGGGAGTTGAGGCCACAGGCAGCTAGGAGCACTGCCTGTGAAAAACTCTAGCCCATGAACACTCTCTGCAAGCTCTTCTCCAACCTCCCTGCTACTAGACAATGACAAAATATGATTTTTAAGGGTATGGATTTTTGATGCGAATTAATAAAAGGCCACCACACCTGAGCACAGCAAATGAGATAGATGTGGCTAAGGTGTCCAGGCTGGGGGAGACAGAGAGGATCATGGGAAGAAGAAAAACCAGAGGAGAAGGGAGGAAGAAAGAGGACATCATGGGTTAGATGGAGAAGCACATGGACAGAACAGAGGGAGATTTGACCAAGATGAAGAACATTTAACAAGTATATGGGATTATGTATGGGAGGCAGTTTGATAGAAATTATTAGAACCAGATTGCATGGGATTGGGACAGGTATCCTATACCTGCCCCGCTATGGGAAATAGTTTAGAGGATTAATATCTGCCCTTCCCCACTTTAACTAAGGCTATTTAAAAATATAACAGGTGTCTGTATCTTGACTGATTGCTAGGGGGTTAGAAAATACTGTCATAATAATAATTATAGGCCTGACAATAAACATTACTAGACATATTGGTAATTGAACAACAACAAGTTACAGCAGGAAGAATGAGTATCTAGACCTGCTGACAGCAGAGGTTATGTTGGGGGAAAATTGTTTTATAACAAGGAGATTATCAAGTGTGTGACTGTTCTTCAGTAAAAGAAAGGAAGTAATTCTAGATTTACAGCAAACCATCCCCCTTTTTTTCTGACACATATAAGAAAGATAATGAAATAGGATAAAAAGAGAGGATGTAAGAATGAGAAAAACTAGATGAGAGAACCATGTGAGAATAGCACTGAAGAAGGATCCAGTGGGTCCTAGAAACCTACAAGTAGAACATTATGATAGGCAGATTTGGGCACAGGTTCCCTCTCAAACTAAGGCACCAGCCAAGGACAATACAGGCGGTAAAATTTAAACCCCTACCCAGATCTAGCCAATGGTCAGAACAGTCTCCACAGTTGAGTGGAGAGTGGGATATGACTTTCTCACGTACTCTGGTGCCTCATATTTGACCATGTCCCCTGGAGGGGGAGACCTGGTGGCACTCAGAGGAAGGACAGCAGGCTACCAAGAAGAGACTTGATACCCTATGAGCATATACAGGGGGAGGTAATCCCTTTGAGGAACAGTCATAGGGGAGGGGAATAAGGGGAAAATGGGAGGGAGGGAAGAATGGGAGGATACAAGGAATGGGATAACCATAGAGATGTAACAAGAATAAATTAATAAAATAAAATTAAAAAAAAAAGAATGAGAAAAAGCTCCCTTGGGCAAAACTGAGTCAATCTCAATAAATATACACTCTTTGATTAGATTTAATTAAATTAAAATAGCAGTATAACCTTAGCATTAGAAGGTAAAGGACAGTGTCAACAGAACAAAATGAAAGCCTACAGAATGGGAAAAGATATTCACCAACTCTGCTCCTAACAAAAGGATAATATCCAAATATATAAAGAATTTAAGAAATTAAACACCACCAAACCAAATAATCCAATTAAAAGATGGGTGTACAGAACTAAGCAGAGGCATATTGAATGCCTGAGAAACACTTAAAGAAACGCTCAACATCTCTAGTCATCAGGGAAGTGCAAATCAAAAAGACTCTGAGATCCCATCTTACACCTTTCCAAATGGCTAAGATCAAAAATTGAAGTGATAGCACATGCTGGCAAGGATGTGGAGAAAGAGGAACACTCCTGCACTGCTGGTGGGAGTGTAAACTTGTACAACAACTTTGGAAATCAATCTGGAACTTTCTCAGGAAATTTGGGAATAATTATACTTCAAGACTCAGGAATACAACTCCTGGGAATATACCCCAAAGATGCTCCACTATACCACAAGGACACTTGCTCAATTATGTCCCTAGCAGCTTTACTCATAATAGCCAGAATCTGGAAACAACTGAGATATTCCTCAACTAAAGAATATGCTAAACAAACTTTGGTACATTTGCACAATGGAATACTGCTCAGATATTAAAAACAAAGAAATCTTGAAATTTTCAGGCAAATGCATGGACCTAGAAAAGATTACCTTGAGTGTGGTAACCCAGACCCAGAAAGACAGTCTTGATATATAATCACTCATAAGCAAGTATCAGCCGCGTAATACAGAATAACCAAATTACAATGCAGAGACTGATGCACAAATCAAAAATCATGTAAGTTGTGGACCTAGACCCTCTGCTTAATGTAGTAGATAGGCAGCACCATCACCTCGTGAGTCTGACGGTATGGGGAATGTGGACTATTTCTGACATGGCTCTGGCCCTGTATCATTGATCGCTTTCCCTTGGCGGGGCGGCCTTGCCAGGCCACAGAGGAAAATGATACAGGTAGTTCAGGTGAGATTTGCTAGGCTGAGGTCAGATGCTAGGGAAGGGAGTTTCCCTTTCTGAGGACTAGGTGAGGGAAGGAGGGAGGGAGAAGGAATGAGGTAAGAGGGAGGGGTTGGGAGCCTATGAGGGAGGAGCCTACAATTGGGATGTGAAGAATTCAAACTGCAGAACAAGCAGGTAATTTATATTGCTAATCCCAATAAGTGGGAATAGCCCTGAGGCTGGCTGAGACATGAATGTTTAGGCATAGACAATGCTTCCTGTTGGTAACAGAAACCCTGTGATTTATTATTAGATGTCATTCTTCATATGGCGTGAATGAAGATTTTGCAGATGTCTTTTTTTTCTGCTCATACGAAGAGCAGAGAACCAACCTTAATTGTTCTGTGCATCATGCACACCTCGTATATTTATAATTGTAAGCCATATAACGCTTGTGAGTAATTATATGTTTTCAGAACAAAAGAACCAAACAATGATGCTGGATGAGAACTGACTCCTCTTAGCATGCTGGACACTGACATCCTGCATCCTTCAAGTTCCAGTCATAGGCACTTCAGATGCTGTTACTCATCAGAACAGGACAGCTCCCAGGACAGCTTCAAAGAGAGCTTCAGATCCCAATTGGTCCAGCATTACATACTGTCTCACAGATGACTCTAATTAAGCATGGAATTTCTCAATATTTAGAAACTGGAACACAAATTCTATTTCTAACTTTTTTAACCATTTCCTCAATTTTATTTGGGCCCTTACATAAGTATTATTTGCCCAAAATCTGCCAGAAGAAACCGCAAGAGAACAATACCTCACTGCCCTTAAGGGGATTGGGTAGGTTTTTGTTTGCTTTCTTGGGCTATAGATGTTTATTTTCATTGAGAGTTGGTTACAAGTTATTATTTGTCTTATTCGGAGAGATAACAAGGCTGGACTCAGGGATGTCTCTTCTTTATCTTTCATTCTTAGGTTTGGAGATAGGGATTAAAAAGAAAGAAAGGGGCGATGGGAAAAAAGTAGATTAGTGAATCTACTTCTCGACATAATGTCTTAATTGTACTCACAAGTCACTCTATTGAGGACTATTGTCCTCAATAGTCACTGCCTCATGTATATGTCTGTTAGATACATTGGACCAGATGGCTGAAGATGATGCTCCAATGTTCAGAGAGTTTTTGGTGACTGTTTAGGCAGCAAACTGTCTCTGTCATCTTCTTACTTTGTAAACTGGTAACTTGCACTTCCTGTATACTCAGGTAAATAACAAGTCTCTGGTGGGGTTGAAAGCCACATAGTTTAGTTTTACAATTAAGCTTAGTTGTTTAGGGGTTAAGAAGATTTTAGACCTAGATAGATTTTTTTTAAGTTGATAATGACAGGATATGATGGAGATTGATTTACATTCAGAATTTTAGACTCACTCAGATCGAAAAAATGTTTTCTTCAAGACTGCCAAATACAAATAGCCAAAACACTATAAATGTAACATATCATTCCTGATTGTTTTGTGTTTCTTCTTGCTGTAAGAAGTTTATTGTATTTATGTGTAATGATATAAATGTATATGTAAAAAAAGAATGTAGCAAGATAATATTTACCAGTGAAGACAGTGACATGTTGGGGCTTTATGGTAATGCATAGCATGAACTTCTTTCTTCTGGATTTTTGTTCCATTGATCCACTTGTGAGATTTCATCAAACTGTACACTTGTTATTGGTGAAAGTACTAACATGTACATTTTTATCCAATAAAATAATTCTGAAATAAGCATAAAATAAGCATTGAAAGAACAAAATATAATGGATATACTTTTTTCTGCACACAATTGTTGGAGGACAATTAGTCCAGAGTAAGATGGCTGTATTAAGAAAGACAGAAAATTGAACAACTCATTGTAAGTCTATGTCAGATCTATGATGAGAAAAAAATGTTGACAAAATGTCTTGTATGTTTGCTTGTTATTCATATGTGTTTTATGGCTCAGAGCACAAAGAAAGGAGCAGAAACTCTGACAAATTACTCTATCAACGTCTGATCTCCTGTTTCTGATGCCTCCTATGTTCCGATGATGTAAACAAAAGGCAACTTCATGGAAGGGGAACCTGAGTTATGATTCAGAAGCCAACTTTTCAGGTACAATAAAAGTCAGAGGATGAGTCAAAATACAAAAACATAAAACAGGGGAAAATCTAGTACTTAGTGAAAGGTTATATGCCCAAATACATTGGTACACCCAACAGTTACAAATAAAGCATAGACTTCTAATTATTTACTTGTAATTTATTACAGTCACCCAAGTCTCAGAACTGGTTAGAAGTTAAAAAATAACCACATAATTGTAGTTTTAAAGTGGTAATTTTGACCCTGTACTATTTATTTGTGCTCATTTTGGATTCTGGGCTCATTTTTTCACTGTAGAGGCTTATTTTTTCCCTTAGTTACTTCTGTTTCAAAGATATTTTCCTAAATTAAGATGCCACAGTGGAACTGACAGCATCTGGAAATGTGTATTTAATTATTCTTCCAGGAGAGAAAATATGTTGCACCCATCCCATTGGGACCATTGGCTTGTGTAGCTGGATGGTTGACCGCATTTAATTGTGTGATATGTGTGGAAGAAGAGCTTTGTTGGTGGTGGTGTTCATTTTTTTTTATTCAGAGCTAGTTGTTTCAAACAATTAGATCCATAACCTTGTGCAATTAACAATTTTCTTAACAACCAAGATTCAACCTGTACCCTTATACTTAAATGGTGAGAATTTGGTATGATTTCCACACATTAAGTAAAAAGTTTAATCTAAGAGATAGATTAATGTGGGTTCCTGGGTTTAATTTTAATGTCTGAAGCAAATGAATATGAATGCATACTTACTTTATAAGTATAATTTTTAACATTTGTTTATAGGTATTTTTCTTTTCCTGTTCTATTCATGTGAATTTTTATAAGGTTCTTATTTCAAGGCTTTATTCCACTAATATCAATTTGCCAAAAATAGCTATACACACTGATATTTATAAAATATTAGTTTAGATGACATAGTATTTATCTGGTACTAATAATGCTTATGAATTTATTGAATAGACTTATGAAGTATGCTTTCATCAATCTGCATAACAAATTGATAACAATTTTTGACATCAAACTGAATTCCTGCACCATTCATAAATATGCATCTAGATTTACATCTTAATATTTCTCTTAAAAATTATGCAAAATTATAAAAATATAAAAACTACAAAGTTGTAAAATGTATTTATATACTCACAACAATAAATAAATGCACACAAAATTGAAATTTACCTAAATATGTATAAATATATTAAAGTTATCCAAGTTCTATGCTGAAATGTAATTAAAAATTATCAGTTGAAATGTTTCATGAGCAAAAATATATTACAGATTCATTTTTGAAGATCCAGATCATCACTTTTCATTACTAAATTGAAGTGCTAATAACACATTTCATTTTTATTTTCTAGAACATTCAAGTCATATCAACAACAGACATTTAACTTAGGGCCATATTCAAATACAAGGTCTAATTTACTGTGTGTTATTCAGGAATGAGGATTTGGGTGTAATAGGTCAGGAATATTGCTTTCCTGTTTATATTGTATGTATATAATTCACAAATTTTCTTCAAAATTGTTCCTTTTAACTAACCACAGATTCAATGCAATCCCTATCAAAATACCTACACAATTTTTTAAAGACATTGAAAGTTCAATTCTGAACTTCATATGGAAAAACAAAAAACCCAGAATAGCAAAAACGATCTTGTACAATAAAAGGTGCTGTGGAGGAATCTCCATACCTGATCTCAAATTGTACTATAAAGCAATTATAATTAAAACAGCATGGTACTGGCACAGCAACAGGCTGGTTGATCGGTGGAATCGAATTGAAGACCCAGATATGAATCCACACACATATGGTCACTTGATTTTTGACAAAGAAGCCAAATCCATTCAATGGAAAAAGGATAGCATCTTCAACAAATGGTGCTGGTCTAACTGGATGTCTATGTGTAAAAAAATGCAACTGGACCTATACTTGTCACCTTGCACAAAACTCAAATCCAAGTGGATTAAAGACCTCAACATAAAACCAGGGCCTAATCTGCCCATCAAGTCCAGCTACGGCATCTGGGCTGAATCTGCGTGCTGACCTCAGCCTGCGTCAGCACCCCAAAATGCCCTCTGAGGAGAGCTAGTGTCTTGAGCAGAACTGCTCGTTGATGTGTGCTAGCGCCTCCGGTGGGACTGAGCTTTCCGCCCAGCCTGAGCCACAGTAGATGAACTGCGGCTGCGCTGAGCCGGTGCCCTCGGTGGACCCAAGCGCTCTGCCCAGCCTGCGTCATAGCAGGTGAACTGCGGCTGCGCCGAGCCGGTGCCCTCGGTGGACCTCAGCGCTCTACCCAGCCTGCGCCACAGTAGGTGAACTGCGACTGCGCGGATCTGATGCCTTCAGTGGACCCGAGCGCTCCGCCCAGCCTGCGTCACAGCAGGGGAGCTGTGGCTGCGCTGAGCTGGCACCTAGGGTGGAACTGAGCTCTCCACCCAGCCTGTGTCACAGCAGGGGAGCTGTGGCTGCGCTAAGCTGTTGCCTTGGGCAGAATTGCCTGCTGCGCTGAGTCAGCGTCTCCACAGCACTGCGCACTGAGCTCTACCCGGGACTCTGGGGCTGAACTGTCCGCCGAGTCCAGTTTGGGTCACAAGGCACTACGCGACCCAAATCCTGTCCAGTGTCCCCTCTCCTACAGCAACTCCCACCAGCCACCACACTAACCGCCTCCACTGGAAGGCTCTGAGCTGCAAACCTCAGTCGCTGCCACTGATGCCGCTTGTGCCGCCACTGCTCTGATCCTAGAAAATCCGCACTCCTCCCGTGTGCAGGGGCACGCAGGTCCTCTGCACCCTGGTCCTTCTGAACCGTGGAGCACTCTGGCTGTTGTGGTGTTGGGACCTTGGTGTTTCTGGCTCAGAAATCTGTACAATTCCCTGAATTGTTCACTGGAGCTTCCAAACACGGTCCACACTGCTCGCCGCCATCTTGGATCTATTGATCAAATTTAAAGCAGCATTCACTATGTAGTAAAAGCTGGTCTTGAAGTCATTATTCTCCTGACTTTGTATTCAAAGCGGTAGATGACATATTTATTATAATATACTAGTTGTGTTGATTGTTGATATGTTTGGGTAATGAAAAATGATCATATTTGTATATTATAATGTAGCTAACGATCAAATAAAACTAATGTTAAATAATTAAAATGGCAGCTAAAATACCACAAATACTTCTTAATGTAATGTAATTTTTACTAAATACAGTGTTGTTTATAAAATTAGAAATGCAATATATTTTGTATAGACTAGTGTATTAGTCAGGGTTCTTTAGAACTAATAGAATGAATACGTATGTTCAGTTATGGATTTATTCATTTATGGATTTATTACAGAGGCTTATAAGCAGTGACTTAGCAGTCCCAACAATGGTGGTGTACCAAGGGAAGGTCCAATAATCCAGTAGTTGTTCAGTGCATCAGCTCAGATGTCACAGCTGGTCTTCTGTACATACCAAATTCCTTAAGAAGTAGACTTTAAAGCTAGTGTTGGAATGGATTTGCCAGTGAGATCAAGAACAAGCAGCAAATCAGAGCAAACTTCCTCCTTCTGTGTTTTTTATATAGTCTACTCTCTGATGTGACTCAGAATATATATATATATCTTTAAAAATATAGATCAAAGGTAGTACTTCTACCTCAATATAAAACCACATAGACTGAGTCTGATAGAAGAGAAAGTATACAATATCCTTGAACACATTGACACAGGACACAACTTTCTGTTCAGAAGCTCAGAGATGCTGTTCATAGACACTTCATTTGTAACAGCCGGAACTGGAAACAACACATATTTCCCTCAACCAAAGACTGGGTAAAGAAAATGTGATACATTTACACAATGGAGTATTTCTTAGCTGTTAAAAAAATGGCATCAACTGGGAATAGGGCTTCCTCAAGACCCAGCTATTCCACTCCTTAGAATATACCAAGAAGATGCTCCAGCACACAACAAGAAAATTTGCTCAATCATGTTCATAGCAGCCTTATTCATAATAGCCAGATCATGGAAACAGCCTAAGTGTCCCTCAGTAGAAGAATGGATAAAGAAACTGTGGTACATATACACTATGGAATACTACTCAGCTATTAAAAACAAGGAATCCCTGAAATTTGTAGACAAATGGATTGAGCTAGAAATGATCATAATGAGTGAGTTAACCCAGAAGCAGAAAGACTCAAATGGTATATACTCACTTATATCTGCATACTAGCCCAATGGGCATGTCCCACGAAGCCTTCCTTACCAGGAAACAGGGACAGAGGGGAGGACATCCTATTGGGACTCTAGATGAGAGAAGCATGAGAGAATAGCAAAGTAGAAGGATCCAGAGGGTCCTAGAAACCCACAAGTAGAACATTATGATAGGCGGATTTGGGCCAAGGGGTCCCGCTCAAACTAAGGCACCAGCCAAGGACAATACAGGCGGTAAACTTTAAACCCCTACCCAGATCTAACCAATGGGCAGAACATTCTCCACACTTGAGTGGAGAGTGGGATATGACTTTCTCATATACTCTGGTGCCTCACATTTGACTATGTCCCCTGGAGGGGGAGACCTGGTGGCACTCATAGGAAGGATATCAGGTTACCAAGAAGAGACCTGATACCCTATGAGCATATACAGGGGGAGGTAATCCCTCTCAGGAACAGTCATAGGGGAGGGGAATAAGGGGAAAATGGGAGGGAGGGAAGAATGGGAGGACACAAGGGATGGGATAACCATTGAGATGTAACAAGAATAAATTAATAAAAAATAAAATAAAATAAAAATAAAAAAATGGCATCATTAAATGTGCAGGAAAATGGATAGAACTAGAAAAAAATATATCAACTCAAGTGAGGTAACCCAGACCTCAAAAGACAAACATGTTATATACTCACTTATAATTATACTAGCTCTAAAATAAAGAAGAACCATGCCACAATCCACAGACCCAGAGAGGATAAACAACAAGGAGGGTTCAAGGGTTGGAACTCATGGATATCCCTGGGAAGGGCAAATAAAGTAGATTTTATGAGTGTACTGTGTTCCAGTGTAAGGGGAACTATTAAGGTTATTTTTATAAAACTATGTTTGTTTTTTAGTTTCTCTTTTAATCAAGCTAACACATAAACAATTGAGATTATTTCATATTTCTTAAATAGTAAACTTCCAAATACAATAACTGAGCAGTTTTTACTCTATCCTCTAAGCTAATTTGGCTTCCTCTCAGCTTACCTCTCAGGGATACTTGTACTTTGTAGTTTTTCCTATTCCAGCTTTCTCTCCTGATTTCTCCTGGACATCTACCATGCCTGAATCCCCTACTTCTTCCTCCAACTCTTCTTCTGGCTAGCAAGAAGTCTAGCCCTGTTCTCTCCCCTGCTCAGGGACTGGCTGTAAGATGCTTTATTAGAATATCAGGGTACAGTTAGGGAGCTGTGTTTACACAACATGGAGACAGGAAATTCTCAGAACAAGGATTGCAACCAGATATGGAGGGTACAGAAATCAACATTTGAATTACACAGTAACTTTATGCCTACAGAGAACAGGAGGTTTCAGATTCTGTGGTGTGGGGTGATCTGTTAATAGAAGGTGATAGTACTGGAAGAAACTGTCTGGAAGAGTACTGGAAGAGACTGGAAGAGACTAATGCATCTCTGGGATAAGAGAGAAATCTAGTAGAAACCTAGGATTATAGGAACTCCCAGGAGTTTGTAAGGATGATCCTGGCTAAGACTCCTAGCAGTGAGAGATAGAGAGCCTGCACCTGGTATGTTCTGTAACAAGGCAAGGCTTCCAGTAGAAGAATTGGTATACCAACTTGGCCACAAAACCTTTGTAATTCAATTCGTCTTGCCTTCAATAAGTGCTGGGATATAAAGGTGGTACAGAAAGTGTGGAAATGGCTAACCCATAACTGGTCCAGCTTGATATCCATGCCATGAGAGGGAGCCCAACTCTTATACTGCTTGGGAGTCCAGGAACGAGAGGCTGGAGAGCCCAGACACCTAGGATAGAACCAAACAAGATTGGCATAACAAACAACACCAAGAAGTAACAATCAAACACAGATAAATGTCAATGAAATTATTTCTAGCGATATTCTACTATACTCTAGTTCAACTGTCATCAAAGAAGCTTCATGCAGCAAAAGATGGAAACAGATGCAGAGACCCCAGCTAAACATTAAGTTGAACAATGGGAATCATGTCGGAGGACAGGAGGAATTGTAAGAGATAGAGAGGCCAATGTCAAAATCCACACAACCAACTTACCAGGGTAACAGAGCTCAATGGCATTACAGAGACTACACTGACATTCAGGGTGCCTGTGTGGGTCTGACGTAGGTCCTCGGCATATACACTATGGCTGTAGAAGTTGATGCTCTTGTGAGCCTCTTAAAAGTGAAAATGGGGGCTGCTTCTGCTTTTGGGACCCTTTTCATCCTACTGGTTTATCTTTTCCAGACTTAGTATCAGGGGAGAAGCCTAGTTTAACTGTAACTTCACATTCCATGTATGAATAATAACTCTGGGAAGGCTGTCCTTCTGGGGAAAGGGGGAAGTGATGGGAGGAGGGACTGGGAGGATAAGAGAAAGGAGAAACACTGGTCTGTGTGTAATATGTGGAAGAAAAAGAAATAAAAACAAATACAGGAAGAAAAGCACTTGACAGTTCTTCAAGCGATTAAGCATGCAGTTCTCATGGCCCATTAGATTTATACCTCCTATATGTGTATACAGGAAGAACAAAAACTTATGAGAATTTAAAAATAGATCTTCTCAGTTGAAATGATTTAATTAAGAAAAACAAAAACTTATACGTGTACCCACCCTCTTAGGTTCAATTTGTTCCAGACGTAGTTTAAACTGACAATTAAGAATAGCCATCACAACTAGGTAACACTGTTTGTACAAAGAACAGAAGTGAATAAAATGACAAAATATTTATGATGTTGTAACTACAGTATAGTTATAGTTATAGTACCTTTTATGTTTTGAAACTTTATTATTATCTTTTGTATGTGTGTGGGTGTTTTGACTCCATGTATATGTGTGTCCTGTGTGCAGTAGCTGTAGAGACGTTGGATTTCCTGGGACATGAGGCATTGATGGTTGTGAGCCACCTTGTGGGTGTTAGGAATCAAACCTTGTCCTCCGGAGGAACAACCTGTACTCTGAAAAGGCTGAGCCACTTCTCAAGCCCCTTAGTAGTATTCTTAATGTTAATTCTCTTCTAACTTTAAAAGTAAACACTTTGGCTTGCTTTACTCTTGTTTCCTTTATTGATAACCTCATACTAAGGAGATTTTTAAAAGGAGCATGACACAAGTGGCTAAAGCTACTTTGAATTCTCTCCATTTCTACATCTTCTTGAGATAGTCTCTGCTCTCTTTCATGTGCAGATTGGATTGAGTGCAATACCAGTGGAAATTAATTTTCTTTGTTTTTGAGGCTTAGTGCTGTAGTCAAATCCCTTGACATAGGTACAATGATGCTGTGAAAATGTCAACCACACAATGGGTTCAGTTTGACCTACTTAACTGTGCTGAAATGATTTTTCTTTTCATCATACAAACTTTTTAGTTCTGAAATTGTAGGCCAAAGGTTAAAATAATAGAGAAGTTTAAAGAATTATCACATACATATTTTGTTCTTCTATACCTTTGAAAGGCTCATCTTTGCAGAATCTCAGTAAAAAATATGAATGTTACACTGTTTGCAGAGCATGAATAAATTTTAAGTATTGCTAATTTAACATCAAACTATAACCCCTTGTAGAATAACTATGAAAAGAAAGATGAGAATAACCACAACATTTGTGGATTATTATGTAAGTGCATATGACATCTCTGTTTAATAATTCTTATAGTTGATTTTATAGACAGCCTTCAATCATTATCAAAGTATTATATTTTCTACTTTAAAATAGTTTTCCAACTAGGCAGTATTAAACATAATTAATGACATACTTAATCTTCTACAATCCTATCAGTCTCTAGACTTTTATTAGTTCCTTCTTTTATAAATTGTCTATAACATGTCACAACAAAGGAAGAGCTACATCAGACAGCAACTAGTAAACATGCTATGCTGAAGCCAGGAAGCCTAGTAAACTGTTTGTTATTCCAAACAACGTTTCTATCTAGCATACTTTAAAAACCCAGGATAACCTTTTAAAGCCTGTAAATTTTTAGTGCGATGGTATTGGAATCTCTTTATGTGATGCCACATTTCCTAAGATTGAAGTATCCTTTTCAGGTTGAAGACTTTTATCAAGAAAATGTGATCTTAACATGTCTCAACAAATAACACCATGATGTTATGCTAAAATTAATAATAATAATAATAATAATAATAATAATAATAACAATAATACAATAGTATTTCTCTAATATAGGAAACAACAGGAACTTAAAACCCGACCAAGAAGGCAGAAGAAACCTGTGAAAGAAGAAAGCTATCAACTAATTCTAAGAATTCTAAAAATCTAGAGGATAACTTCCCCTTTCAGTAGTACAGTGAATGTGACAAACAGAAGTACTTCCTCTTTTGAGACTTCTAGAAGTGAATGAAAATAAATAAAGCCAAACATCCTTCTTTTACCCATCTGGCTCATAAGACAATTTACAACTTATACCCTGAACTAAACAAAAATGAGACTAAACAGCAGAGTGTTTTTTTGATGCATAAGCTGATGTTGCAGAGTTCCATATAGCCCTTACTCTCTGGGCAGGACAGATCAAGCCTTGGATTCCTGTAGGGAGGGAATGAAAGTGATATTTACATAAATTCAGAATCCTCAAATGAAAACACCAGATGTCTGTCTTCTGTTTTCTCCTCTAAAACATGGAAATGTACCTAGGCCTCCAGTTTATTCATTTCTTATTTGTCAATTACTTTTCTACAAGTTAATTATATGTTTTTGTGGTTAGTTGATGACAAAATGAGTGTTACCATAGAGCAAAAGACAAGAGAGGAGACTTACAAAAGACCACTACTTGTTATCTACTTCATAAATCTACAGGAAAATCACATATTTGGTATTAATCGTCTTAGCCATCTAGATGGAGAGTCTCTTTGTAAAATTGGGGAGACTAGAAGGATACAGTTGAGAGGAAGTGCAACTGTAGTATCCAAAGAAACAGCCTTGTTAGATGCATGCTGCAGGGGACAGCACTAAAACCACGGATCCACGCCCACATATGAGAATGAATTCCTGAAACCGCAATAAGACCCCAGGTCAAAAACAGCTTCGCCCAGATCCCTAATTCTTCAAACTACATTGCTACAGCGAGGAGCCTGGGTGAGTTTGAATTAGAAGGAAAGAACTCTAGGAACCAGAGAGGCTTGTAGTTGAAGCATCTAGACCCATCCCAGCAAGAAAGAAATGCATGCTGATATCACAGATTCTACATCGAGTCTCCATCACTGCCACCCTCAGAATGGATCTATGACTACCTCTTAGCCTGTTCAGGTTTTTCAGACTGTGCTGTGTGAGGATTTCCCTTGACTTTAAACACGTTTTCAAAAAGGAGAAAGGTGACTCATACAACCCTGGAAGCTAATGCTGCCAAGGCACAATGTCAAGAGGAACCCATCACTTCATTAGCATCCGCAACTCAGTCCTGTTGTAGCAATCCATAAAGAAATCCCCCTCAGGAACAGTCATAGGGGAGGGGAATAAGGGGAAAATGGGAGGGAGGGAAGAATGGGAGGATATAAGGGATGGGATAACCATTGAGATGTAACAAGAATAAAGTAATAAAAAATTTAAAAAAAATTAAAAAAAAAACAAAGAAAAAAAAAAGAGGAATACTAACTCCCACCCATGCTACTCATGATCACTCATAAATTAAGGGCGAGGCCTTCTGAGCCTTTCTATCTTCCATGGTGGAATGTTGACAGGTATCCTTCTTGTAGGCTTTGTGTGGAAGCCATGTTAGTATGAGTTACTGGTTGTAGCATCACTGTCCTATTTGGCAGTACAATTTTCCTGGCCCCTTTGCTTTTACAATTTTTTTGCAATCTTTGCTTTTTACAATCTTCCGTGATGTTCCCTGAACCTTTGATACAGTATTAAAATTATGTTTTCAATATTCATCCTTATATACATCAATGAATTAGCTCTCATCCCTCATTAGAAATTATTTTTTGCCACAAATAGAAGAATTACAGAGAACCAGAACATGTCAAAATGCATAGAAGTTACCATTCTTTTATTCACTGTGTATTTCTGGGCTCCTTATCAAATATGAGGTATTAGTAGATGTCTTATGTCTGGGTCTTCAATTCTATTCCATTTATCATATCTGTTTTTATGTCAATATCATGCTGTTGTTGTTGCTATGGCTCTGTAATAGAACTTGAAAGTGAAATCTACCTCATAAAGTTCTTTATTCAAGATTTTTTTTTGGCTGCTCTGGTTTTTTTTTTTTTTTTGTTGTTGTTGTTGTGTGTACATGTGTGTGTTTTCTTATAAAGCTTAAAATACACATTAAATATTTGTGAGGAATTGTGTTGGAATTTTGATGAGAACTGTATTGAATGTACAGATTATTTTTAATAGGGTGGCCATTTTTTACTCTGTTAATCCTACTGACTAACAAGCATGGCAGATCTTTCCATGTTTTGGTATCTTCTTCAATGACTTGAAGTTTTATCATTCAAGCCTTTTACTTGCTTGGTTAGAGTAAAGCCAAGATATTTAATATATATTTGAGGCTATTGTGAAGATGTTCTTGAGACCAACAGCCACATGCCACTTTGAGATTAGAGATTGAAAGTCCTTATAGTACTCAGCCCTCAATGGGACGTCTCCATCAAATCCTTCCCTTCAGAGATCAGAGAACCCTGTAGAAGAGAAGGCTGAACGACAGTAAGAGTCAGAGGTGATGGAGGATACCAAGAAAACAAAGCCCCCTTAATCAACTTAGCAAAACTCATAGGGACGCCCAGAGATTAAAGCAGCATGAACAGAGTACCTTTCTGCACCACGTCATCTGTATGTATACCTTGCCCTCAATTTTAGTGTTTTTATGGGGCTCCTGAGTGAGTAAATGAGGATGTCTCTGTTTCTTGTGCCTTTTGGTGGGAGGAGGGACTCTTTATCTTTTGTTGGTTTTATCCTGTTCAACTCCAAAGTGATAGTTTTTTATTATCTTATTATATTTTCCTTTTCTACATCAAAAAATAAATGGGTGGACCTAGCCACTAGAGTAAAGGCTAATAACTGAATTCTTACTTTTGCTTGCTGGAAAGGGAAAATCAGCTTTTTTTGATAGAGATAGACTGTATGTATCAACCACTCCAGGACAGGTCTCATGTCCAGAAATAATTGACCAAAATTTAATGGACTCCACAATCTTCTTCCTTTCTTCTCTCTCTCTCTCTCTCTCTCTCTCTCTCTCTCTCTCTCTCTCTCT
>OU015751.1:36319449-36342920 GCA_907169655.1 Acomys percivali | reverse complement strand
GAATTGAATCCATGATACTCCCATATATGGATCGAAGAGAAGGTTTATTGTAGATATGAGGAAGAAAACAGCTAAAACGTATGGAAGGATTCAGGCTGAACAAGGCCAGCAGCCTGAAGAGGGCTATATTTTTGGAGGTGGAATGGTGAGGGAGGGGCAGCAAGAGAGGAAGAGAGAGGTGAGGGAGCAAAGAAACCTAGAGACCAAGAGGGCAAAAGACTACGAACCAAAGAGAGGGAGAAGAACCAAGAGACCCACAGTGTCCACAATGGCCGGGGTTTTATAAGGACCAGAGATTGGCAGAAGGGAAACCTTCATCCTGGGCGGGAGCTTTTAGGGTAGGGTCACAGTGAGGGTGAGAAGTACTGGGAGGAGCCAAGGCTAAAAGTGACACTCATGGGGTTTGAGACCTAACATTAATAAGGCATCTTTGTATTTCCCCCAGCACAGTACAAATACTGTGTTTAATAGATATTCGGTAAGTACTTGTTTCTTAAATGCACCCCATGTTCCCGTGCTCCAGGGCAATGTAATCAAAAGAGCAGAAAGATGGTCTTGAATTAAAAACTTGGTATTCATTCAAGAACTTGTGGAGAAAGGTTTGTTTATTAACCTGTTCATGTGATTGATTGAACCAGACCAGAACCAGCCAGCCAGCCAAACAAACTAACAAAACCTACCAAAATTCAGTTTCTTCCCTTTTATCTAATTACTAAATAGGCATGCTTCATTCATTGAGTTAAATAATAAAAATGAGAAAATCATGATATATTTTATCTGCCAAACACCGTTCCAGAACTAACATTATCATATGATATCGAATAATATATACATTGTGTTCCTTAGCAATGCTTACTGTTTAGATATAAGGGCATATATAATTTTCAACGAATGCTGTTCTTTAATTTATGTCAGTTTTTTGTTTTTCATATAATATGCACTTTAATAGCAATGTTCTTCAAAGGCAAATTTTTATTTGTCAAAAATATTTTTTCTTGGAAATGACAAAACCAAGTAATCATCTACATTTATTTTTCTTGCTTAATAGAAAGTCTGACAACACAAAGACCAAAGGGTGTATAAGCTCAGGGATGCTCTTTTGAACTAGAGTTTAAAAAGAATTGGAGGATCATTTGTAGGATGTTGCTCCTGGAAAGAAAAGGAGAAAGTTGTGAAAGATTAAACAAACACCTGCCACTTCAATCTTTTGTAAGAAATCATTCTGGGAGTTCTAATCACTCATCTCCTCTTTATTGGGCTACCCAGAACTAGCCCAGCATCCACTCCTATACTGAGTACATCCAGAGTTACCTGTGTAAAAGGGACTTTACATGAAGGGAAGATTATTCTTGTAATCTATTGACAAATGGAGCCCTTTACCTCTTATCTTTGTGCTCACGCAACATTCTCTTCTGATATACAAATGATTTACAATTCACACATCATGTTGCCTATTATATATTCAGGTTTACCCATAATTTTGATAATCCTCCTTTGAAAAAAATGAAAATATCAATAGTCTTTCATATGTAAGAAGCATTTACTCAGTGCTTTAAACAATTCTATGTCTAACAGTCTTATTCAGCATTCTTAATTCTGTGAGCAGTCTAAGATTATAGACAGAGCATGATATGAGATGTTAAAATATTCCTACTTTTGAATTTTGTTTAATTACATATTAGACCCCTTCCTCCTCCTCCTTGTTTTCTTTTCTCATCCTCTCTCTTTGTTATCACCACCATCATTTATCCTTAAAGAACATTAGAGGACACTATGGTCTATCAATGAAAGTGTGGATTAAGTTTTAAAGTTTCATGGGTCAAAAGTAGCTTTATACTTAAATGATTTTTTTTCTTTCGGTTTTTGGAGACAGGGTCTCTCTGTGTAGCCTTGGCTGTCCTGGATTCACTTTGTAGACCAGGCTGGCCTTGCACCACAGTACCGAGTTGAGTGCGAAGGGCTGCGGATTTAACTCATGCATACACACACACACACACACACACACACACACACACACGCACACACGCACAATAACACAGCGGATCCTTCGTGCTAAGAGAGCAGCAGCCTCAGCAGCAGCCCCGGCAGCGGTTTATTACTCATCTCCAGAGTTCAAAATAGCCTTCTTTTTAGGCAGCAAAACAGGAATCCTCCTCTCAGGTGAAATCCCTCAAGAGGTAATCCCACACAGGAGGAAAAGTCTCGAGGAAGGGAGGGGCCCGTTCTCAGAGCAGTAAACATGACTAGCTAACCAAGATAAACACAGACTTGGAAGCTGCTAGCAACAGGGCATGAAACAGGTAGACAGGCAGACAGCCCAGTCTGGCCTGGTTCCTACAGCCTTGAACTCATGGTAATCCTCCTGCCTCTGTCACCCAAGTGCTGGGATTAAAGGCGTGCACTACCGTGCCCGGCTTACTTAAATGATTTTGAAAACACTCTACAAAATAGAGACAGGCATTCCTTTCGTCAAATATTACATAGTCATCTTAACAGATGAACCGTGCATCTCTGAGAGTGGTGTGGAGTCTGTCCACCAGCTCATACCTCTTGTTTAGAACAAAACACAACACAAATATGGACTTTCAATGATTTAATTATTAGTCTATTGAACTGATGAAATATTGTAGATAATTCGATATTTAAATCTCTGCTTAATGAAACAATTACCATCGTTTTATTTGGGATATTCTCTTCGTAATATTTTAGATTAGCACACAGGTCAATGGGTTTTCTTAGGATGCTTTCATAATATGTGTTGTCATAGTTTCTTTTCATCCATACACTTTAAAACTCTTCCCTGCTCCCTGGTCCTCACTATATAATTCTGTATGTTTTAGTTTTTGAATTTATAACACATAATGAATTCACAAATTTCCAAAACATAAAGTAATAAAATATGAGTCTCTTTTCAAAGTGCATCAGCATGTTTCTAGGTGTTGCATGTTTTTACTGTGGAAGACTCCAAGGTGAAAATAACTCGTCAGGGGGAAACGTCCTACCAGATGACCAAACAATTTATTGATTCATCACTTTGTCTGCCCTCAATTATATGTCACTTTCAAACATGGGTGCTTCCTTTTACAAACTAACTTTATCTTTGAGACTAAAGGTGTGTGCCCTGGACATGTCTGTATTCCAGCCAGAGGGATTGAAGGTATGTCATTCCAATCTGATCACGGAGACCTAGAAGGTCTTTGGATGTGATCCATTGCCAGAGCAGCCATGTTGCTGGATTAAAATTCTTCTACACAATGATGAGAAGCTCTAAGTAAAGCCTGGCACTAAATGTAGACTTTGGCAATATTGTTTTAAACTCTGATTAAGTCTAATGAGTGACAGGAAAATTAAATAATTTTCTTTTGAAGAACATTGTAGTTAAATGTAAGTAGTAACTACTGTTGGGATTTCCTGCAGTATAAATTATGAATATTTTCATTAAAATCATGTTTGATATTATAATCCTTTGTTACATTTAGCAGGGATTAGTTATGTATATTAAACCCTAACATATAATTCCATATATATGTATCTATGTTTATATATGCATATAAAACATATTTAAAACTCCGTTTTGTTTTTGGAGTTGATGCCTATCATATTTTGCTTTCTCTGTAATAGAAGCGTTAAAATTTAGGGGTCTTCATCTGTTGCATTTTATCTTCCAGTTAATGAAAATTCTCAAGCTTGACAATGTACAATGGGGAAAATCTCAAACACAGCAAACAGAATAAGACAGCATAAGCGTAAAAAAAATCTTTTATTATTGTGAGTAAACAGGAGTGGGGGTGGGGGTTGAGGTATGGCTGGGAAGCCTAGGCTAGGTTGTTCCTTGGGAGCAGAAGGATCTTTAAAGTTTTCCTCACGTAATTTAGCATTGCTCAGTTTTGAGAAAGGGTAGCTGACTGGCCCACAGTTGATGTTTAAACATGCCTGAATTTATGATCTGATCAGGACTTGAACTCATGAAGACAGTTCATCAACATTGGGCATTGCTGGTGGGAGATCACAGCTACAGTTTCTTTGTTTCAAGCTGCCAGGCTTTTGTCTCAGGTCAGCAGAATGAGGAAAAAGAATCCATCCACTTCAGAAATTCATCATTGTTAACTATTAATGGTATCAGGGAATCTGTTTAACTCCTCCTCCCTCTGAAGCATGTTCATTTCTCATACATCTTTGGTCTTAGAGTGTCACTAAGACACAGAAGAATGGGTTTGGACATGGAATGCCCTTGTAGCTGAGTTATATTCCTAGAGTGTTTGACTTCAGAATATAGTGTAGCTTCTTGACTCTCAGTTCCCTTGTTAAATTAGAGGCACAATAACAAAGTGTTTCTTTTTTTGTGAATTCATAATACTTTACCTGGCTAATGGTCAGAAAGTAAGATATAACTGAACAGAGCTAATCAATAAAACTTATATCCAAGGCTAAGATCACAGTTTGGGGATTTAAATAATTCATTATTTCATTCATTTGTTCATTTTGAATGCCAACTACATTTAGCGCTGAGAAAATTTTAATATCCAGACTTTAATATTTGCTTCATCTAAAGTGAATTTTCCCATATAATCAGTTGACTGACTCTATCTTCTCTGATCATCCTGGAAAAATATCACCTGAATCAGACCTCTCTTTATTTTTACCATTAATATCTAATAATTTACATTTATTTCCTTGTCATTTTATTATCTATTTTCACCATGAAAACATAACCCTTACAAATGTTGCATCATTGTTTATGTCTGGTTAAATCATTCCTTGAGTAACTAGATACACTAATAAATACATTTGAATAAATGAATACATAAAACATTCTATACAACATGTGTTGATTCCATTTCCCTTGCAATAAAATATTCCTTTAAAATATTTTTTACTGTTAAAATGTTTCATGTTTATAAATAGACTATATTTCTCTGCCTTGTTTACATTCAGAACATTTGTACTTAAAAGAATGCTACGACCGACATCTTTATGCATGAATGTGAGCACATAATAGCCTGATAAAATGACTCATGTTTTATAGTTTCTTAAATATTCTGATATGCATTGTGCATTCACTAACAACAGCTAGTAGGATACATTGATGATAATGACTCAGGAGAAATTTGTTTCATTGAATATCAACTTTTAGAAAAAGAAATTAATGAGCTGTATAGAAAAAGCTCAGAGAAATTAAGTGGGCTAGGACAGTATAGAGCAAGCAACTGCAAACAAAGGTTGCAATCATGAAAATGACCAGTTATCACTTATAATAATGGTTGAAGTAATGAGAAGAACTGTAGAATGGTATGACTTTTAGTAGGTAGAAAATTAAAGTTTCAAGTGCTTTTGGGCAGTCTTTGGTTTATGCATGAGTAAACAACAGGGTATGATTTCTAGGTGACTAATATGGTCTAATATTTAGACTTGAAAAAGCTGTGATTAATATCAATATAAAGGGTGATTTAGTGTTTGGAGTATTTAGTCTGTAAAAGTGTGTGTAAACTAAACTGCTGATTAGAGGCATCCTGAATGCTAAAAGTTGTATCACAAGTACTTTTTTTTTTTAATATAAGAATGTATATTTTTCTCATTTAATATTCTTAATAGACAAAAATGAATATTTCTTAACTATTATAAGGTTTCGTAAGCATTAGACTAGTCTCAAATTCACTTATGACAGCTAGTAAATTAACATTTCTTCATTGTATATTTACTGTGCACATGAGAGGTGCAAAAACAGTGCGCTAGGATTGATTATTAGCCCAATTATAGAGCACATGCTTAGAGTGTGTGAGGGCCTAGGTTCAATTCTAAACACTGGAACAAAGAACATATTAAAAAACAAACAAACAAGCAAACAATAAAACTATGTTAGTTGATATTTGAGATAAGATAAGTCAATGTTCTCCTCCTTTGCAAATTTAATGTCTAGGCTAAGAAGAGATGGAATGATAGAAATTAGCAAAACAAGGATTGAAAAGATTCAACTGAAGAGGAACCAGTGCATTAAAAAGTGTTAATACCCCCAACAATATAGGTAAAAATGTAACTTGTAAATTTAAAATTGAGAGAGGTAACTAAGTTTGAAGTTTCATGGAATATTGATTTGGAACAGTCAGTCGATGAAGGTAATGAGGTAAAAACAATAAGAGGCAAACCTCCAAGAAAACCGCAAACAAGAAGGAAACCAAATAAAGCTCATCTCATGGGGAACAAAATAGTTTGTAAGAAGATGATGCATGGTAAATATAGAGTCCAAAGTTCATGATGTTGGAAGACATAATAAAATAACCCAAGGCGTTTAATAAAAAAGACAAAACCTTGATGGTGTGTTCTTAATTGATTTAGCCTAACCTTTGTGCTTTGACATTATGACAATGATCCTCATACTCTCATAGAGAATTGTGAAGGCAAGGGTTAATCCATGAATGAAGCTAGCTGACACTAAATATTTTTTTTACTTCAAAGGAGGAGGTTCATAAAATATTCAACCTTTTAGATCATCTCTATACTGGAAGCCCATTGAAGAGGAAGCTGAGCAAACACTGGGACAGACCAGAGTACCTAATGGGCTAAGAATATTTCATAAACACAGAGGCTGTGACTCAAAGCCCTATTCTTACAGTTAACACAGTATGTGGTATTTCTGCATTAATTCCTCTTGTTATAAAAGCGCTATTTCTCACAAGTCTCAAGGGGATCTTATAAAATCAATTGAATAACAACAGTTAAGTACTTTGAGCTTCTCAGAGAGAAAACTAAATCTTATAAGTGCCTTCTTCAACCACCTTCATATTATTTTATACAGTGACTTAGAGTAAATATAAGAGATAGATTAATCTTTCATCTCTTCATTTTTATCTCAATAAATTGTGAAAAAGAGACTAACAGATTAATGCAGTGCATAGACTATATTCATTAATGCTAAACATGATATAGCAAGCAATGAAGTCATTCTGTGACACACTCAAGAAATCGGTGATATATATATAATAGTACCTGAAGCTATGACTTTATGTCATATAATTTTAAATAAAATATGACATAATTTATGTCAGAGCTCACTTTTAGAATGATTATACTCCCAGGTATGGTGGCACACACCTTTAATCCCAGCACTCAGCGAGGCAAAGGCAGGTTGATTTCTGTGACTTCCAGGCCAGACTGGTCTACAAAGAATCTAAGACAACCACCATGCAGAAACATTGTCTAGAAAACAAAAAACAAACAATAAAAACAGTAAATCCAAAGAACAATGGAACAACAACAAAAAAGAAAAAAGCACCAGAAAAGAATGATTATATGTGTAATTTTCCAACTGTACTCACAGCAAAGGTTTTCAGAAGTTATCTAGGAGAGTATAAATATCTTGTCTCTGGGCCTAGAATATTTGTCTGTGCAGCACTAATGCATTTATGAGATCATCGAAGGTTCTTAAAGATGTGAAATAGTAAGCAATTCATCTTTGCTTATTTATATGCCAAGGAAATTTATTATGAAGTCTCCTATCATTCCAAAGCCAAAACAATATTAGAAAAGTAGAGTCTGTGTAAGGTCAAGCACGTTGAGGTAAAGCACGTTGGCTCCATCAGTAAGAAATTCCTAGATGTCAAAGCTTAGGCATCACCATCAACAGTCCTCATTATCTCTGAAGTTCCAGCTTTGCCACCTGTCTAGGATCAATTTTTTTCTGGGATATGTTGTGTCAGATTGACCCTTGATGAATCTAGCCTTTAAATTAGTTTGTGCAGAGAACACACTCGGGGTTTCAGTGATGTAAGTTGGATGGGTCAAACTGTTGGGTAATTAAATTACCATATGAAATCACTCCTCATGAATAAACTCTTCTCCACTACATGTTAGCAGGCCAGAGAGAAAAAAATTAAATGCCATATTTTCTCAGTTATTTGTAGAAACTAAGCTGTTAAGTGAAGACAAAAATTGAATAGTTATCTCTAGATCCCGGACAAATCAGAGGGTGATGGAATGGCGGAACATAGCAAAGGGACACAGCACACCGAGGGAACAAGAACTTTTGGTTTCTGTAAACAGATAAGGCGAAAGAAAATATCAGCTTCAGAATATCCATGTCATGGTTGGGCATAGCTAGAAATAGTTTTACAGTTTACAGGTTTGGTAGCTGTTGGCTGATAAGTAAGCACTCTCTACTGTGATTTAATTATGATATGTGGCCTACCAAGTCAATTATCTCACTTTACCCCCAAAATGCCAAAACTTCTTTTAAGTTTTAAAAGTTTTGAAAATACAAAGAAATAGATTAATTCTATCATATATTAGCATATATATAGAAAATATACTCCAAAAACTTACTAAGGTATAAATATAAAATTTAGAGTAGATAATCTATAATAGAGTTAAGTAAATATTATAGAATAAGTTAATACAATTTCATATATATTAATTTTTATAAAAGGTTTTTCAGGGTATTAATTTCTTTCTAAAAAAATATAGCCAGAGCAGAGTTGGATGAGGAGTATCTCAGTATTCCAGGGAGGTGTTCTCTATAACCCCTATTTTGAGGGTAGATTATAGTTGAGAATTTTTGAATAAGGATGAATGAAAACAGACATGATTGATGTTGCTATGGAAATAGATGAGGGCTCACTCAGCCCAGCAGATGCTGCCCCTGGACAGACATGAAACGGTCACCAAACAAGATGTAACAGCAATGTGGGGCTTGAGATGCCTGAACATCTGCTGGGAGTCATGTTTTGCTAAAGCAACACCTCTGATAAACAGAAGAGTGGTAGATAACATGCTCTCCCTGTACCATCTCGCTGTTCCCTTTCACCGAGCCATCTTCATCCTAAACTATCCACAAAAGAATGCCTGTCTCATCTAAACAAAACCCCTTGCCAGGCTATAAAGCATTCTCTCCTCAGCTAGCACCAACTTCTTATTCTGCAACAATTGCTAGAATTTTCTTTTGTAAGAATTTTTTTTTTTTTTTTTTTTTTTTAGTTTTTAAATTTTACTTTTAAAGTATAGTTTGGTCATTTCTCCCTCTGTCCCCTCCTACTTCTCCCATGCCTGCTTCGGGATCTTCCAAACTCATAGACTCCTCTTCTGAAACCACTGTTTTTATGTTAACATATAAATGTCACCTGCTGAGTCTGTTCAGTGTTGGCTGTACTTACATATGTCTAGTGCTGACCACTTGGTATCAGATAATCAAGCAGGAGGCGCTTCCCTGGGGAAAATCAACTTTTCTGATCTTATCAGTCAGTCGTTAATTGTTTATAGTTTTTTCTTTATTGATATTTCATAAATTTGCTTTTTTATTTTTTAATTAATTCTTACTTTTTTACCTACACATTTATATTATTATACATAAATACAATAAACTACCTATAGTAAGAAGAGCCATGAAATAGTCAGGAATTATATATATGTTACATTCATAGTGGTTTGGCTATTTGTATTTGGCGGTCTTGAAGAAAACTTCTTTCCTATCTTGGTGCATCTAAAAATCCTTATTGTAAATCAATATCTATCATATCTCGTCATTATCAACTTAAAATATCTATCTATACTGAAAAACATCTTAACCCCTAAACCACTAACGATAATTGTAAAACTAAATTATCTGGTCTTTAATCCCATCTGAGACTTGAAGAGGAATAAAATTAATTATCTGAGAATGCAGGGAATGTTTTTAGATTGGTTTTTTAAAAATTATACCTAGAACAAACAAGCTCACAGTGTGGCTGTCTAATTACAGCTTCTACTTTTGTGATAAAATATCATGTCCTTGTACAACTTAGGGAAGAAGGAGTTTATTTCAGCTTACAACTCTCAGGTCACAGTAAGTTGCTGAGAGAAATCAAAGTTTTCAGGACATTCAAAAAAATTAATCACAGGAACCTATAGGTGTGAACTGACGCAGAGGTCATGGAGGAATGCTACTTAATGGCTTGCTTCCATGGCTTCCTAAACTTGCCTTTTAATACTGCCCGGGGACATCATCCCAAGCATTACACTGCCTATAACTGGGCCCTATATCATCAATCATCACTCAAGGTACTCAAGGCTTATATATAGGATAATCTTGTGTGTATGAGGGGGTGGGGCTAATGAGCCACTCATTCTATGCTGGGATGTTTATTGCCTGATCTGGGATAGCAGGTCTTATGCAGGCAAGGACAGCTATTGTGAGTTCATGAGTACAGAGGTCCTGTCACATCCAGAAGACACTGTTTTGCTTTGGCCTTCCCTGAACTCAATCTCTCTGTTTCCTCTATTGTAATGGTTCTTCCATATTGAGCACTCCACAGACACGTATTCTCTGAACTTTTACAAGTTGTGAGTTTGTCAAACGCCATTGACTGCACAAAGAATCTTGTCTGGTCGTGTCTGAGAATTGATTTAATCTATGTGTGTAGAGATACAAATGTATAGGGAAGTTTGGCAGTATGCGTACTCAACTAAGTAGAAGCAGTAGTTTCGTCCCCGTGGCCTGTGGGCTCCTCAACCATGTGTTTTTGGCAAGATTTATGGTACTAGTCTTATATTGTCTCTGATAAACTGGCCCTTAGAGCTAGATAGAGAGTGATTGGTTACTCCATAATGTGTATACCAATATTTCATCCTTAGGCATATTTTGTCATAATTCTTGTTATGGTAGCTCACAAATCCACAGCTGGAAAAATTACATGTGTGTGTGTGTGTCTGTGTGTGTGTGCACATTGAACAAACACACACATTCTAGCAGTCTGGAGTGCATTTTCTAGTACTAAGAAAGATTCCATTCTTCATATGGCACGAATGAAGACTTATAGATGCCTTTTTTTTCCTGCTCACACAAAGAACAGAAAACCAGCCTTAAATGCTCTGTGCATCATGCACACCTTGTACACTTACAATTTTAGGACTGTATAATGTTTGTGAGAAATTATATCCTTTCAGAACAAAACAACCGGACACTGACATTGGATCAGACCTGACAGGATGCATTGCTCTCAGCATTCTGGACACTGACCTCCTGTATCCTTCATGTTCTAGCATCAAGTATTTCTTTCTTTTTTTAATTACATTTTTAAATTAATTTATTTATATTACATCTCGATTGTCAGCCCTTCCCCTGTATCCTCCCATTCCTCCCTCCCTCCCACTTCCCCCCTTCTCCCCTCCCCTATGTCTGTGATTGAGGGAGACCTCCTCCCCCTATATATGCTCTGCATCAAGTATTTCAATTGCTGTTCCTCATCAGAACAAGACAGCTCCAAGGACTGCTTTGAAGAAGGCTTCCAGTCCTCAATGGTTCCAGCCTCACAAATATGTCTGTCAGATATATTGGACCAGAAGGCTGAAGAAGATGCTCCAATATTATAGAGAAAAATAGGAAAATAAAGAAAGGTACTTTGTTACGTCCAAGCTGGCAAAACTAGTTGTAATAAAATATGCCAAAGCTACTTTCTTTCCTATTGTGGACAGGTTAGTGATGTTTCCATGTGATTTCTCACCCAACAAAGTATCAACACTATTAATAAGGCAAATATGTCATTCATTGTAATAATCATGGCATATGAAATCTCATGCTAAAATCTAGTGCAATGTGTACAATTTTGTTTTCAAGCTTTCAATAGGTTATTTTCTTTGGGACATTTGTGACTGGCCATGCCTCCATTTATAAATTGTTTTTGCATTGTGCTTATTGTTTTTCTCCCAGAAAAGGTCTTTCTAGATCTGGCCTATAACTTTCTCTGTGTCCCAGGTTATTCTAAAGCTCTTCAACACCCTCTCACCCAGGGAGTGCTAGGATTACAGCTGTAAGTTGTCACATCCAGTTATTTGATATCTATTTACAGATCTGAAACTATTATATTTGTTTTAAAGAAGATTAAGACAAATATTATTTTTAATATTATAAAAGAATATTTACTGAAAATGATAATGATGAGGAATCTTTAGAATTTTAATGTTTTCTACCAATAGACACTCAAACAGAAAGTAAAATGTGTTGTTTATATAAAGGAGGTCTGGTACTTAAACAGAATCGCTGAAGAAAAATAGATATGCTTTCTTTTTTTTCTCCATTATTTATATTTCTATGTTTCTATTCTTTGTCACAGTTACAAGATTGTCCTTACATCCCAGGTCTAAATGCACACACAATAATAGCAGAAGTAATTATGGTAAAAAATAAAACCACATATTTTCAGTAATGCATTCTTGGTGCTTCTGAAAAGATGAGCTCTCATTGTATATAATCAATGTAAACATTGATATGTTTCCCTTAACTTCTGAAATTTTAATTAAATAATTTCATAATGGGAACCAGCCACGTTTTCCCTCAAAAAATAACATGACCAAAAATAGCAACAGCACCCCCATATACAAACAGGCAAAAAAATAATAATATGGGCCTGACTACTCAGGCAACAGAGTCTACAAGCTTACAAATCATCAGCTCTGTCCTACTCTGTGGAAGAACTGTCTCAGTAGAATAGTGAAAACATGTTCAGTCTGCAGGATAGGGATGTGTGTCTTAAAGAAGAGCCGTGCCATCCATGAGATGCATGAACCATAACAACTATCAGCATGGCATGATGGCCCTGAGATGTTATAGTGGCATGCATACTGTAATGGTAAACAACAACAACTCTCTGTCTGGGATTAAGACCTGAAAATAGGTGGAAGGACGTGATTCTTGGTACTGGAAAGCCTTTAGGAAGTACTGAAGTCATAGATATTGGAGGTGAACCCTACTACTCCTGCTTACTGAAACAGAAGAATCTCTTAAATACGTCCTAAATGGCTGCAATCATCAGACAGATAAGTGTACTACTCACCCTTCATCAAATACACTTTTTGCCACAAATTGAGAAAACCACAACCAGTCAAAATACAGCTTTCTAGAGTCCAGTACTGATGAATACATCATCTACAACACAACTACTGCACCTCGTGCTCAGGGAGTATCATGGAAGAGCCGAGAGGTGCGGGTGGGGGTAATACAAGAGCCAGAACATCAGGAAGTTGTTCAGAGACAGTGTCTTCTAGTAATGTCAGAAGTTGTACCTGCAAAGTCTCCCCAACCTGAACGCCTAAACACAGGCTGAACTGTGAAAAATAACGTAAGGCCTCAACCTTACATGAAATAGTATCTTCAACTAAGGCTTGCTGTAAGTGGCAAAATCGTCTTCCCCACGGAAGAGCACACCTATTAGTTTACCAATACCATGTGCTCAGCCACCAAAACAAATATACAAGGAATATTAAACACAGTGACCAGGTTATATTTAGGCTATATGTAAATATGTACATATATGTATAAATAAAATAAATATAGTTATATTTATTTAATGTATATAATATAACAAAATAAATGATATATATCATATATAAATACACTAATATTTATTAATGTATATAAATATATACTATATATTGAGACATATATCATATATTGTATACATGAACATTTATACTATATATTTGTGTGCTATATGTGTTTACAGATAAGTATCAAACATTAAATTAAGAAAAGGTTATGAATTTGAAAAGAAAAAGAAAGATGTATCATTAAGGAGTTAGAGAGAAGAAAGGGAAAGGGAAATGATGTAATTATAATTTCAAAAATAAAACAAATACAAAGAAAAGGTCTGTGGGCAGAATAATAGTGGAGGAACTTACAGTCATGGAAAGAGTGGAATAAGTTGAAGATTTCTTTCTATACATAAAACAAGAGGTTCAGTCCACCACTGTTCCTTGTCTGAGGTAAGTAAACAACTTAGATGAGAAATTTGTTTCTCTACAATGGATTTATCCAGGAAACTAGCTGGCCTTCTCTGTAAGTTTTTTTTTTTTTTAAAAGTACTGATAACCCCACTGGTGTTTCTTGTGTTACCTTGCTCTGGAAAAATCAGGCAAAACACTTAGGGAAGTAATTTAATTTGTTTCATTTTCCTCTGAAGAGGAAAAGTTGAAAGAGCCAATGCAGGACAGGAGCTCCACCTCAGAGGACATATTTCTGAATAATATGCCAAATTTCATTTTGCATATTTGCTCATATATTTAAATATGCACTCTGTGTGCACCAAAAAATATGCTATTTTGTGCTTTAATATAGTTATAACTCTTATTGAAAAAGAATGCTCTCTGTAATCCTCTAAAATACCCTCAAAATTACTAAAGCCACAAGGGCAATAAATTTACTTTACTCATGGGTAAATATCATCTACTGGACAATCTCACTTATTTTAAGTATATTAACTACTCCAACCTTTAGCCATCCTGGGCATTTACTTTGCATATTTTCTTCTTCCTCTTCATCCTTGTTCTTCTCCTCCCCTTCCCCCTCCTCCTCCCCCCCTCCTCCTCCTCCTTCTTCTTCTTTTTCTTCTTCTTCTTCTTCACAATTTAAAGATTTGTGGCTGGAGAGATGGCTCAGAGGTTAAGAGCACTGGCTGCTCTTCCAAAGGTCCTGAGTTCAACTCTCATGGTGGCTCACAATCATCTATGCACTGCATGCATGATAAACAAACAAACAAACAAACAAATAAATAAAATTAAATATTTTAAGATGAATTTTTCTTTTCCTTTTTTCATTGAAAATAGTTTCTTTTCTCATACAATACATCCTGACAACAGCTTCCCTTCTCTCCATTCTTCCATGCTCCCAGCACTTCCCCAGTCACCAAGATCTACTTCCCCCCAACACTGTTTCCTCTTCAGGAAAGAGCAGACCTCCAAGAAACAGCAATCAGACACTAAAAAACATTGTACCAATAGCCAAGACAAGAATTGACAAAGCAACCAAGTAGGAGGAAAAGTCTCTCAAAAACAGGCAAAAGAGTCACAGAAACACCTATTGGCACTGTTAGGAGTCCCACTAGAACAGTAAGATAACACCCATAAAATATAGAAGAGGTCTAGATGCAGACGCATGCAAGCCCTGTACTTGCCCTTTCAGTGTCTGTGAGCCCATATGAGTGGTGCTCAGTTGATTCAGGGGGCTATGTTCTCCTAGTGTCCTCCATCCCTCTGATTCCTAAATTCTTTCCTCTTCCTTTTCTGCAGGCTTCTGGAGCTCTGAGGCAAAGGATCCAATGGAGACTCCAATTTAGACCACCTCTGTGTGAGTGTCTAACCTTGCATCTTTGCAAACATTCTCTATTGCTGCTGGAGGAAGCCTCTCTGATGACAACTGGACAAGGCGTGAATCTATGAACATAACAGAGTATCATTAAGAATCATTTCATTGCTTATTCATCCATCTATCTGGATAGTCTTGTTTGTTTCTACCCTAGGTCTCTGGACTATCCTGTCTTCAGTTCCCGGCCACTCAGGCAGTGTAAGTCACATGCTCACTCACGTGTGCCTCAAGTTAAAACAAATATTAGTTGGACAGTCACACAAGTTCTGCATCACCATTGTCCCAGTGCATCTTTCAAGAGGGACAAATTCTAGGTTGAGGTTATCCTGAATGGATTAGATTACCTGAAGTGGGTAGATCCATACTGACTGTGAGTGTCGTTTCTCATTAGCTAGGGTACTAGACTGAATACAAAGGAGAAAAGAGCTGAGAAACAACATTCATTGAGTATAGTTGTAATGTGAACAGCTGGCTTTGTTTTCTGCTACCATTCTGTGCTCACAATAAGGGGCTGCATCTTTGAACCATCAGCCAAAATAAACATTTTTTTTTTAAATACGTGTTTTATTTGTTAAATGTTTAGGTTTGGTGTCTTGTCAGCAATAAGACACATAACTATTATATTATGCATTTGTTATACTGTTTTGTTGTACCACTAATGCTGAGAGACTTGGATGAATTAAGATTCAAATTAAGTAGTTGTATGTAAATAGTATTTTCCTTTTTTTTCATTATACATAAATACATTATAGAGCCAGTCTTGCTTATGCTGTTTTCCTCCCTCAGTATTTTCATTTCTTCAACTTCTGCCTTTTCTTTTTTTTCTATTGTCCTATAAAACTATGTACCAGTAAAAGAGATGTTGGGAATAAAAGCTAAATCTAACATATTTCTAAATTAATTTATTATTGAGCCTGTCAGTTATTTCAAAACATATTATGTCTATCTAAGTTAATCCTCTATATTGACTTGAATTCTTTATACTTATCCAGATCCTGAGGTAAAATCCAAATGACGATTCATTTTTTCATTAAGTAATTTCTTCCCTTTAAGTTTATTATTCTTTAAATAATCAACCCAGCAAAGACACCTTGACATTATTTTTAATCACTTATTCCCTTCTGTATATTGGATTTTAAAATCATTTTAGAAATTACAGCATACCCAAAATATAATCTTCCAAGATATATCTATATATAAAGTATGTATTAAAATTCTCTTGTTAGTTCTCTAGTGTTTTCCTATTAAATATAAACTGTGAAAATAATATATCTGTAGTTTATATCATTGAACATTTAAGAAACTGATTTGGAAAAATCTTAGGTATCATGCATCTTGACCTAACTGGTCAACTGTAAAATACAACAGTGAAGTTGTATATTTCATTTTAATTTATTTATTGTTCTCACTTTGTGTTGTCCTTGAAGATCATGTCCATGGAATCAATGAGGAGGGCCACTTCATTATCCCTGTATCCATGCTGGAAAGAAGCATTGACAAGGAGACTTAGATTTTTTAATGTCTGTATCGACCACAGGCAACCTGGCTCTGTCCACTGCTCAGCAGCCTTGATATTTCTCCCTCATTGACTTCTTGGCTCTTCACTCTCAAGAATGTTCCAAATCCCTGTAGCCCATAAGTTTCCAACTCTTTCTCCCCAATTCTAGATAATATGGATCTCACTTATCTGTAAATGCTGTACTATGTAGAGAGAGATCCCCCTTGTCCCAGTATTCCTTGTGCCCTTTCATATACTCTTAAGTAAAAAAGAGAATCATCATTTTGTCCAAAGTCCAGAACTCTGTTTGTTAAATTTGATTTATTTGCATCTTAGAAGCCTGAATGTATGTTATTACTGCCAAATTTTACATCATAATATTTTACATCACCTAATTTTAAAATTCTGTTCTGTCATGCAATTAAAAACTATTTTGCTGGGGCTTATTAGACCAGACTACTTCTTTGCAAAGGAAAAAGGACAGTGAGCTCTGATATAAGATTATACTATTTAACTGAGTGTTCTAAATGTGGTGAGTAAATTATGGGAATTATTAAATATTACATTGAAGTTGACTATAGCAATACATTGCAGTAAATAGAAACCTTAATGAAATAAAATTTTGTGCAGGTAGTTTTATGCATGTATTACTTTTACAGCTGTAATGCTGAATGTATGAGAGTTCCTCTTCAAATCTATAACTTTCAGATTCTAGGATATATATGAAAATTAAGAATATCTAAGCCCCAATTGGGATGTGAATAATTTAAACTGCAGAACAAGCAAGTAACTTATATTGCTAATCCAACTATACGTGAATATCTCTGAAATTGGCTGAGACATGAATGTCTAGGCATAGACAATGCTTCTTGTTGGCTACAGAACCCCTATGAATTATTATTAGGTGCCATTATTAGAATGGCATGAATGAAGATTGACAGATTTTTTTTCTGCTTATACAAAGAGCAGAAAACTAGTCTTAATTTTCTGTATATCACCCACACCTTATAAATTTATAGTTTTAGGACTGTATAATGCTTGTGAGAAATTATATGCTTCCAGAACAAAAAAAGAGGACACTGACATTAGGTCAGACCTCACAGGATGCATTCTTCTCAACATGCTGGACACTGACATCCTGCATCCTTCATGTTCCAGCACCAAGTGCTTCAGTTGCTGTTCTTCATCAGAACAGGACAGCTCCCAGGACAGCTTTGAGGAAAGCTTCCAATCCCAATTGGTCCAGAATTTCAGACTGTCCCAGAAAGAACTCTAGTTTAGCCTGGAATTTCTCATGATTTAGAAACTGGACTACAAATGCTATTCCTCACCTTTTTAAACCATTTCCCCAATTTTATTTGGGCCTCTTAAGAGAATTGTGCCCCATTTCCTTTAAAGGGTTCTGGTAGGATTTTGGTTGCTGTCTTGGCCTATAGAGGGTTATTATCAATGGGAGCTGGTTACAAGTTATTATAGGTCTTATTTAAAGGGAAAAAATGTTAGACTCAGAGATGTGTCTCTTTCCTTTATCTTACATTTTTAGGTTTGAAGATAGGGGTTGAAAAGAAAGAAGGGGGGATATAGAAATATACAGAGAAGATAGAACAAAAAGTAGATCATTGAATATTCTCCTCAACTTAATGCCTTGTCACTCACAAGATTATATTTAATTCACTGGTACAGAATTTTGTATATAGATTCAAAATAAGTTTAATTTTAGATACAGTGATATAGAATTCAAATGTAACATGATTCATATATATATATATTTCTACTCTAGTATGAAGTATTGTACCCATATAACTCAATTATAATACAATGTTTACTTCCAATACTTTGAAAGTGCTATTGCAGTCTTTTTTTAGGATAAATAAGTTATACAAGTTTATTGTTTAATTGATCAAATCGTTTAATATCAATTGCTAGTCTATTTTAATCACAAGAATACACATCTTACGTGCAATAGATAGATATGATTCTATAGAAAGATAAGTTAAAATAGTTAGAAAAGATCTTCAAAAACCTGAGAGACATACAGAATATGGCACTTAAAATTTTTTTTTTTTTTATTTTAAAGATTCACTGACAATGAGACAAGTTAACTCTTGGCAACACCGAGCCTACCTCAAAGAGGTTAATGAGCATCAAAGAACCTCCTTATGGAGGCTGTCTTCCAATGTGGCAAACAAGCCACTGGGAAAAATGTCCTCTTTCTACCACAGACAGAATTCTGCTTTAAAAAGGACAAGCTTGGATGCAGGCAGAGACGACAGCCAAACTCTGCCAAGACAGGATAAGCAAGTCCTCAATAGTTCCTGCCTCACAAATATGTCTGTCAGATATATTGAGCCAGAAGGCTGAAGATGATGCTCCAATGTTATAGAGAGTTTTTGGTGACTGTTCAGACAGCAAACTATCTCTGTCAGCTTCTCATTTGGAAAGCTATTAAACTGCACTCCCGGCATACTCAAGCAATAAAGTTTTTTCCTTCTCAAGTCTCTGACGGAGTTGAAGACTAGGTAGTTTAGTTGTACAATGACTCTTAATTGTGTAGTGGTTAAGACATTTTTAGGATGTCCTCCCTTCTGTCCATGTCCCCTGGAGGGGGAGATCTGGTGGCACTCAGAGGAAGGACAGCAGGTTACCAAGAAGAGACGATACCCTATGAGCATATAAAGGGGGAATAAATCCCCCTCAGGAACAGTCATAGGGGAGAGGAGTAAGGGGAAAATGGGAGGGAGGGAAGAATGGGAGGATACAAGGGATGGGATAACCATTGAGATGTAACAAGAATAAATTAATAAAAAATTTTTAAAAAGATATTTTTAGGTCTAGACAGATGTTTTAAGTTGATAATGACAAGATGTGATAGAGATTGATTTGCATTCAGAATTTTAGATGCACCAAGATAGGAAAGATGTTTTCTTCAAGGCTGTCAAATACAAATAGCCAAAACACTAAGAATGTAACATTTATATGATTCCTGATTGTATCATGGTTCTTTTTGCTATAGGTAGTTTATTGTATATATGTATAATAATATAAATATATATGTAAAAAAAGTGAATATGCATAAAACAAAAAATATATAAAATAATATTTAATCCAGATTGAATATGGTGAGTCTGCATGGAATGTTTTGCTTCATCATCTTCCTGATTGACACCAGAGTTAGACCAGAATGTACCTGAGTGTTTCCTTATATTGCTTGACAAGAAGCTGCATGAGGTAGGGTGAAATATTTCATATTATTTGGATAAAGGTGGTATAGTGTAAAGGAGTGTGAAGTAGGAAACAGAAGTGGTAGGAGACTGTAATGGAAAGATTTCTGGGCCATTAACCACTATGTTGAATTTTAATTTCATATTAAAAGTAACTAGGGGCCAATACAGTTTGAATGAAACAAGTTACAAGGTCAGACTTGCATTCTTTACTTACGATTCTACCTAGGATTGGGGAGATGAACAAACAACCAACAAATCTTCACCAGGAAAAGCAGAAATAGAAGCTTGACAATTGTTTTCATTATCCAGGTGGGAGGTGATTAATGAGAGCCAATCTGAGCAGTGGCATCAGCACATATGGGCCTGTGCTTCCTTTTGGCTCCGTGGTCTACCAGCTGTGTGACTTCAAGCTTATTTGTAACATTGTAAAAGGTTCTTAAAATGGTACTTGGATAATTTATTTATAAAGGTATTAAATGAGTATATTATATAAGCCACATAACATATTACTAATTTTTAAATAATCAACAAATTAATGATGACAGTATGAATGTTACATCTATTTGTAAAATTAAGACCAATATTGACACTGGGGAGCAGTCCATGGAAAATGAAAATGATTTTTTACCTTAGAAATTAAGAGCACATTTTCCAGTTGATGGTATAGGCTCTCATACTGGACTGCAAAGATTTCAAGATACCTGTTTATCAGAAATGTAGCGAACATGCCTAAGCTATACATCATTCGAAATCTCCAAGGCTTCTGCTCATACAAGAATTTACTTCTGGTTCTAGTGGGAATTCCCCCCATATGGGGCCCCTTTGTCATTAATCATCTCAGGAAAATCAATTCCAAACATATATAATAACTTTCTTGGGCCTATATGCTATGCAATAATATGATAGAAAAAGACCTTTAAACTTTTTCAGAACACTTCTCAAGGTAATTTTAACAATAGTGTATTATCACATTATACTGTGTTCACAGCCAACCGAAGAAGCTCTATGGTTTTACTTCATTTGTTCACGAATATGTCCATGTACCCAGGGTTCCTATAGAGGAGGGATGTTGAACTGGGTACTGAAAACAATTTTAAAGCCATGGCAAAGAGCAGAAGAGTAAAATCTTATCCTCTACCTAAGACTAGGACCTGCTGCACCTCGCAAATCAGATGAGGTCCTACGCCATATATCAACACCTTCACCACCTACAAGCTGCCCCACAGCCACCTTTAATCTTTCTTTTATTCTGGAAGTAAACTATCTAGATGTGACTGGTTAAAACAGCAAAATCCAACATTGGACATTAGTCACTGAGTGTTGGTGGGAGCTTTGGTTCTTCACTACCCAAAGACACTTGAAATCACCACTCTGATGAATCTGCGCCATTGCCCCTATCCTGCCCAGTCCCTACCCTGCCCATTCCGCCCGGGTTAAAAGCTGTGAAATGAATGCTAAGGCAAACTCCACGAGCTTGAAATGGCGAAAATGTCTTCGGTGATGAGAAAAAAATACGTCTTTGTAAAGGAAGTTTCAAAACTCTCGTATTTTAATAAGAGGCAGTGGTGAACTCATAAGCCTCTGTGAGCTCTGAATTCTCCAATTGCTCTAGGTAGTTGAAGGAATCTGAAAGGAAGAAGATGAGGTCAGAAAAGAGCCTTTGCCACACAGACAAGGATGCACAAAGTGGAAGATGACTATTGCTCTGTAGGGATTGACTGTGGAGGTAGGGCACAGAGGCTTTCAGGTAACTGGGTGTGATGGTGTCACACATGGAAGAGGTGAAGATGGCCTCTAACTTCAGTTCTGGTCCTGCAGATGACAGTGTCACTTCTCCAGATACCTAGCACTGGGGTGAGTTCCAGTGATCTATTTTGCATATGCTAAATTTGAATCGTCATAAAAGTAACACAACACAACAAACACAAGAAGATCTGTGAGTTTGAATTTTAACAATTCAGTGAGATGAATGAATTGCTTTAGTGTAGGGAAGGTTGGTAAAAACATAAAGTGGATGAAATATCCTAGGGAGACAAAGAGAGTATAAAGAAAGCTGGGAGTTGTGATAGCTTTCCCTTATAAAGGAAAAAAAAAAATCTGAAGTGACTATTTCAAACATTGTATTGTATCTCATTGATTTTCATGATTAAAACATCTTTTCTGTGCAAGAGTGTTTATTCCTATTTTTTAAAAATGATTGGTTACTTATTTCTACATATATGCCCAAATTAAAAAATTTATATCATAAAACTGAAACTATACATGTAATCTCTCAATGACAGTTATTGTCATAAAGTTTTTTGCTGCTTGCTATATGTAAGAAGATCATTTTGGTCTTTTATATAGTTACTTCCTGTCCTTAGGTTAAAAGAGTTTAAGAGAAAAAGGAGAGGGAGGAACTCACAAGACCCCACCCTTCCCTGAGGAGCTATTGGCAGTAAATAGTTGCTGAGAGAATGGGAATCCTGATCATTAGAGCTGTAGTTACTGGTAAGTTGTTCATTCTACACGACATAATGGTCATCCCCATCCTCAGGTGAACAACCTGATTAAACCTAGTGGAAGAAAGACAGAGAGAAAATAGAAAAGAATAAACCTATCCTTTAAAGTATTTTAATGTAAGAAAATTCAAGTAAATTTAAATTTATGATTTAAGAATGATACTAAGAAGAATTTTATCAGGATATAGTATTCCTAAATATATACAATGATAATAAATAATAACTATATAAACATATTTTCCTAATTAATATAATCGACTTGGTCCATATGTTAATGGTATAGCATGTATGCATATGATTTCAGGGCTGATACCTTGATGTTAGGTAACTATTTTGATGTCTTTTTCCTCAGGAGGACCATTTCTTCAGTTCTCAGCATTCCTTAGAGCTTTGTCTAGGGTTGGGGCTTTCTGATATTTCCCCCATGCCTAAACAAAGCCCGAACAAGGAAGAGCCCAAGCTGCATGCTAGGGTGAAAGATGATTTTTTAGACTACATAGTGGTGATAAACAGCAGAGATTAGAGTGGGCATTGAGAGCTTGCATCATTTTATGCAAGCCTTCCATACTAAAGCTAGACTGATTTGTTGTTTATAACAACAAAAAGGACCTGTCAGATTTGATTTCTTTCTTTCTTTCTTTTTTTAGTTCTCATGTTTCTATGCTATTTAATGCTACAGATCCATTATTTATGTTGTCATAATCTGTTTCAATTTGTGTGGTAAATTTTAGGAAAAAAATCCTACAAAATATGAGAATAGAAGAATGTTTCCATTCCAGAATTCAGGACACTTTCATTGCAGATCAGTCAGCTACTACAGCAGAGCCAGTGACTGTCTGTGTAATACTGGTCTTGGCTCATTTAGACTAGGGTTCAGCCATTCAAAACTGTCATATTATAATGAATGCTAGTGAGTAAATCAGAATCATAGGCAAACTGTGAATTCTCCAAGTGCTAGGTGTAGTGAAAAGGATCCTGTAAAGAAGGCATGGGGGTGGAATGAGAGCATTTCTACACACAGCCCAGGGGTCACAAAGTTTGGTCTGAATGATCTTCCTGACTACAGTGAAATTTCCTCCAACTTAAAATGCCAAGAGGCTTTAGACCAATAGGATGTGTGTGTGTGTGTGTGTGTGTGTGTGTGT
>OU015751.1:36267093-36319439 GCA_907169655.1 Acomys percivali | reverse complement strand
TGTGTGTGTGTGTGTGTACATGTCTATGTTACAGCATGGATCTACATGTGGTATATGTACTTCTTCGTTGCACATGTACATATGTACATGTGGAGGATAGAAGTCAGAGTTTGACATCAAAGTTTCTTTCATTCGTTTCCACCTTTAGTTTTTGAAATACAATCTCTACCTGAACCCGCCTCTCCTTATTTTGCCTAGGCTTATCCTCCAATGGCTTTCAGGGTCCCTCTTCTCCTATTTCCAAAGTCTGGTGCTAAGATGTGCACTGCCACATGGGTGTTCCATATCTGTGGGATCTGGGGAGCTGAACTCATGCTCTCATGCTTGTGCAGGAGGCATTTTAAAGACTAGACTGTATTGTACCCAGCTTTTCAAACTATATTTTTTGACATTAAAAATTGAATGCCAATAAGTTGCTTGCTTTGTTTTGAGGTTATCAAAATAAGATAAAGTCCTTTTACCCACTGCTGATTTTCATCTAGAAACAAACACCTCCCAAATAGTATTGTTATATTTTACTGTTAACTTTTGTTAATAGTTATACAGCTTTAATATGCCAGCGTACTTACTGAAAATTCAACTTTGTATACTAACACAACCAAATTGTAATTATCTAACATTCATTAAGAACACATGCAATAGTAAGAAACTTAAATGGACGTTTAAGAAAGTTTAACTCAGCTAGAGTCTAGCTGAGTCTCCTAGCAGCAGAGGACATGGAGACTGAGTAGGCCACCTTGTAGCTAGACAGGACCTATAATGATGAGAGGGGAACTGCAATCCACCTACAAAACCTTTGACCCAAAATTTACCCTAACTACAAGATGTGCAGAGATAAAGATAGAACAGAGACTAAGGGAATGTCCAACCAATGTCTGTCCCAACCTGAAACCCACTCCATGGGAGAAAGGCAACCTCTAACACCATTAACAATACTCTCCTATGTCTACAGACAGGAGCCTAGCCTAACCTTCCTCTGACAGCCCACTCAACAGCTGATTGAACAAGATGCTAAGCTTCACAGTCAAATATTAAGCAGAGGTCTAGGTGTCCTGTCGAAGAGTTGGGAGGAAGGATAAAATGACCCAGAGGGTATAAAAAAGCCACAAGAAGTCCAACAGAGTAAATCAATGCTGACCCATTGGGGCACACAGAGATAGAAGCACCAACCATAGAGCATGCCTGGGCTGGACCAGGACCCCTATACATATATAACCAATGGGCACTTTGATGTTCATGTAGGTCCCCTAGTAAGTTGAGTGGGTGCTGTCTATGACATGGACTCTGTGGCCTTGCTTTTAAGTTACTACAACCTGGCAGGGCTGCTCTGCCTGGCTTCAGTGGATGAGGGTGAGCTCAGTCCTGATGCTATCTGATGTGCTAAGATGGGTTGGTGAGTGGGTTCCCCTTTACTGAGGAGAAGGAGAGGGGGGTAAGGGGAAGAGGATGGGAGTATTGGACCAGGAGGATAGGAGAGAGAGTAATAAGATTGGGATACAAAGTAAATATATACATTAAAAATAAAAAATAAAAAGAAAAGAAAGTTTCATTCTGTCCATGTATGGCAACTCTGACAAATTACTTTAGAACTGTTGTTAACATTTAGCACGTTTACTTCTTCGATGTTCATTTGAAGGGAAATCTCTTAAGCTGTGAATTATAAGAATGACAGCCTGGAGCAGAGTGAAATATCTGTATTTTTTCTTATCAATTAAACACCTTTGATTTGAAGGTCAATGTCTTTAGTTAAGTCTTTGAGAGCTGTTAAAGCATTGTGTGTGTCTCTTCAATTACTCTGACTAGGCAGCTAAGTCTCCACTGGGGAAATTGTGTTTCCAATATCACTGGTTGTACAGTTCCCAATTTTAATCCTGTTACTCATTACCTTTATTCCTTACAGTAAAAAATCTACCACGGAGGGAAGGAAGCATTGCAATTAATCAACCATATATGGAACAGAACAATGGATCTCACCCCTCAATAGGGCTCCTGAATCACCAATGATAAGGTAGAACAAAGACCACGACTGGGCCAGATTAGAATCTGTATTTCTCACTTAATCATCGCAGATGTTGCTGCCACAGTGCTTACTCTGGGGAGTCACACTTTAACAACAATTAGCAAGAAATGTAAATCTATCCAATTGACTTTGTAGGCCCAAAAGTATCTTAAAACTGAAGATATTTTGAAAATTGTGCAAACTTATGTGGAATGTTGCAGATAGTAAGAAAGATTTTTGAGAGAATCAAAATTCATTAAGATGTTTAATTCTTTTCATTTCAGTATTTCACAAAACATTTTATCTCAAATCAGGTTCACAATGCACAATTAACACATGTTTTTTATTTCAAAAAATATAGCTATGTGCATTCATCTCTTAAGACTGGACAATGACACCTTTATAATATGAGTTGAACAGGTTTGAGTTTCACAGGCAAGGAAACTGGGAGTAAGCCTTCTTCCATAACAGTGAGTTAACATCAACAATTCTTCTTTTGATAAAATGATAGGGAAAGAGACACAGGGTAAACTTTTTGCCTTTAACAAAGGACACACAAACAGACATAAGCATGTTGTGGTTTCTCAGGCATAGAGAGAGATTTGTGCACTAAAAGCCATTGACGCAGAAAGCAAAAGCTTAACTGTAATGGTTCTCTAAAGGCTCATCGCGAACAACCCTTCTAGTTGGAATTCTAAGAAGCTGAAAAATTGGGGTATGGGAATGTAGCTACAGTATGGAGACATATACTTTTAAGAGTCCTACCATATTTCTTAGAGGACACTAGATAAAAACAATAAAATGTTCTCATGATTCTTGGAGGGGACACTGACAATACCCATTCTCAAATAAGTTCAAACACTCTGTTCTTAATGATAAGATGGTTTCTATCTCAGGAAAAATAGTTAACAAGACACAAACTTTCTTGGGAGACTGAATGACTTATAGAAAGAAAGAAATACACAATTCTATTTAGATAAAGCTACATAAGAAAAGGAAATATTAACCTATATAGTCCATTATATCTGTATTTTCCTTCAAAAGTAGAAGAAAAATTGAGAATCACTTGTATAGTGTTGACAGTTCCTAAACAGAATTTCACCAGCATATGAGGTCAAACCATACTCCTATGAAATCCTTTGCCTTCTTAACCCTCTTGTCAACCCTCTTGACTTCCATTCTAGGGAAAGCAGTTGCTTTTACTTGAAATATCATGCCCACTTACCGAGTAAACATTGTAAACTTGCCAAAGGAGTGGCAGACAAGTTTGGCAGAAAAAGAACACACATTAGATTTGTACATAGTGGAAAATTGTGCTTAGTCCATGAATCTGAAGAAAAAAACCCGAGATTAAGATACTAAGGACTACAGTGAGTGAGGAAGACAGCATTCCTGCAAAGGTGGACCTTACAAGAAGAGAGATGGAAGTCTAAGAAAGAGTCAAACAGAATATTGTAAAACTGGAAATAATTAGAGTAATGAAGGAAGCCTACGGAATGGGAGAAAATTACTGCCAACTAAGTACTCATGACAGGAATTAACAGAGTCCATGAAAACTCTCTCTCTCTCTCTCTCTCTCTCTCTCTCTCTCTCTCTCACACACACACACACACACACACACACACACACACACACACACACCAGTTGTCCCCAAGCTCTGAAATTTCAGATAAAAATGGCACAATAATTTATTAAACATTTTTCGAAATAAAAGGCAAATGGACAGCAATTATATGACAGAATGCTAAATGTTCTTGGCTGTTAGGAAGATGCAGATCACAACTACATCTCACTTCAGTTATTATGTCTATTAAGAACAGGATAAATAGCAACAAATAGTACCAGAGGGGATAGAAACCTTTATTTACTCTTGCTTAGAATGTAAATTGGTGCAGCTAGTGTGAAAATCAGTGTGGAAGTTCGTCAAAATATAACCACCAAATGGTCTTGCTATACTCCTGAGTACATCCCCATGTGAATTCCAGTTAGCACACCTAAGAGCTATGTGCCCATTCATGTTTATTATGGCACTATTCAAACTATGTAAATGCTTATCAGAAGATGATCGGACAAAGAAAACCTGGTCAAGTACACAGTTGGTGTTCGTCATAATATTTTGAGATAATAGAATTGCATCACTTTCCCTATAGTTTTCCTCCTCCAAACCCTCCATGTACTCCTCCTTTCACTGTCTTTAAAATTCCTGGCATCAGGAGATTGGGATAGATGTAAGGACATTCTATTGGGATTCTAGGTAAGCGATATATAGGAGAATGGGGAAATAGAAGGATCCAGAGGGTCCTAGAAACCTTCAAGAAGGACATCATGATGGCTGGAATTGGCCCCCTTGGTTCTGCTCAAGCTACTGCACCAACCAAGGACAATACAAGCAGCAAACATCGAACCCCTACTCTGATCTAGCCAACGGACAGGACATTCTCCACAGTTATGAACTATGGTGCCCCATATTTGACCACTTTCCCTTGTTGGTAAGGCCTGGTGGCACTCAGAGAAAGAATAAGCAGGCTACCAAGATGAGACTTGATAGTCTATGACCATATGGTGGGGGAGGAGGTCCCTCTTGGTCATAGACCTAGGGGAGGGGAATTGGGTGAAAGTGAGAGGGAGGGAGGAATGGTTGGATACAGTGATGGGATAACAATTGAGATGTAATCTGAATAAATTAATAAAAAATCTTTCCAAAAATAAATAAATAAAATTCTTGGCATCATTTTCTTTAGTTGTGGTGATACTCCTAAATATATAAACACTACTTGTCTAATCCATATAATGACTGGTGTATATGTATATTTATTTTTTCAGTGTTGTGTATTTAGTGTTAAATTAAAAATCAGTATGTTTTTACCAGGTAAGACAATCGGCTTTTATTCAGCTATGAAGAATGCTGTCAGTCAGGCTTGATGGTTGTAGAGAGTTCAGGAGAGAGGTAGGGATATTGGAAGTGACAATATTTAGACATGAATGAAAAATGGATGAAAGGAATAAGATTAAGTTTAGGGTAAGAATCAATTAAAACTAAAGGTATAAGGATGTAGGAAGTAGTCAGGTATAAACATACTACTTTATGAGGTACTTAAACTATATTTTAAGCAAGAATTCCAACAGAGATACTATTCATGAGTGGGTAATGGTTATCCCAGAAGCTTGAGGTTATCAAGTGAAAAACTCAGTGCTTAGTACATATTATTCCTAGAAGTTGCTGTCCAGGAACCCTCCAGATACTCCAAAACATACTGGTTATGGTCACAGTACTTGATTTCCCACTTTAATTGGAAGGTAAGACATTATACACCTTGGGTACAAATAAAAAAATAAAGAGATACAGAAAAAATGATGCGAATGTTAAGTAAAGCAAGGATAGTTATGTTAATTGGAGGAAGAACATATTTCAAAATAAGATGTAGTATTATGGTAGTGAGTACTATTTAGCTATAAAGACATACATTCTTTCAGATTTTACAGCCCTTATTATGAGTTTACCTAACCACATCATTTCTACCTATACGTGGGAAAAGCAAATAAAACATCAAGAAGGAATACATACATCCACCACCAGGACTGGAGATTTCAAAATTCCTACCTCAGGAGTAGACTGAACAGGCAAGGTTCTGCTAAGAGTAACACTGAATTCAGCAATATCATCAGTCAAATAAATATAGTTGACACACACAAATGGTTACCCAATAATATATTCCACATTTTTACTAAGTTCCAAGTCAAAGTCACCCCATAGAAGGATATCCTAAGCTAGAAAGCATACCTACTCTCACTTAAAAGAATGAAAACCATACAGTATCCATTTTCAGATTAAAGGGAAATTAAAGTTGAAATCAATAACAGAAAAACAACTTAAAGACATCCTCACATGTGTTGAAGTTAAATATATTTTTAAGGGAATGTATTGGCCAAACAATAAATCTGAGTGGAAATTGAGAAAATTTTAAAGTAAAAAATTTTTTTAAAGTAAGTCAATAAAGATAAAAAGAATTATTATTAACGTTTGTATGATGAACTGAATCTAGTGTTTAGAAGGAAATTCACAATTTCAAAGGATATTATAGAGTGGAAGAAAAGTGTAAGTAAACAATTCAATTTATTCAAAGCCACAATAAAAATAGAAAATTGAGATAATCTAAAAAGAATAGTACATATCTGTGCAAAATAGATTTATTGAAAACATAAAACTAAGGCTAAAATAATTTTAAAACCCAGTAGCTGAAAAATAAATAATGCCAACAAAATTCATGGCCTATACAGCTAACAAACAATAAACAAATGGAGGAGATAACTCAGATTAATATTGGGAGATGGAGGAGGAAGTCACGTGCTTCAAAAGGTTATGAATCTTAAATAAACGAAGCATCCTCTAAACACCTCAATGCCCCTAGACATGAAAGCTTAAACTGATGTACAATGTGAGAATTGGCTAAATAGATCCACATAGATAGAACAGGACATGAGAGGAAGGAAGAGGAGAGGAAGGGGAGGAGGGGAAAAAGGAAAGGGAGAAAAGCAAAGTAAGAGGATAAAGGAAGAAAGGAGAGGGGAAAGAAAGAAGTGGGGAGACAGACTAATGTCCTGATCTCATTCTTCTTCGCTTTACTCAAGAAAAAAAACTCATTCTTTTTATGGAAGAAATTTATTTTAAATTTAAAGTTTTCATGACACTAGAAAAGAAAATCAAAACTGATAGGAAAGCAAAAGCATTTTCATAGACTCTCTGGTTAAAATATTTGCACACATTGAGGTCTTGAATAAATATGAGCAGATGAAGTAAAGTCAGGCTTTATTTCCACTTTGTTATTGTAATTAAAATGCAATCGTAACATAACTTTCAAAACACTGCAATTTATTCTACTCTTTGTGACTCTTTTGTGTTATGGTGACTTTCTTTTAATGACCGTGGCTTTCTCTTTATCTTGTAATTTCTTTTGCATCTACCCAACTGGTGTCTCTTCCTGTGTCTAAATTTCCTTTTGTCCTGAAGACATGAATCTCTTAAGTCTCTACCTCCATTAGAGTCTCAACACTGGTATTGTGTGTAGAACTTTAACTCATAAATTTTGGAGGGGAATACACTTCAGCCCATGAGATATATGATTAATTTGTCAGCACTCACCTCCTAATTTTGATGGCTGTATTGTATTTATAGGAAGAAAGCCCCAAAACATTCATGTTTGCTACCTCCTAAGAGGATAATGCCAATCATATAAGAAGAAATAAGAGGATAGCCTTAAGTGGTGAGTGGAAAAGGCATTGCCATGGAGCAGTGGTGCTGTTTGCTGTATATGCTGCTTACTATGCACACTATGCATGCTTTGCTAGGTGCTAGGTTATATAGCTCAACTCAGAGCAGAAATGAAGACAGATGGAATCATAGCTATTTTCTCTGACTATGAAAGAAATTCTGGTAGACAGACAGAACAATACAGGAAAAAAAGACTATTAAGCTCTAGTTCAGAACATTCAATAAAAAGGAAGGAATTGAAGCCTCTCACGGGACATGCCCCTTGGGCTAGTATGCAGATATAAGTGAGTATATACCATTTGAGTCTTTCTGCTTCTGGGTTAACTCACTCATTATGATCATTTCTAGCTCAATCCATTTATCCACAAATTTCGGAAATTCCTTGTTTTTAATAGCTGAGTAGTATTCCATAGTGTATATGTACCACAGTTTCTTTATCCATTCTTCTACTGAGGGACATTTAGGCTGTTTCCATGATCTGGCTATTATGAATAAGGCTGCTATGAACATGGTTGAGCAAATTTTCTTGCTGTGTGCTGGTGCATCTTCTGGGTATATTCCAAGGAGTGGAATAGCTGGGTCTTGAGGAAGCCCTATTCCCAGTTTTCTGAGATAGCATCAGATAGATTTCCAAAGTGGCTGTACTAGTTTGCATTCCCACCAGCAATGAAGGAGTGTTCCTCTCTCCCAACATCCTCTCCAGCATGTGATGTCGCTTGAGTTTTTGATCTTAGCCATTCTGATGGGTGTAAGATGGAATCTCAGAGTTGTTTTGATTTGCATTTCCCTGATGACTAAGGAGGTTGAGCATTTCTTTAAGGGGCATGTCCCATGAAAGCCTTCACTTACCAGGAAACTGGGACAGAGGGGAGGACATCCTATTGGGACTCTAGATGAGAGAACCATGAGAGAATAGCAATGTAGAAGGATCCAGTGGGTCCTAGAAACCTACAAGTAGAACATTATGATAGGCAGATTTGGGCCAAGGGGTCCCACTCAAACTAAGGCACCAGCCAAGGACAATACAGGCGGTAAACTTTAAACCCCTACCCAGATCTAGCCAATGGTCAGAACAGTCTCCACACTTGAGTGGAGAGTGGGATATGACTTTCTCACGTACTCTGGTGCCTCACATTTGACTATGTCCCCTGGATGGGGAGACCTGGTGGCACTCAGAGGAATGACAGCAGGTCACCGAGAAGAGACTTGATACCCTATGAGCATTTACAGGGGGAGGTAATCCCTCTCAGGAACAGTCTACTTGATGGGGAGGCCTGGTGGCACTCAGGGGAAGGATAGCAGGCTACCAAGAAGAGACTTGATACCCTATGAGCATATACAGGGGGAGGTAATCCCTCTCAGGAACAGTCATAGGGGAGGGGAATAAGGGGAAACTGGGAGGGAGGGAAGAATGGGAGGATACAAGGGATGGGATAACCATTGAGATGTAACAAGAATAAATTAATAAAATTTAAAAAAAGGAAGGAATTTTGGTGCCCAAGGCATAAACCTTTATCTCCTGGTTTCTTAGGTGAAAAACTTTAATTCATAAGAGATACCGCTTTGCTGGCCATGGATAAACTGGAGGCATTAAAATAGAGCATACATTCAAATCATTTCCTGGAGTCAAAAGTTAATTCACTGTTCATTAACAATTGGTGGCAGTTGAACAGCTGACAGTTGATGTGGAGAAAACACCTTGTTTTCTTAATCAACAATCCTTCTCTCCTTTGAATATAGCTATCAGCTATTTAATTGCATGCAATATAATTAAGCGATCAATGTTTACCTGTGGCATGTAACATTCTAGAGATTATAGGACAAGCTTCCTAAAGCAAGGGATTTACTATCTGGAAGTAAAGTCTTGAACAATGCTGATGCATGTTTAAACAAAGTCAAATGGGACACGGCTTCAGAAGAAGAAAGGCTTCAGAAGAACAGCTGTTACTGTGCTGCGCTTCCTCTCTTTCAGGTCATTTACACTACAAACTACAAATATTTTTCCCTTCTGTTGTGTTTACATCCATTTAAGCCCAATATAATAACTGCCTAAGAGCATATCATTAATTTGCAGACAATTATGATATGTTAGATATTTTAAGCAGAGAATTGGCACAATCAAACTTCTGATTTGAGGCTCATTAACTGTTTTAAAAGAAGTGAATTACTAAGTTAGAGTCCCATTGGACTTTAGAAATCTGAGGCCATACTTTCTGATACCCTAGGGTCTGAATAGAGCTATTCTTTATAAGATTATAAAACAGTATTTATACAGTGAGACTTGTTTTGCAGCAAATCTGCCTTGTACAGCAAATCTAATGGGGATGTTTGTGCTTCATTAGCTCTTAGGCATTCTGTACCTATATCAATACCTTAAACCTAAGAATGTGGAACAATGATCTTATAAATGGAAGACAAAAACCTAAAATACAGCAAAAGGCTTTGGAAACCTAGGGGCTTTTGCACTTGATGACCTACTTATGCACTAGATGGAACTTAAACTGATATTTAATTGATGAATGATTTGAAAGTACATAGAAAGACGAATAATGGGATTTTACAGAGAAGCATCGGTATTATATAAAGGTCCTCAAAGATAAGGAGTGTGTTGAGGTGACCTATTTTAATCATATCAAGAGTGAGTGTTTTGTTTCTTTTGTGTTTGGAGACAGGGTTTCTCTATGTAGCCTTGACTGTCCTGGACTTGCTCTGTAGACTAGGCTGGCACAGAACTCACAGAGATCCACCTGCTTGTGCCTCCCTGAATGCTGGGATCACAGGCATGTATCACCATTACCTGGCTTCTTCTTTTACTTATTATACTGGACTTTTTGTGAAAGAATCTAAATGTTTTTTATTTCCTTAGGTGAGGGCATGAGATGAGAACCTACCCAAACAGTATGAATACATGGCTTGGGCTGAGCCCAAAGCCTTTCTTTCTCTGTTCTAACTACCCCTAGGTCTAGGCCTGGAAGCTTCTAGCCTCTGAATAATCTAATATCTGTAACCCAAACCTTGAAGTCATTAATTTCTAGCCTCTGTCTCCTAATTTAAGCCAAGAATGTTTTAGCCTCTGAGACTTACTGTTGAATAAACTGACCCTTGCTAGTTCTTTCTGAGCTCTGGCTGGCTGGTTTAATCCAGCTGTTCTGGCCCAAACTCCTTTGTAAGCTGATGATTCAATCTGGTTTCTCTATCACTGTCTGACTGAATTGTTCTCAATAGACTCAAACAAACTATGGAAATATGTTCTAATCTTCTGGCTCATTCTAATTCTTTCTCCAATATGTCTCTATAAAACTGTCTTGGTAAAACTTCCACACACTACTTCTACCTCACTACCCTTCTCCTTCATCTCTCTATGATGCTCTTAAGTTACCTCTTCCTGTGCTGCTCTTTTTGAGATTTTGCCATATCCTATCTCTGACTCATTCTGCAAACCTTTCTCTGATTTGTCATGTTGTCTGCCCCTCAATCAGAAGACTTTTCAAACATGACTGCTTCCTTCTATAAATTAATATTACTTTTATGGCTTGGAATTAAAGGTATACACTGAGGACATATCTGCATTCCAGCCCAATCATGTAGACCTAGAAGGTCTTTAGAAGTGATACCTTGTCAGGGCACCATGTTACTAGGTTAAAATTCCTCAACATAAGAACATTTGGTACTTGGCTTAGAAGATACAACTATTTTGTGAGAATCACATACCTATGATACAAGATATGGTGGTCATGCCTGTCCCACACATTCTGTGTTCCATTTCATTTTGTTGAGTCTGTCTACCAGACCTTAGCCTGCTTGTACCCACTCTCCAACCTTCAAACTTAGCAAAGTCATACAACCAGAGCCCCAACCCAATATGATAAGCCACTCCTATACCATCTCTAACCTTTAGGCTTCAGCTTAGACATATATCCTGTGCACCAACTCAACACCTTGGGCCTGCCTGGCCTTATCATGACTACATGATACTCCAATATTCAGGTCCAGCCTGACCTACCCATCTGTGCTCCAGTCAAGCCTGGTGAGTCCCTCTGAACCTACCCTGTCTGCAAACATAATCACTCGACCTTCCCCAGGTCTACAACTAGAGTCCTTGTTCCAACTGGCAGTCCCAATCAGTGGCTTTCTACCTTCGATGATTTACTGACAACTTCTGTTTATGGGGATTTTACTTTTCTAAAGCTGGAAAAACTGACTTCTCCAGTCACTTTAAAATTCTTTCTGTTTCAGTGATGATCTAACACAAGAGGACCTGGTTTTCAAATAGGAATCAGACATTTAGCAAGACAGTTAAATAGATCATAGTATTTCCAGATTTATTTCTGTTGCTCAAAGATAGTGGTGTCAAAGCAAAGCTGATATCTCATGGAGGCTTTTTTTTTTTTAATTTCTAAGCTTCAGCCATAGAGTTCTGTATGAAGTTAAGGAAGGTTAATTAATATTGACTGAATGACTTAGGCTGTATCTACCTTAACTTGCATAGAGCTGTACCAAATACAATAGATTAGAACATTTTTTTGGGCTTCTTGACTTTCCTGACCAGTATGAAGAAAGCTGTTGTTCATAATATATTTTGGGCAAAACACATCCACAGTCTAATCTTACCGTATGCTTCCAGTTTCAGGTAGAGAGCAACATACCATTATTTTAGCCATGAAAATGCTCCAATACTTTACTTTTTAAATTCCTGTTTCTAAAAGTGGCTTAATAACAGAGGACATTAAGAAATATCATCTCTATCCTTGAACTGACAAAGCTAGCTTTAGTGTGGCAGGTATTAAAATTATAGACACAAAGACTAGATAAAGATAAGGGGCTTCTTAGTTGATCACTATGTCCTTCTTCTTCTACTGGAATGATGATGATGTTGAAGAGAGTGTCAAATGCAGTTGGCTTTCTTCTGTATTTCACAATTAATCTAAAGGTCAGGAACTGCCAAGACTCATCTGGGCCACCTTAATGAAGTTCCATGGTAGGTGATCCTTGCTTAAAACATGTTCAAGAAAGCATTATTATTGCCAGTCTTTATGATCCAGTTTTACAAACCCTATACAGAGAAATAAATATGTACTACCACCATACTCAGTATTTTAATAATTACAAAAGTAATATATTTGACTTAGAACTTCAGTTGTGTGTGTGTGTGTGTGTGTGTGTGAGATTAAAAAATTTAAATGCAAGAATTAGTGAAGTTATAGGACTTGCTATTGAAAGGAGTGATACATTGAATACTTATCTATCTTAAATTTTTCTGCTGCCAGAGTAAACAAGAAGACTAGAAACATGACCAGGTATCTATAAATTAACTTAGTGTTAGTAAACTGATTGAGGCTTAGAACAGCATGTGCTAGCTAGGTACTTAACAAGTGCCATAATCTGATCTTATTCCCATGACAATACAATATATTGAGTACTATCATTCTAATTTTACAGGTAAGGGAACTGAGGCATGAAGGAACTCTACATTGTGCCCAAAGTCACACACATCTAGTAATTGTCAGAATCAAGGTCTGAATCCCAGCAATCTGGCACTGGAATCTGTGTTCTTAATGACATTGCAATATTCATTTGCATCTCTGAATCTAGAGACAGTGGAGACTGTGCATGCCAGTGTGAGATGCCAGGAGCCAGTTCCAAGTGGCACAGAGTGCAAGAATGTCAGCTGTTAAGGAGCCCAAATGAATTGAAGCTGCTACTACTTTGTAGTGCAATGTGGGAAGATATCAGGACATGGAACAGAATCCAAGTCTATGTGGCCTCTGCCTTCTTTTAATTGTGTTGCAATTTTTTACATATATATTTATAGTCCTACACATACACACACACACATACACACACACACACACACACACACACACACACACACACACACACACATATATATATATAAACTACATACGCCAAGAAGAATAATGGAACAATCAGGAATTATATAAATGTTACATTCATAGTATTTGACTATTTGTATTTGGTAGTCTTGAAAAAACATCTTTCCTATCTTGGTGAGTCTAAAAATTCTGAATGCAAATCAATATCTATCATATCTTGTAATTATGTTGCAATTTTAAAAAATTGGAATTAAAATTTTATTTTATGTGTGTGGGTGTTTGATTTGCAAGTATATCTATTGAATAGTTGGCTTCCTAGAGCCCAAGAAAGCCAGAAATGTGTGTAGAGTCCCTGGAATGTGAGTTATAGACAGTTGTGAGCCACCTTGTGTGTACTGGGAATGGAACCAGGTCCTCTGGAAGAACAGTCAGTGCTCTTAACTGGGGCTATCTCTCCATCCCTGGTGAGCAATGTTTACTGAAATTTTCTTATAATTCATTTCCCTGAGGGCCAGTTGTTTTCTGATAATAAATGATGACAAGAAACCTGTTCTCTAAAGGCTTGGCTTTTTCTGTGAACCTTCCCAAATCATCTTTAAGAAGCTTATTTGACCACTGTGTTGGCTCAGAGTGTCAGACTATGTGAAGAGCTATTCATGAATCACAATGTATTTTAGGGACTAATTAGCTAAATCATTTTAAAATTGTAACTGTTTTCAGAATGAACCAGTGCTAAGTTATCCCCCTGAGTCTAGTTTTTCTCATTCAACTATCTTGACCCTACTATTCAGAAGGAAGGTATTTATGTACCTAACAGATATTCTCTTTCTCAATACCCATGCCCTTCTCATTGCTAATTACACTGAATATCACCTGAGTCCCCTTACTATTATCATCCTTATTTAGTCACTGATTGTCCTTTTGCTTCTTTTCAAGAATTCTTTCCATTGAATAGAAAGAACCACTGCTCCAGAGGTGAACATCAGCTGTTCTCCTCTCTACTAATCAATGTGGAGCACAGATCCCATGCTGCCCCTGAATACAGCCATTAGCATCAGTGTGAAAAGAAATGTCTCCAGGCTGTCATGTTCAATGGAGAAAGTTGATTTTGTAGCAAAAAAAGGAGTCTGCTTTGCTCCTGAACATTCATAAAAGCTTGAACCTTTACTGTTTGCTAAAGATCTGTGAAGTCATCTAGATCAATGCCCTCTTTTCATTGGTTAGAAAACTAAGGTCTGAGTACTTAAGTGGGTTACTGAAGGTCACAGATGTTAAGAACAGCAAAGGATGGGGATATCAGATAAATGGTTGTGAACACTTACAGCCAGACCTTCATGATCTTGCTAATGTGTCTCTTCTCCTTTAGTGCACATGTAGTATGCCTACTATGGGCCAACCTAAACTTACATTACATAGATTATCATTTCAATTTTGGCCATCTTAAGGTATCTTGTATTACTAACTCTTTACAAATGTGAAATATGATGCACAGAAATGCTAAAAACTCATGAGGCATTGAGGGGGAGACATGAGCTGACCGTTCATGCAAATGAATTTCTGAGTTCATACTATGGTCTCTTTGATTTGTAATAGAAATTACTTTTTACAAGTCATTTTTGCTTAGGATCTTTTGTAGGATTTTATTGTTGTTGCTGTTGCTTGTTTAGAAATGTTTTTTTCTCTTAGCCCTTTGTTATAGAACACAGCTACCTTATAGATAAAGGAATGGAAAACAAAGAAACAGCAGTGGCAATTATTTTCAGAGTATTTTATATAAAGAGAAAATACTAATTAAATCATAACCATACAACTGACAACTAAAGTACAGGTATAGATGCTAAACTTTATTCATTTGCCCAAAAATTTTTACTGCTCTGGTACTCTGCCCAATGATCTAAGCTAGGTTATTGAACTGAGCCCAATGACAAAGATTCTTTCTATTGGAGTCATATATGCACCAGAGAAGAACATTCAATAAAAAATGACTAGTAGAAACATTTGCATGTCACGTGTGATGGTAACTACTTTCTTGAAAGACAAAGAGGAGACTGAGATTTGGGTTGGGGGCTTTAGAAGGAGTTTGTACCATATCTGTGTCATGTAAGGAACAAATATAAGCATTTTGGGGATTCTCATAGTGATAGGATTTATTGACTAACAATAAATTCACAAGGCAATATAATTTTAATAGCAGCAAATACCTAGATATTCACTATTTGGTTTGGTAAGCTGCATGAGATGAGTTCACAGTCTTTTGTTTTACTACTAATATTCTCACACATTACATATCACCCTGTAAATATATTTTCATACATGCTTGTATGTAGGTTACAGAATGTTGACAAATATTTGAAGAGGCAGGGAATTTCAAAGAAGCCTGGAAAAGTAGAGCTGTGATACGAATAGGGATGCATGATTTTGTGTTTATAGGACATGGAGTGTTTTAACCATACTGCAAGGAAGAAATGACTGTTGGCAGTCAGGTAGTTGTGAGTCACAAGTTTCAGATGAAATCTCATGTAAAGGTGAAAGGGCGGGTCTTGGTTCACACAAAGGAATAAGTGGATGGATGGATGTTAAGTAGACACTGGCAAACAGGAGAATGGACATTCTGTAGATGAGGAGGATGCACCAACAGCAGGGACTATGCCAAGGAACAGTTGCCAGAAAGGAGGAGGATAGGAGAAAGAAGAGTCATTGGGTTACATTACATCCACATTATATAGAATTTGGAGCAATACACAGCCTCAGTATATGGAAGAGGAGGGATTGCTCCATGATGAAGAAATCAGGGGACAGGTTAAGTAAGATGAAACAGAACATTAAAATTGAATTTAGCACATGAGTTATATAGTTTGAGTTTAAAGTATCCCCAGATAAGTGATGTGTTGAGGGGTTAGCCTCTACAGTGTGAACCCAGTCTTTGAGAGATGATTGAATAATTTGTGTTCAGCATTTGTCTGTACGCAATCTATTGATAGCTTCACTACTGGTGATGTTATTAAGAGGTGGGCCATTGCTAAAGGAAATGTCATTAGGATCATGCTTTTAGGGGCAGATGCTCTCCTTGAGCTCCTTCATTCATAATCTATAAACAGCCTCTTCCTCCACAAGCTCCCATTACAGTGATGCTATGACTAACACCTCAGAAGTCAGCTACTAAAACCCTTCTTCCATCCATTTTTGTATTATCAAAAGAAAATTGTTTAACAAAAACAGATATTGGTCACAGTGACATATCTTATTCTCAGAGAAACAAAGGTAAAAGGTAGAATGCAGGGGGTAAAAGGGGTTGACTGTAGAAATGGAGGATTGATGACAACAAATACAATCTAAGGAGTATAGCTGTGGGTGTAGGAACAAAAATAATAATTATTGTTCACAGGGGAACATATTTACATAAGTGAAGTGTTTGTATGGTTCAGCAAATTTCTCATTAAAATGAAAATAAGGATTTGAGAAGAAAGTTATATTTTTAGAAGATAGAGAAATAAAGCTATACAATAAGAAAAGGAGAGATTAAAGAAAAGTTTTATTGAAGAGAAGAAAAAGAATTGTTAAGCACAAATCTTATTTCTTATATGAATTTTGGAATAATGCTTTAAGTTATATTCCTTATAGAAGTTGTAGTTAGAGTGTCACTGCATTGTTTACAATATTGGACCAAGTGACATGCATGTGGCGGGGGTATATTTAAGAAAATTGGATCCTAGTGACCCTGATAGCATATTGAGGATTGCTAGTTGTTAGCCCATCAAACACATTCAAATAACATAGCACTATTTTTATGAATTTATTATAGCTTAACTTCCAGAATTGGACTTGTGATAATGAAGCTCACAGAGAATACAAATTCATTTATTTAAATCAGGTACAATCTCTACTGACTAATGCTAGGAACATTATCAGGTTTTATCTTTTAGTTCCTTCCTTTTTATTCATGGTTTATCTCCCTTTTCTTCATATATTCTTCAATCTCTTTGAACACAGTTAAATATAATTATTTTAATGTGGGTTTCCTTAGTTACAGTCAAATCAAGTCATGCCTTCATAAAAGCATTCTCAGGTCACCTTGATCAAATTACAGATGCACCAAGAACACCTCTTAAATCAAACGATTTAGATAAATGTGCTGGTTATTATGCTTATTCTACATTTTGAAGATCCCTAATTAATTTATCATAGTGTAAATTTTATTTCAGTCGTGGAGAAACTTTATATTCTGTAATGCAGTTCATGAGTTCTGGTAAGATTAAAAACAACAACAACAACCAAACAAATTGTGAACATTTTATATGTCAATCATTCAAAAAATCAGGTGATAATATTTTCCAGAGGTATAACACCCACTTTTTTTACATGCTTAATGAAGACTGTTCAGCATACAAATACTAAATGGGGCATATTAGAAAATAGTCATGCAAAACCCAGCATCATTTCTCAGTCTGGTATTGTTATTAGCCATAGACATGAGAAAAATAAGCTTTGAAATAAGGAAAAAATGATGAAAGCAGTAGAGAGGAGATTTGGTGATTCTCTGTCTTATAACCAAACTATGGTTTGTTATACCTTGTCAAATGGCTTCTTTCCTCAAGGCCACTGCATGTGGTTGCTCATTATTTGCTCTAACTACCACAGCTTCCTTCAGAAGCAGAAGAACAACAGAATCCACTCAGGTAAATCCAGCCCCTAATAAATATAGTTTGTTTCAGAAGCCTCACCTACTTCCACTCATTCCTCATTGAGCATAACTTGACTAAACTAAAACAAATACAGCAGCAGCAACAACAACAAAAATCCATAAAGCATTTGTAGGTGGCTACAATGCCATCTCTATGGACCTATGTTTTGCTACAGAGAAGGAAAAGAATAAAGAACAACGGAGTTGGGATGTTCATTGCATGGTTACTGTGGTAGGACCAGGTCATGGATACCCAGTGGGCTATTTTTCTATAGATGAGTCAAAGTAAGGATCTAGAAGGAAATTCTGTTATCAACCTCGAGAAGATACTCAAAGGGAAAGTGTGGGTTTATTAGGATTGGGAGGCTTAAGGAACAGCATTTTAAAATCTCATGATCCGTGCACTGCTCTTTTAATTTTATTTCAGTTATTTTATTGTAAGATTTTAGTTTTACTCAAAACTGTCTGAGTGGTTCTTGACATTTATTTACTTAGCTTGGTTTTAAGAAATGCAACTTAAAATATTGATGAGTTGTCTTCAAATGAATTTTCACATGCAGAATTTATCTATTTTTATTTCTTTGACTATTTTCCTGGCCCATCCTAGTAAAACCTGCTCTCCTAGACTTACACTGTGTTTAGTAAAATAAATCATTCATTTCATATATAGCCTTTCATACAATGGTTTTTATTTCTGCACTAGTTTGCTGATTGCCTATGCAGTCCATCTTCCCAAAATTCAAATGTATTAAAATGCTTCAATAGTTAAAGTTATCAATTCATCCCTTGAAGGTTCATTTTCCTTATAGTCTTACTTCTAATAAAAGAAGATAAAGTTTCCACTCAGATGATCTTAACATTTTAGTGATTTTTTTCATTCTAGTTTGCCTGTTGCCTGTTAATAACAATTACTTAATCTTTGAATTTTTATTGTAAGATAAAATAATTGCATGATCAGGGGCATGAAACCCAGTGTTAGGTTTTTTTCTTCATTAAGTACTTGCTGATTACACATGCTATGTCAAAATACTAACACTCTGCAGAAAACAAACAATATTAATAACTCAGTTTTACTGTGTATCATCAGAATATTATGAAGTATACAAGTGAACTAGGAATGCAGACTGGTGAGTGTTGTTTATGGAGCCAGGGACAGAAGTGGCTGAATGTTGGAGTGGTGTCTGGATCAATAAAAGTGATGGTTCTGAAGGATCACAGCCTTTTGGATCCAACTCATGAATGAAAATACAGAGAACCAGGGCCTTATTTTGTGAAATGTAGAGATACTTCAGATGACTCTGAAAATCAGATAAGGCCAAACATCATGTTAAAGAAAGTGATTCATGGGCTTATATGGAAGATTGGGGCAACGTTTCTCAACGAGAGAACACAAGAGCAGTTACATCACAAGGGCTGTCAGAACGGGAGGCACAATGCACTAACAAGTTTGTGCAAAGATAGGGTTAGACATCATTATTGCCACAGATAAGACATAGGCCAGAATCTCTCAGGTTGTGTTCATGAGCACTTAGGATCCCCCTTCTTTATACTCCAAAATTTGTGAAAATATATGTTTGGGAAATACTGTCTATTACACTATCTTATTTTATTCAAAGTGCCCTTAAACTTACAGTTTTCTGATAGGCTTTCAGAAATACATAGTTATATGCACTATTGCAGAAGCTTCCTGGTCCAACAAAGTGTGCTTTATTCCTCCTAATCCCAAGATGGATTTTACCTGATTGCCCAGGGAGCGGAATAAAGAAGCCACCGTGGGCTATGCAGAAAGCTTTCAATGTGGCATCAAATGTGATTTCTGCATCTCAATATCAAATTTTGCAATTTTATTAAGCTAGGAAGTTGGTGGTATTAGAATGAATGCAGAGACCAGTTAACAAACTATGTGCCAGTCCACAAAGGAGGAGCCTTACTGAAACATTGTAAGTGGGGAAGCAGGGAGACTTTCAAAAGGTAGTATGAGAATGTTTGTACAATAAGAACTAAGAGTTATGCACGAGCAGGTAAAGAAATCAGATCACTGTGGGAGAGAATAGATAATGTGGACAATGTGAAACATACTTCTTTTGAAATAGGGAAAGATGAATGCCTGTTACAGGAGAAGAAAGTCTCCTGGTGTGAAATGGTAAAAATGAAAATCGAATGTTTTAGCTTGAAATAAAATCACATCTGAGAACATTTGACTAGGATGCAAATTTGGTGAGGGAAATAGGATTTCTCACCATAAATAATCGTTCATAAATGTCTCAGCAGCATGCTAATTTCATCAGAGGGATAGTATCAGGTTGAGGTTGAGAACATGGTTATAACCACCAGCTTTAATAAAGATACAAAGAAATATTACCTGAGAAATAACATAAAAGTCAGTGTCAATTTGAGGCCCCATTGGCTTCTCCCTGACAACTTGGGTGTGCCTATTTGTGTCATCCTTGTTCATATAACTTTGGGGCAGTCATATTGGTGATACTTTATGAGTGTAGACTGACATGATTAAGAGACACAGTTTTACAGAAAACTCCCTAATCCTCTGGTTCTTATAAATCTTTGTGTCTTTCTTCTGCAAGGTGAGCAGGGGTATCCCAGAATGTTTGAAGGGAGAAGAGAAATGTAAGATGTAAATGAGAAAATAATGTAAACATCTTATAATAACAAAAGTAAAAGAAGCCTTAAAAAATTAAAATGAGAAAGTGAGTGTCTTAGGAACAAGAAGATGAGTATGGAAAGTTTTCTACAACTGTGTGTGTGTGTGTGTGTGTGTGTATGTGTGTGTGTGTGAGATGGAAGATGAAAAGTAAAGACTTTACAGCTTGCAGGACACTTTTATTTCTGTCACCTGAATAGAGTGTAGTTCTTCTAATTGTACAATATGGAATGACTAACAATTCATAAGTCCTAACATTTATTTCAGATTATCTTCTCATTCCCTTATTTTTGGCATCAAAGTCCTCCTTTCTGCATGCTACCTCCAAAAGAGCTTAACAATAGTGATAGTAAGTAGCTGTTTGTATCAGAGTAATGACTTAAGATGCATGATTATCATCTGAAATACTGTTTAATAGTTTTTTTAGGCACACAAAAACCAAAATCAACCATTCCGTATGTGAGTGAGTCTTGAATTTAGTTGTTTGAAAGTAGTTACCCACGTATCTATATGTCACATTTGAGAAAATAAAGGTTAATTCAAGACCCCTGCTCTTTCAAACATTACATGGATTTTGGGCGTTATTCATCTTAGTTTCTAAGCAAAAAGTAAGGTTAATGTATACCATTAGTGACTTAAATATAAGCTAACTGCTTAATTTAAATACGAAAAAGTAACTGTTAAGACATGATGGTGTCAACATAGTTAATGGGAATATCTGTTCTAATACAAATATACTTGACTATCTGTTGAATGTGTGCAGGACAGTGATGTGTGTGAAATCTTGGGTGTTCTGTTTCATTTTCCTCTCTTGCTTTTCTGTCGATGAAAAGGAGAAACACACAGTTCTCTGAAGAAGACACAGGCCCATCTGTTTCTTGCTTTACTTTTTATGTTTGAAAGTTTCAAATTAATTTTCAGACAATGTATAAAGCTGATCTAAATGAATTTTAATTTTAAACTAGGCAGGGAGAGCAGATTTAAAAATCCTGGCTTTCAACTTACTTTTGCTAAAGTGTCTGATAATGTACCATCAAAATGTTTCTTTCCAAAATAAAATTAGTATTAGCTTTGAAACATTTTACTGATATAGATATACTAGAAGCCAGTAGAAAAGGAGAACCATTTTAATTTATTTATGACATATCTATCCACATAGGTCCCTTAGTAGTGTGTAAATACAAGTTCCTTCTCAAATAAACATTATCTTTTATACATGGGTTCCACAATTCACAATTATAAAATTAAATATGGATGTGTCTGTATTTTCTTACTTTCATTTGCTGACTGACCCATCATTTAGAACAGTGGTGCTCAATCTTCCTAATGCTGTGACTCTTTCATATTGTTCCTCATGTTGTTGTGACCCCGAATCATAAAATTATTCTCATTGCTACTTTATAACTGTAATCTTTCAGCTGGTATGAGTTGCAAGGTAAATATCTGATATGCAGGATATCTGATACGTGAAAGGGTCCTTGGACCCTCAAACAGGCTGTGACCAAGTGGTTGAGATTCACAGATGTAAAAGAAAAGATGCATCAGCTAGTAAAAATTATCAACTCAATTTCTTTTTATAGGAAATTAGGCTGTCAAAACCCAAAATGCAGCTCATAGATTTAATAGACACAAGATGTTTAGTTGGAAATATCAAACTGGACAGTTAGAAATGGCATTGAAAATAGAGACAGGAACTGTCCTTTAAGAATTCAAATGCTTTTTGTTATTTGAATTTGGGGACTTCGGTGTAAAATTGTTTGTAGTATCTACAAATTTAGGTTCAATACTTAGGTAAAGGCCGAACAGAAAATGATACAAGAAATAGAACTCTATTTTGTAGAATCAGAGTTTGAACTTAGATATTTCAGGCTTGCACATTCTAGGAAAATGCTCTAACACCGATCCCTGGTCAAGATCCCATATCCTACTTTACCAACTGAGTCACAAGCCATTTGTCTTGTAGGCAAAAGAAAGACAAACCAACTATTTACCATGGTATCTAACAAGCAGGGACTTCAGGTACCTAAGAAAGCACTTTGAGGTGCCAGGCACTAATGTCAACAGGTCCTGGGAAAATATTTTGCTTATCTCAGTGGCTTGCTTCATAGTATATATTGGGTACTATGTAGAAAGTATGAAAGACACCCTGTGGTAAAGAGATAGTAAGTCCGATATTTGTGGAATTATGTGTAGGTATTCCGGAAGCTCATTCTGCAGCACAGATACCATATTGCCAACAGACCTTCCAGAAAGGAAGGCTGATGAATTTTGATTTCCATGAATGAGAGGATCTGAGTTTCTACATCCTAAATTCAGAAGTGGAATTTGCTTTTGTCAGTGGTTAGTGCCTTAGCTAGAGTGAATAGACATGTATTCACATCTCTCCAGGAAAAGTAATACAACAGAAGGATTTATGCTGTCTGGTCTTTAGACTGCTAAACAGAAGTTACAGTATGTTGCAATTAGTAAGCAAATGTTTGTTATACGTTCTGAGAGAAGCTGGCAATGGAAAACAGGGTGTAGGACACATTTAAATAGATAAAGTCATTCATAAAAAGTTGGGAAGATTGCGTTCAAGTTTCATAAGGGCTTTTTCAACTGTGAAGGTCATGAGAGACTATATGTTTCCAGCTTTGGAAATAGAGTGCATTGGAATTACTAAACTAAGCTGCACATATTCCATTTATAGTCACAGGTACTTCACAGGTAAGCAACTAATAATTCTTATAGAATCCCACATTCAATACATTATTTCAAAACCATTTAAACACAATTGTAAACCATTACTCAATCTGAAGAAATGCAACTTGCAAACTACATATATAATTCCAAATTATACAAAACATAGTATGAAGACATTGTAAATAGCTTTAATGACAGTATGTCCTAAGAGAATTTTTATATATTCCTAAATCTTTTTTAATATAAGGTGACATCTTAGTAGAAAGTATCTAGGCATTTGTAAATGAAATTGATCAAACGTGGCTGTGGCCCAGGTATATTAGGTTATATTCATATATCTCCATATATACTTTTCCCAAGCTAGAGATGAGACCCAGTCTTACTTATGCTAGGCAAGTGCTATAAAATTTATCCCTAGTTTCCCATCATATATTTAGTAAAATAATGCATCTGTAAAGATCAGCATTTTGTCCAAAAGATGGAGAAAATTTTATTGATATGCAAGAATCTTTGAAAGCTCACATTTATTTTCAGTAAACTCTTATTTCTTGGTGAGTAATTTAATAAATTCCAGCATCTTATACATCTCTCTTCAATGGCATATTGCAGTTATAATATCAATGTTGCACTTTCAAACATTGTGTTTTGCTTTTCCCTGATATTTAGCCTTAAATACTGCCATAAAGCTGGATTCCAGAGAGACCCTTTATAAAGGACAGATGAGATTGCAAACGCTTGTGATAGGGCTCTTCTTAATTATTTCCACTAAACTCTGCAAAGCTTGGATGGTGAATTGTGTGCTTTCAGCTCATCTGAGGTAGCCCCCTATTTCATGTTCACTTGTCATTTCTAGTAGAATTGAAAGCACTGAAGAGATGGTGCCAGAAAGGAATGCTTTGATAACAAAAGGAAATCATCCCTCTCCTGAGCGCACGGAGCACTCCAGTGATGAGGCTATTGCATGGAGGAGGCAGGTCAGATGCACTGGAGGTTTTCAGCAGCCTGAGAAGCCCTGCTGGGTAATCATTCCCTGTATTTGGAGATGACAGAAGCTATTGCTACTGGTCCCAGAGAGTGTCTTGTGGTGTCTCTATATACAGGTAGGACAGGTACTCTGTCATCCCAAAATTCCCTCTCTCTCTACACTCTAATATCTTTGAGATACATTATTTTTTTGAATTTATTCTTAACCCCTTGTGGTAAAGAAATAATAAAAAGGATTGTGCTTGTCGGATGTAAAAATACAGACATGGAATAATGCTTAAGCAGATTTTATTCCATCCTGCCTGTCAATACCTCTGAATTTGTTGATGGTTGATTAGTACTTTTATTATCAATGTTAGGATGATGCTTAGGGGGCATTAAGCAGGTTAATTCACTAGTTTGTTAACTAGTTCTTAAAACCTCTTCACACTGGAAATTATATGAAATGTGTATATATGAAATATCAAAGGTTGAAATAAAATGTTCTGTATTGATCTATAAGTGACACAAGAGCACAACAATTAAAATTTGTAAGTATTACTGCATTAAATATGCCATTTACAAGGACGTTTTCAAAATTTGTAAAACATAACAAAATTTAAGAACACATGGACTTTAGCTATTTTCTATTAGCATTGCAGCATTTTTATTTTATTTGCTAATTTTTATTTATATTATTTTATAGCACAAATATGTTGAAGAGATTATATAAGAGGAATATATCATTATTTAGTAAATACTTCATTTAATAATTCCAACAATTTTCTAGTTTTTATATTTGGTTACCCGAAGAAACATGTTTCAGAGAGGTTTAATTTTGCAAAATTATGTGGCCTGAACATATAAATTCCAAAGGCTGTCAGCTGCTCCACGCTATGGAGAGAAAAGAAAAGAAGATTCAGTCTACTCTTTGATAAAACAAACACATTTAAAGGCTTCCATTTCTCACTAAGAATCCATTTCTTTAAAAATCCTACTAATTGGAGCACTACTTATCTCATTCACATCCTGTGACATTTCTATCACTCCCGAGTGATAAGACGCCCCAGATAAGCATTTGTGTGATATTCAACTCCGAAGATGTCCTCACAAAAATCTGACAACTGTATTTATAGCAAAAGTTCAATTTTTTTGGTTATGCAAGTTTCTGCTGCATATTCCAAGTCTCGGGTTGTCTCATCATGTTCCTAGAGTGGTTCATCTTTGTGTATTTAAGACAGCAAGGCAGGTATGGATTGGTCTTTGGTATGTTATAATCCATGCAGTCATAGACTGCCAATGCCTGGAGCATTTCCTACATTGCATTGGATTAGAGGTGTTCAAAGGAGGTTATAATCAAATAGGATCTGGATGGCGCAGCCAGCATGGCCGTTAGAGACTCTGAGTATGTGCCTGATCTCCAGTGGGCTTTTTCAAGAGCCCTGAATAGTTACAACATGTGCACTGAGAGTGTGCAAGGTAAACTCTTTAAATAAATATGGAGCTTAAATCAATAAAAGTTATATCCCAAATTAAGAAAATTCATAGAAAGTTTAAAGTCTAATGTTGTTCACAGAATGCAAGAAACAGAGGAGGTCCAGATCACAGTTGAATTTAGTATAACAAACACAAATATTTTCACCTTTTGGTTTCCTGTACCTTTTCTGTATAGAATATAAACCAGACATTTATGACTGAAGAACAGCAGATTATGAGACAGAATCTAACACTGTTTGTTAAGATGCTTAATAAAATGGCAGTTGATAACTCCGCAGCAGTAACCTTACTCTCACATTTTAATATCTGAAGACAATTCAGTTTCTCTTCAACATTCAAATATGTTCCTTTATATTTTGCATCCCACAAATATGCAAAGCCCTTGGTGGGTTAGGAACTTGGCAGGAAAAGTGGTACAAAATGTAACACAAGCTCTTGAAATGCTGATCTCATTGCTGGTCTATCCGCATCCTTATACCATAATGATATTTTCAAAGAAGTTCAGCAAAGTTTTAGATTCAACAAAATTATGTTGTAATTTTCCTATATGAAATATATTTAATGAAATAGTATATTTATAATAATTTTTGATAAAATTGATGTTTATATTTGGTTTCTAAACATGTTTTGATTTTTCTAAATTGGGTTATTCATTTATGTGTCTGTGAGTCTCTCTGTGTGTACATGCCATGTGCCTACAGGTGTCTGAGGTCAAAGAAGGCCATCAAATTCTCATGAGCTGGAATTTTAGGCAGTTGGATGCTACCCAACACCGGTGTTGCTTGGAACTGAACTTTTGACCCTGCAACAACTATTAACTCCTGAGGCATCTTTTCAGCTCCTAATCCTACTTTTGTTGATAATAAATTAAAACTTTGTAGTTCTTTATATTATATGGTATTAGTAAAAATAGCACACATGTATTAATGCTGAAAGCTGATAATTATAGTTATTATTTAATTACTCATTACCTGGTATTTCGATATTGATATTTAACACACTTCAAATATCATTTTTGAATGTAATATTTGATAAATAATAAATAAACATCTTAAACAGTGTATAAAATAATAATATTATTTTCTTTCATTTGCTCTAACTCAATATCTTTTCTAATATATTATAATTCGTCATTATCCAAGACAGCTAATTGTATGTAAACAATTTTAGGGGCGGGAGAAATGGCTTAGTGATAGAGAACATTTGTTGCCTTTAATTTCAGAACTTGGAAACCAAAGGTAGGTCAATCTCCATGAGTTAGCAACCCTGCCTAAATATAAAATTTGGTCAAAATAAGAAAACAAACAAATGAACAAACAAACAAAAACAGAAAACTCACCATCATTAACAAAACACTTGCAGCTCTTTTGAAGGACTGGAATTTTGTTCCAGCATTACCAATGGGCAGCTCAGAGCAGTCTGCATGCTTTTACGCTTTAGGACTGTCTTAGCCTCAGCTGTGTTCCTCTCAACACCTATGTTGATGACTTGTCTCAGTGTGATGATATCTGGAAAAATGATTACATTTACAAGATGGTATGAGGTCAGGGACCATGTGATAGACACAGAATAGATCATGGAGCTTGATTTCTCATTTTCAGAAAGAATAGGTTATATGGATATAGCCATCTGTGGTAGCCATCTGTAAGTCAAGAAGCTTCTTCACTAGAACTCAGGCATGTTAGCATCCTAACTTCAGAAGCCTATTGGAACATATCTCTTCTAGAATCTGCAGCCTCATCAATCTTGCTACATCCTACTTGGAGCCTACTTTCCCCTCTAGGTACTGCTGCAAACAGCTAACAGGTCAACCCTGGGACTTTGTAGTCACAAAGCACTGAATTCTACCTTTTATTGCTGTTGCCTGGAAATAAGGAAATCTGACTACAGGCACATAGTAGAAGATCACTAAGGATGATGTCTAGTGAGGAGGTACCTACAACATCCCTTAACAATGTGAAGAATTGATACTCATCCTTGCCTACAAAACTGTAGCCCCTCCTTCTCATACTTTAAATTTCTACTGAGTTCTCTGTTTTGATAAGTCTATTACATTGAAGAAAAAGTTAGCTCAGCTTTTACTACCCTTGCTTTTCTTCCTATCTCAAACCTAACTCAGTATAGATTTTCACCTTCCTTTTTATTCTTTCTTTTTATTTAATTAATTTATTCAGATTATAATTAAATTGTTTTCCCATCACTTGTATCTTCTAGTCCTCCCTTACTGCCGCTTTCACCCCAGGTGAGAAGCTATGGTGTTTACCTCCTACACACTGCACCTGGGCTATAGAGGCTGGCTGCAGCCCCAGGTGGGTTCCATCCCAAAGTCTGGAGAGTGGGTTCAGAACCTCTGTGGGCTGTTGTTTGACCCGGAGCCAGGCCCACCTATGGTCTGCACTGTGCAGGACTCACCTAATGCTCTCCAGCTTTTTCAGTCTGTGGCTCTCAGTCTAGTCCCTGGTCTCTGTGCTGTAAATCAGATACAGTGCATGATAGGCGCCGCCATCTTGGAACGTCTCTGTCTTTCAACTTCTAAGAAATTCATTTTCTATTACTTAAACTGTTCAATATATGGTATTATGGCATGATGAACCAAAACACATATCTGATTGTTAATTAAGAAAGATTATTATTGGGTTGAATGTGCTAGCACATGCCTTTAATCCCAGCACTCAGGAGGCAGAGATAGACAGATATCTATGAGTTCAAGTTCAGTCTGGTCTACAAGGCAAGTGCCAGGACAGCCAGGGCTATTACACAGAGAAACTCTGTCTCAAAAAACAAGCAAAATATAAAGGTTATACTTTAATAGGCTTAGTGATAAATGTGCAATTTTTCCTATGTCTGGTAATGTCCATTTTGTACAGAAGACAAAAAAATATTATATGCTGAAATCTAATCTCAAGGCAATGGCTTTAAGAGATGGAGATCTTTGGAAGATGCTGAGCCCAAGAGTGTGAAGCTTTCCTGAGTATTATTAGCATCCATCTCAAAGAGACCCTGGTGAAATAGATACATCCCTCCATTAAGTAAAAGTGAAGGTAGAGGTATTGTCTATGTGCTAGAAAGCCTGAACCAGACAGTGAGTCCTTTGCCACTTCAGTCTCAATAGGGGGAGGATGCAAAGGTGGGAGGTGGAGCTGGGAGGATTGGAAATGTTGTTTATACTTTTTAAAGACTGTGTGTAATTCTTCTCTACAGCTAATGGAAACTTTATGCATGTACATTTTATTTTCACAAAAATGTATTAGGAACAAATGAATGGGGTACTCAAGTCCAATATCATGTGGCAGCAGAATTGGTGCCACCCGAGGAATACTCCTAACGGTGGATTGTTGCCTGGAATCTAAACCAAACAAATCCTTCCCTTCAAATTTGTTTTTGGTCAGTGTTTTATCATAGCAACAAAATGAAACTAGAATACATAGTAGGCCAGTCTTTAGGTTATGAGAAACCTCCATACCGACTTCTATAGTGGGTGGACTAGTTCACATTCCCACTAGCAGTCTATAGTTTCCATTTTATGTACACTCACACGAACATGTATTAATTATTTTCTTAATGACTGCTATTCTTACTTGGTAAGAAGGAATATACATCTAGTTTTAATTAGTACTTTTCTGATGTCCAATGAGGGTAAACAACTTCATAGGTTTATTGAGCATTTGCATTTCATCTTTTGAAAACCTACTCTATATTAGGTTAGTGCATTTATGGACAAGGTTGTTTGAGTTCTTATTGATTAGGATTTTGTGCCCTTTGTGTATTCGAGGATATCCACTATAGATAGAAAAGTTGTTCTCTGATTTTGTGTTTGCCTCTTATCCATCATTGTCTCTGGTCTTGTGCAGGACACTTCGAAGCTCATGACGTTCAATCTGTCAACTGCTAACATTTTTCCTTAGTGACTGAAATCCTAGTCAGATAGATTCCTATTCAGCAAGTCTTTGCCTATGCTTTTATCTTGAAGGGGTGTTGTTACTTCTTCCTCTGATATTTCACAGTTGCATATCAAATTTGAATTCATAGAAATAGAGATTAAGATTCATTTTTCTACATGTAGATTCTCAATATTGACAGCACCTCTTGTTGATAAGGTTGTCTTTTTTCCCAATGTATAGTTAGTTTTTACTTCTGAATCAAAAATCATCTTAGCAGCCGGAAAAATGGATCATCAGTTAAGAACACTTGATGCTTTTCTGGAGGACTTAAGATATGTTCCCAGCATCAACATGAGATTGCACACAGCCTGTAATTCAGCTCCTAGGAATCTATCTCTTCTTCTTCTGGCCTAAGTGTGTAACCACATACAAAATCATGTATACACACTGAGACATGCATATTCAAATGAATGTTGAAAATCCAGGTAGATATAGATTTTGGTGGTTTGGCTCTGAAGTAAAACCTAAGATATTGTGACAACCAGAGAATTATTCATTATTTTGCAAATTGTCATTGGTTGTGTGGGAGTCTTCTGTAATTTCCTATGAATTTTATAAATTTTTTGTTTGTTTCTCTGAAGAGAATCACTGATGAGGATTGCACTGAATCTGCTTTTGATTTTACACAAATTCTGCCAATCTGTGAGAATGAGGGGTATCAGTTTATTTTCTAGCACCTTCTGCAATTTTTCCTTCAATGTTTAAATCTTCACTGTGGAGAGATTTTACTTTGTTGATTATGTTTATTCTGAAAAAAAATTATTCTGGGACAAGTGTGAATGAGTTTGTTTTCCTGATTTGTTTTTGTTATTAGAAAATAGAAAGACTTGATTTTGGTTAACTTCGTATCATGTCACTTTGATGAAAAGTTTTATGGGATCTAAGAGTTTTCTAGTGGAGCCTTTAGTTTTTCTTAAATATAGAATCACTCATTCACAAGCAAGGATATTTTGAATTCTTCCTCTCTTCTTGGTAACCCTTTTATTCCCTTGTCTCATTGCTCTATATTAGACTTCAACATGTACAATGATAAGACACAGTATATTAGCTTGTCTTTTACCTGTTTTTAGTGGATATTCTTTGTCCCCCCCCCTCCCCATTTACCATAGCTGTGTAAATCTGTGGTATGGAGCCTTTATTACAATGAAATGAATTCCTTCTATTTCTGGTCTCAGGCATTTAATTCTGAGATCATGCCAGATTTTGTCATAAGACATTATTTGCATCTATTGAGATGAATATTTGACTTTTGTCCTTGAATTCATTTATGTGATGACTTATATCTATTCATCTATGTGTGTTGAAATGTCCCAGCATCTCTGTCATGGAGCCAAGTTTATCATAATGAATCATTCTTCTGATCTGTTTTTGAATTTTGTTGACAAGTAATCTCTGAGAATTTGCTCATTTATGTTCACAAAGTAGATTGGTACATAATCTTCTTTTATACCATGTATTTGTATGGTTTTAAGACTGTCTTCATAACATGAATGCAGTAGGGTTATTTCCCGATTGTTCTGGAAGAGTTTGAGGAACTTTACTAACATATCTTCTTTAAGGGTCTGGTAGACTTGAGCTGAACAAGGAGAATACCATATCACACTGAACATAGAAAAAACCCTATATATTATGATATTATATAGGTAAATATATATATAACTTATTATTTATCTATCTATCTATCTATCTATCTATCTATCTATCTATCTATCTATCTATCACTCCCCCCCCTCTCTCTCTCATCTGTCACCAAGGAAAGCACAGAGCATAAGGCATAGCCTTCCTCAGGAAAGAGCACAGCAATGATTGTCCAGTGTCAAATGGTCAGCTCTGAAAACACATATAAAGACTTAACAAGGAATATATATGTATGTACAAATACATGTACCTGCAGTAACAATTAGTGAAAAAATAGGAGAGTCAGGGAAGGTATATAGGAGGGCTAGAAGAGAGGGAAGGGAGAAATGTTATAATTAAATTCTTTCTTAAAACTTAAAAAGTAATATTAAGCAAGGCATAGTGGCACACACTATAATCCCTATAATCCCAGAACTATAGGAGGCAGAGGCAGGTGCATATTTGTGAGTTTGAAGCCAACCTGGTCTACAAAGGGCATCCAGGGCAGCCAAGACTACACAGAAAAATCCTATCTTGAAAAAAATTTTTAAGTAATTTTAAAACAGTGAATATGTTTTGTTTATTTATCACCATTTTCTCCTTTAACTTTAATAACTTCTTCACTCTTATTGCTTATTTTGGAGCTATGTATAATTCTTATCTCAGTTTTATATAATTTTACTAAGTCATTTGTTTCAGAAATCTATTGATTTTTCTTTTAGATTTTGCAATTTTGAGTTAGTTATCTACTAGGTAGTTTTCCATATCTTACTGATGTCTGTTGTAATCTCTCCCATTTCATTTCTAATCTTTCTAATTTGAGAGATCACCCTCTTTCTGCTGGTTTCTTTGGCTCAGGACTTATCATTTATTTCTCTAAATAATCAACACCCCTCTTTCACTGATTCTTTGTGATGTTTTTCATTTGTATCACATTAACAGCAATTCACTGATACCACAAAACACATTTTATCATTTGATTTTAAAGTGAGGAAAAAAAAACCTTTGGTAAATCCTGACTTTGGCCAAAACTGAGGTTAGTTAGCCTCCTCCTCAGGCACATAACAGTACTGAGGGGAGCTTTTGCTTTCCTGTGCTGCTTCTGTACTGAATAGGATTTCTGCTTCCTGATCAAACAGAAATACCATGGTAAAACAGCTGTGCTCTATTCTTATTAAAAGTTTGTATCCCCTTATGCTTGCTAACAACCATGCAGCTATGTCAAGGAGATGTACCACACTTGTAATTTGTACCTTTATAAACCCCTGCTCACTAAGATCAAGGCCACCTCAGAGTTAGGGTCACAAGAGTACAAACAGCCTGGGGTCTGTATCTCTCAACGAAACTTCAAATGCGTAAAAAGTTCACTCTGGTCTCCTTCATTTGGGTGAGAACAGTCTGGCTACAATAGTTTCTTTAGAGATTAGAAGGATACTGATTACAAAAAAATCATTATGCATATGTTTTTATCATTGAGATCAATAGTATAGTTTAGATTATTGATTTGTCTATATATTGATATTTCTCTTTAATAAGTTGTTCACATTCTATTAAGTTTAAATATTTCTGTTTTCATAGATATTCATGTCATTTCCAAATGATCAACAAAAAATCAAGGAACAATAATTTTCACATAAATGATTTAGATGTCATATAAAAATTTTCTTCAGATACATTTCTTGATGAAACCCACAAATAAAAATGATAGGTACAGACTCTATCTAGGCGATCAGGTAGGCTAACTGTAGGTTTTCTCCTCCTTCTGTTCCTTCAAATGCAATGCCTAATCTTATCCCCATATCTGTAGCAGACAACCAGCTGCAACCCATACATTTCCAGATTACATGGATCTTCCTCTCTAAACTTCCTTTCCTCACTCATTGGTTTATCACAGCTGGCAACACTATCAGGCACTCCCTGGGAAAAACAGGCCACTCTGGCTAGGGAAGAAGGTAGGCTAAATGCAGATCTCCACCACCTACTCCTCTGAAACCAATCCCCAAGTCTCCTTCTCAGCTCTGTAGCCTACCACTTGCTATAGCCGCTACTTTGTCTCTGCCCCCATCTCCACCACAGATAAAAACTGGACATCAACAATAGAAACAATAGTTGGCTTACAAACTCATGGAATCTTAATGACTTACTACTTAATGAAAGCAGATCAAGAAGTTAAGAAATGAAAGACTTTCTGGAATTGAATGAAAATGAATCCACAACATTCTCAAACTTACGTGCAGCAATGAATGAAGATGTAAGAGACAAGTTAATAGGATTAGGTGCCTACACTAAAAAATAAATGAAGAGATCTCATACTAATAACTTAATAGAACACCTGAAAGTACAAAAAATAAAAAGAATCACACCCAAAGTGTGAGACTTCAATAAGTCATCAAACTCATGGTTGAAATCTATAAATTAGAAACAAACAAAAATAATAACAAAACAGTACCAAGAAACAATGAGACAGAATTGGTTCTATGAGAACATGACTGTGATTGACAAACTTTTATCCTGATTAACTAAAAGGTGGAGACAGAATATTCAAATTAATAAAATTAGAGCTGAAAAAGGGACATAACAACAGCCACAGAGGAAATCAAGGGAATCAAAATGACATGATGAAAAATATGTCCTCCACCATGTTGGAAAAATCCAAAAGGAATAGATAATATTATTGATATCATATCATTTACCAAAGTTAAATCAAGATCATATAACCAATTTAAACAAACCCATAACACTTAGTAAATTAGAAACAGTAATTAAAATCTTCCAAAAAATCACATGGTCAGGATTTTAGTATAGAATTCTATCAGATTTTCAAATAGGAGTTAATAACAATAGCCCCCAAATTATTCCACAAAATAGAAACAGAAGGAACATTGCCTAATTCATTCTAAGAGTTCACACTTACTCTGATACACAATCCACATAAAGATGCAACAAAGAAAGAATAGTACAGAATAATTTCCTGTAAATTCTTAGTAATACACTTGCAAACAGAATACAAGAATATACAAAAAAAATATTGCCATGATGGGCTTCATCCCAGAGACTCAATATACAAGGGTCATTTAACATAATCCACCAAAAAAATAAGCCACCAAGAGAAAAACAAAAACCATACATGGTCATTTCAATAGAAAAGGCCTTTGTCAAAATCCAATACTCCTCCATGATAAAACTAGAGAGGTTTGTGGTACAACATACACTCTTTCCTCCTTTCTGACTGTTTCCCACAACTCAGTCTGAGAATGGATGGTGACACACTGCTTGTCAACCCTAATTATTCACAAGGTTATTAGGGTATTAGTAATTTTCTTTGCTTGGATATTTCCAATGGCTTTTAGCTTCAGAATTACCAGTCCAGTTCCTTTCTGAATCAGAGAGATAGAATCAGAGAGATACTGTGCTAACAAATGCGTCTACTATAATAATAGTAAATAACAACCACACATGCACATGGATACAAGCAAACATGTACGCCTACAATTTATTTAGCATTTAATACTCATATTTTGGTATGTGACAGCCACTGAATAACCCATACTTCCTTTTTATTCTTTCCATCATACTGTAAGGAATCTGACCTGAGATAACAGATTGTTAACTCTAGCCTCAACTTTCTATTTGGGCTCTCAACAAGATATATGTTGCACATAGATTCTTGATAAACTGTAAACCCAGACAGTTATTTTCATATATACATAGAGAGAGAAGACAGAACCAAAGAACTCATGCATCATGAAGTATAGGTTAAAAATTACTTTTGTCATTGATTTCCACTGAACTTTAATGTGTCCCTGCCATTTACTTGAAAAAAAAACTGTGATAAGCTAGAAAAATAGTTGGCAGGAAGCTATTCATGTTAACTGAATGCTAAGTATTACTGTGGGAGACAGTGATTTCATGTGGCTAAATTTAGAAGAATAGAAAAGTTACAAGAGATTTTTGTCCCCTGGTATATTCTTTTTAAAGGTTGCATTTTATTTAATATATACTAAATTGGTAGTGTAAAATCCTCTTTCAGCAAGTTCTGTTTGCTTGTTACATGTTTTTAATTTTGCTTGTGAATATATGTGTCTGTGAGTGTGTATGTATGTGAGCAAGTGTGGTACATGTGTGTGTGTAGAAGTATGAATGTCTGCGTGACAGTGGAGACAGGAGGATGGCACCAGTTTTTCTACTCTGTCCCTTTGTGTCTTTTCCTTTGAGGCAGGACCTCTCCTTGGCCTTCCAGCTTAAATTCTACAGCTATGCTGTAAATCCAAGAAGCCACAAGAAACAGAGTGCTGAGCAATGAAGTCTTGTCTACTACAGTGGCTCAGCATATTAAAACAGAAATTCTTTCTTTTCAACTTTCCCTAAAAGAACAGCATATCCTAATGACATTAGTATGGCGATGGGTATCTGACGTTTGCTAAAGCATTCTCTTGTTTGCCGAAGGCATGTTTTCTCTTTCCTTGCTTCTTCAGATTTTGGCACCCATAGTTTTGCTCCCCTCAAGTGTGCTTCCTGTATCCAAATGTAGTAGCATGGAGTGAGTGTGGGTTCATCCCATTTTAAAAGGAAGTTACAGGAATAGAAAGCCACTAAGAGGAGACAGAAAATACATGCTTAAAGGAATGTTATGCAATTTTCCTTAAAAGATTAATCCACATTTTGAGGTATGAAAATGCAACAGTCCTTTAAATAACTTCACACTTTAACTTAATATCCTGAAAAAATCTTCAAAGACTATGAGAAGCAAACTTTGTAGATACAAATTTTCTTTGTGAGCAACTTTCCAATTTTCCAATAATTTTTCTGCTCTCTTTTTCTTTTGGCTTGTCTTCCAGGCTGCTGTTGAACTTACTATACTTACTGTGTGCTACTGATGCAAGGTTCTTTCAATTAACCTCCTTAGCAAGAAACAGCAATTTCTTGGGTGTTTTCTCTGTTTTTTATGTAACCATGTCATTCTTCTCTTCCTACTCTATTCACATGAAATTCATTACATTGTCTCCATAAATCTTGTTTTAGTGAAAGAGCATTATTTAAAAAGTTATACAGCCCACAAGCACATTGAAATAATTGGAATCTCATTTCCAAAGAATTGTCTCTCTAGTGTCTACCATTAATCCTAATGATAAGACACACTTACTGAAATAAATATAAGAGAAAAAAGAGGTACTGAACAAATATATATTTTTTTCAAAAAGTATTTCTTTTGCCTCCCCTGCTTCCCTTAATCTGGCTTCTTGTACTACAGATTAATCTGCATTTTCCTTTTGTAAATTTTCTCTAATATTGCTTTGAAATAGAATGCATCTTGCCAGTATAAACTTCTTGCTTTATAATTTATATCTACTAAAGATTTGTGGTGACATCACTTTTATCAGCTTTTCAGGAGTGGGAAATGTATGGTTGGAAGCTGGAGATGAGCAAAGGCCATAAGTGATGCCAAAATGAAAGCAAGAAGACAGAGACACACGTGAAACTAGAAGCTTGGAGAGCATAAGATTTTTCCACCTTGGAGATTGATTTCTGTTTTCCACTTATGACTTTTTTAAAAATTGAAATTGGATTCCTCTCTCATACAATACACAGACCACAATTTTCCTTCACTTCATGCCTTCCAGCTCCCCCTCCTACCTCCCTTTCCCTGGGATCTATTCCCTCTCTGTTTCCCTTCAGAAAATTACAGGCCTCCAAGAGACAACCACCAAATATGACAAAAGAAAACAGGAGGACCTGTTGAAGATCCTTGCAGGCCCTGTGCTTGTCTCTTCAGTCTCTGTGAGCCCTATGCTCCCTGCTTAGTTGATTTTAGTGGGCTATGTTCTCTTGGTGTCCTTCATCTCCTCCGACTTCTACAGTCTTTATTTTTTTTCTTCCATAGGGTACCCTAAGTTGCAAGGGAAAGGACTCAGTGTAAATCTTAAATGTAGACTCTCTTTCCACATAATATCCATCTGTGTGACTCTGTATACGCTCTTATCTGCTAATGGCATGCCTGATAATGACAAGGCACTGATTTATGAATATAGCAGAATATTACTAGGAATCATTTCATTGATTTTTTTGACCAGTCATATTTGGTTCTAACTTAGGACTCTGGGCTATCCTGCCTCCAGTTCCTTGCCATCCAAAATGGCATAGCCCTCCTCTCATGGGCTGGGCATCAATCAGACAATTGGTTAGCCATGACCACAAGTTCTATGCCAAGATCATGCATTTTTACAGTGACTGTTTACTTAGTCACCATGTCCAGTGGATTCCTTTTCTCTATGATTTTGAAGTTCATTTGTATCTGCTGTTTTTATAACCTTGGACTGTGATGTAACTCTGTGGCCTCTCTAACCTTCAATATAGCCATACAGTATACTTTTAAGAAATAATATGTATTAGACAAAAGGAAAAAAGGGACATTTTAGAATAAACTTCCAAAGAGGAGCATAAAGAAAAAGTGAACCCAGTGCAGTGAGAGGAAAAGTGAGATTCCCTTTGCAGAAGGGAAGTAGGAGGGTGTTTGGGGAGATTTTTGGTAAAGAAATCTCCAAATTTTCCATTAAGGAAGCAGTGGAGAAGCATGACAAAGTGATTTGGAGAGTGTTAGTTCTGGAAATGAATTAAAACCTTCTAAAATTCTTCAAGGGCCACAAACAGGCAGAAAAGCCTGTTTTAATTACTTGTGCTTTCACATATGTGTACTTATGAATGCAAGTGCACTGAAGTGCTCAACCATATGGGTGCTAGAGGTTTGCAGGCTTTCACTAAATTCACCTGCCGCCTAAGCTGCCTTCATCCTCAGTGGCACCCATGGGAATGCTTTCACACCTATGAATACATGTTTGTGAACACTTTTAATATCTGTAGCCCAGGAGCCTTGTTTTAACCCTTGCCTCTTCCACTAGGGGTGAATGATTTGTCCATTTGTCCTGTGGATTTCATTTTCTAAATCTTCTCTCCTACGTGCAGGTGGCATACCATAACCTTGGACTCAGATTTAGGTCACTGGCCTTCTGACAGTTAGTGTTCATGTTTTTCTTTCTCCCTTGGCTACAAACAATCCTTTAAATTGAAGTTAATATATTTTCTATTCTATCTATCTATCTATCTATCTATCTATCTATCTATCTATCTATCATCATCATCTATCTAATCTGATGGTGGTAATCTACTTCTTCAAAAGTACTTGAGCGACTTGTTGATATTTGGAAAGAGTGAAAAATTCTCTTCTGTTACCTCTTCTCATTCTGAACCCCTGCAGTTTCTTCATGCCCACTGCTGACTCTGACTCAACAAACACATTGCCCCTACTTGGTGTGGCTTCTCCAGTCTGTGGAATGTGCGCTCCCTGTGAGTGACAGGTAACATCCCTCCTTTGCCACAGTTGGCTCTCATTCCACCTGCAGCCCTGGTTGCTATCCACTTCCTTCTGGAGACCAACAATTATCTTTTCTCTCAGGCTTGAGAAGGCCCTGCCTTCACCTTTCTGGACTGCCCCTATTTATCATGTTCTAGGCTTTATTAAATTGTAGTGTGATCGTAATGCTGCTTATTTGTCTTCTTTACCACACAGAAAACTGTATGAGGAAGCACACAATATACTTCAAATTTCCATAAAAAGAAAACACTCTCTAACTTGCCAATAAAAATAAAAAAATAAAAACCAACCAACCAAACCAAAAAAAAAAAAAAAAAAAAAAAAACCATTGTGACTACATGCCGTAATTTGCAATAAATATTTTTCAAAATTAAAATTTACAAATCCTGATCTTATACAGAATGGTTGATAAAGTTAGATAATGGCAGATAAGATAGTTAAGTACTATCCATTTATCCCTTACAAGCTACCATGAGATGGATTGACACTGAAACTACCTCAACCTTTTTCACTGTTTATCTCAGAATAATTTGCTGCAGAGAACATTGTTGTGTGATAGTTATATACCTATTTTGAGATGGACATATGAATCATTTTGAAGGAGTAAACCTGAAGGATACTTCTTTCTCACCCTCCCTTTTACTGGGAGAAAGCAATGATGCTATGTGCAGACATTTATTTTTCTTATTGGTCTTCTATAAGACCTGTACACTGTGGTTTCTGATTTTGCTGTCTTTAGTGCAATTCTGTGTTTCTCTGTCTATATGTTTCTTGTACTTCTTTGGCCTCTTTTATCTGCTTATTTTCTCCTATTCTGATTTTTGTTTATTTGGTATTTACTTGTCTTTTTTTAGACATATTTTTTTTTAAAAGTGAGAAATAGAAAGAGTCTGGATTGGGTAGTTGGGAAGAGAGATGGAAATGTCCTGGAAGGAGTTGAGGAAGAGGAAATCATTGTAAGAATATATTGTTCAAATATTAGTTCTCCACAAGAAATATTTTAAAAGTGTGAGGAACATTTATATTCTTCTATATTCAGTATACATTCAGATGCAAAATATTTATATTATATTATTCAGTGAAGTTGTATTTGTCTAGTCTGGATTTCTGTTATTTTGAGACTTTTATGGTTTGCTGATGGAAGGAGGGGATAGATTCAGGATGAGTGGATACAATCAGAGTCACTTTCCTGAGTAGAGACCTGAAAAAATATATGGAATGTCTTCAGAAATCAACTAGGAATTATCGACAAATGAATGGTTAGTTATACTAGGACATGACTCACTGCTGTCAAGAAAATAGATTGTTTTGTCAATTTAGAAATAAATAGTCTCTTAAATTCTGGTTGTATGCTAATTGTTTTATCTATAGGTTCTCATTTTTATTGAAAATTATAATTATTCTGATTAAAGAACAGATGAAAGATGAGTCTGAATCATAACTAGTTTTAATTAGGAATAATTCATATGATTAATCTTTGATTCAGATTTCCCTGCTTCACACTAAATTTTGGAATGGAGATGTCTGACTTCTTGCATTTTTCTGAATAATAAAGATGGATAACATTCACCATCCTTTTCTTCAAATAATGAAGTGTCATAGTGAAGAATTTATAGCTTAGAAACACCAGTGACCCAAGTATCAGTTTTTCCCCTTATATCATTGTCTTATATATGCTGATGCTGACAGGCAATTGGGACTGTTTTTATGTTTGATATAAAGTAAAATTGATTTGTTTCTTTATCTCATTGTTCTAATAATACCTTCTAGTTATTGATTGTGCCAGGAATGTCACTGAATGTTAAAAAAGAAAAAAAGAAAAAAAAAGAAAAAAGAAAGAAAGAAAGAAAGAAAGAAAGAAAGAAAGAAAAGGAAACACTGGTAAACTGAATACATTCAAATGTCCATCTAAGATCTAGTGACAAACAGTAACAACACTAAAAGCAAAGAAATAGCAAAATTATCTATTTAAACATTAACAATTTGTTAAGTACATTGCTCAACACTTTTCCACTCTGTGAAATAAGTTGATAAATGCCTGTATTTTATAGAATAGTTAGTTAAAACTCAAGATGGCAGCACCTAATACCCACCTTGTTTAAGCAACAGGTCAGCAGTGAATATTCAGCAACCCAAAAACTGATCTGAGACACATACAGCAATAGCACCAGTAATCCACAGGTGAGAGGGCTCCAAATAGTGTATGGGTCTGAAGGCTAGAGCCACACATCTGGCAGGCAAGCAGCCACCAAGATCCTGAGTGCACGCCATATAATAGTCAAAATACTAAATGTACATCCATAAAAACAAAAGAAAGGTAGCTCTCTCTCTCTTTCTCTCTCTCACACACACTCTACCACTACCAACATCAAAATAATAGGAACCATTAACCACTGGTCATTAATATCACTCAACATCAATGGCCTCAACTCCTCAATGAAGACACATAGGCTAACAGAATAAAAGCAAAAACAGGACCCATCAATATGCTGCGTACAAGAAACACACCTCAGCACTAAAGATAAACATTACCTTAGTATAAAAGGCTGGAAAAAGGTTTTCCAAGCAAATAGATGAAACAAACAAGCTGGAATATTCATTTAATATCTAATAAAATAGACTTTCAACCAAAACTAATCAAAAGAGATGGGGAAGGACACTTCATACTCATCAAAGGAAAAATACACCAAGATGATGTCTCAATTCTGAACATCTTTGCATCAAATACAGGAGCACCCTCATTCATAAAAGAAACATTATTAAAGTTTAAATCACACATTGAACCCCACACATTAATAGTGGGAGACTTCAACAACCCACTCTCACCAACAGATAGGTCATGACATTGGGAACTAAATGGAGAAACAATGAAACTACAGGCATCATGAGCCAAATGGGCCTAACTGATATCTGCAGAACTTTTCACCCAAATACAAAAGAATTAAATTTTTCTCTGTACCTCACGGAACCATCTGCAAAAAATTGGCCATATAATTGGCCACAAAGCAAACCTCAACAGATACAAAAAGATAGAAATAATTCCTTGCATCCCATCAGACCACCATGGATTAAAGCTGGATCTCAATAACAACAAATACAACAGGACACCTACAAATTTTGGAAATTGAACAATTCCCTACTCAATGATATCTGGGTAAGGAATGATATAGAAAAACTTTCTAGAATTCAGTGAATCTGGAGGCACAACAACCCAAAACTTATGGGTCACAATGAAAATGGTGCTAGGAGGAAAATTCATAGCACTAAGTGCCTTTATTAAGAAATGGAGAGATCCCATAATACCAAGTTAACAATGCACCTGAAAGCTCTAGAACAAAAAGAAACAGACTCACCTAAGAGGAATAGATGGCTGGAAATCATCAATCTCAGGGGTGAAATCAATAAAATAGAACCAAAGAAAACAAGGAGATTTTTTTTTTTATTTTTTTGAGAAAGTCAACAAGATAGACAAACCTTTAGCCAAACTAAGTAAAACACAAAGCAAGAACAATCAAATAAATAAAATCAGTAATGAAAAAGGAGAAATAACAAAAGTGAGGAAATCCAAGAAATCATTAGGTCTTACTTCACAATTATATATGTCACAAAATTTGAAAACCTAAATGAAGTGGACAATCCTTGATAGATACCAGCTGCCAAAATCGAACCGAGATCAGGTAAACAAATTAAATAATCCTAATATCTCCTAAGGATATTGAAGAAGTCATCAAAAGTCTCCCAATCAGAAAGAGCCCAGGGCCTGATGGATTCAGTGCAGAATTCCACAAGAGCTTCAAAGATGAGCTAATACCAATTATCTTTAAACTCTTCCACAAAATATAAACAGAAGGAACATTAACAACTCATTCTATGAGGCCACTGTCACCTTGATACCTAAAATACAGAAAGACCCTACAAAGAAAGAGAATTTCAGACCAATTTCTCTTATGAACATTGATGCAAAAATACTCAATAAAGTACTCACAAACTGAATCCAAGAACACATCAAAAATATTATTCACCATGACCAAGTAGGCTTCATACCAAGTATGCAGGGGTGGTTCAATATACAGAAATCAATCAATGTAATCCATCATATAAGTAAACTGAAGAAAAAAACCACATGATCATCTCCTTAGATGCTGAAAAAGCATTCGAAAAAATCCAACACCCATTCATGTTTAAAGTCTTGGAGAGAGTGGGAATACAAGGCACATACCTCAACATAATAAAGTCAATACACAGCCAACATCAAACTAAATGCAGAGAAACTTAAATCTATTCCACTGAAATTGGACAAAACAAGGCTGTCCACTCTCTCCATATCTCTTCAACATGGGACTTGAAGTCCTAGCTAGAGCAATGAGACAACTAAAGGAGATCAAGGGGATAAAAATAGGAAAGGAAGAAGACAAACTATCACTATTTGTGGATGACATGATAGTATACATAAGTGACCCTAAAAATTCCACCAAGGAACTTCTGCAGCTGAAATACACTTTCAGTAAAGTGGCTGGATGCAAAGTCAACTAAAAAAAAAAAAAAACAATAGCACTGATCTATACAAATAAAAAATGGCTGAGAAAGAAATTAAGGGAACTATGCCATTTATGATAGCCACAAAGGGTATAAAGTATCTTGGTGTAACTGTAACCAAACATATGAAAGACTTATGTGAAAAAACTTAAAGTCTCTAAAGACAGAAATAGAAGAAGGTTTCAGAAGATGGAAAGACCTCCCATGTTCCTGGATCGGGAGAATCAACATAGTAAAAATGTCTATCTTACCAAAGGCAATCTATAGATTCAGTGCAATTCCCATAAAACTTCCAAGACAATTCTTCACAGATATTGAAAGATCAATTCTCAACTTCATATGGAAAAAAAAAACCAGAATATCTACAACAGACCTGTACAATATAAGAACTTCTGGAGGAATCTCCATCCAGGATCTCAAGCTGTGCTGTAGATCAATAGTAATAAAAACAACATGGTACTGGCATGGAAATAAGATGCTTGACCAGTGGAATCAAATAGAAGACCCAGAAATAAAACCACAATCTATGGGCATTTGATTTTTTACAAAGAAGCCAAATCCATACAATAGAGGATATATAGTATCTTCAACAAATAGTGCTTGTCTAACTGAATGGCTACACATAGAAAAATGCACACAGACCCATACTTATTACAGTGCACAAACCTAAAGTCCAAGTGGATTAAAGACCTCAACTTAAAACCGGACACCCTAAATATGTTAGAAGAAAAGGTGGGGAAGAGCCTTGAACTCATTGGCAGAGGAGACAACTTCCTGAACAGAACAACAGCCCAGGCACTAAGGTCAACAATTAGTAACTGGGACCTCATGAATCTAAAAAGCTTCTGTAAGGCAAAGGAAACATTCAAGAGAACAAATTGACATTTTACAGACTGGGAAAAGATCTTCACTAACCCTACTTCTGACAAAGGGTTAATTTCCAAAATATATAAAGAACTAAAGAAATTAAACACCACAAAACCAAATAGCTAAATCAAGAAATTGGACTCAGAATTAAACAGAAAATTCTCAACAAAGGAATGTTGAATGGGGAGAAACACTTAAAGAAATGCTCAGCATCCTTAGTCATCAAAGAAATGCAAATCAAAATGACTCTGAGATTCCATCTTACACCCATCAGAATGGCTAAGATCAAAAACTCAACTGACACCACATGCTAGCGAGGATGTGGGGAGAGAGGAACACTCCCTCATTGCTGGTGGGAATGCAAACTAGTACAACCACTTTGGAAATCTATCTGGTGCTATCTCAGAAAACTGGGAATAGGGCTTCCTCAAGACCCACTATTCCACTCCTTGGAATATACCCAAAAGATGCTCCAGCACACACCAAGGACATATGCTCAACCATGTTCATAGCAGCCTTATTCGTAATAGCCAGAATATGGAAATAACCTAGATGCCCCTCAGTCGAAGAATGGATAAAGAAACTGTGGTACATTTACACTATGGAATACTACTCAGCTATTAAAAACAAGAAAATCTTGAAATTTCTAGACAAATTGAGGAAACTAGAGACAATCATCCTGAGTGAGGTAACTCAGATCCAGACAGGCACACATGGCATATTCTCACTCATAAGCGGATGTTATCCACTTAATTCAGGTTAACCACATTACAATACAGAGACTGATGAGCCAACCAAGGTCCATGTGGGACATGGACATGGACCTCCTACTCAGAACCCCTGCTCAGACCTCCTGCCCAGATGTGGTAGATAGGCAGCACAGTCTCCGTGTGGGTCACACAATACATGAAGTAGGGACAACTTCTGACATGGATTCAGGCTTCCTAATGCTGTTCACTTCTCCCCTGGCTGGGTGGCCTTGTAAAGCCACAGAGAAAGAGGTTACATACAGGTAACACAGAAGACTCTGGATAAACAGAGGTCAAATGCTTTGGGAGGAAGGCTCCCCTTGCTAAGGACTAGGGGAGGGAGGGAAAGGGGTGGAGGGAGGGAATGGGGTAGGGAGGGGATGTGGGTAGGTGTAGGATAGGGAGGTGATGAGGGATGGGGCTTTAATCAGGATGTAAAGAATTCAAACTGCAGAAAAAGCAGGTAACTAATATTGCTAATCCCACTACATGGGAATAGCCCTGAGACTGGCTGAGATATGAAGGTTTATGGACAGACAAGGCTTCATGTTAGATTCTTTGTGACATATAATTAGAGGCCATTCTTAGTATGGCATGAAGGAAGATTTGCAAATGTCCTACTTCTGTTCACACAATGAGCAGAGAACCAGCCTTAATTTCTCTGTACATCCTGCATATTTCACGCTATCAGAATGCTAGAATTGTATAATGCTTGTGAAAAATTATGTTTTCAGAATAAAAGACGTGGACACCGACCCTGGATCAGACCTGACAGGATATATTCCTCTCAGCAAGCTGGATGCTGATACCCTGCACCTTCAATGATCCAGCCCAGGTGCCTCAGTTGTGGGTACCATCAAACAGGACAGCTTCCAGGACTGCATTGTAGTAAGCTTCTGATCCTGATTGGACCTGCAATTCAGACTGTCCCACACAGGACTCCTTTAAAACCTGAACTTTCACAACTTCTGAAAGATGGACCACAAATGCTATCCCTGGTTACTTAATTATTTTCACCATTTTTTTGGGGGGGGACTTCAAAGGAATATTCATCCTAAATCAACCTGAAGAAACCTTAAGAGAACCATGCTCCATGTACTCTAAGGGGGGTTGGATAGGTTTCTGTTTATTCTCTTGGTCTACAGATGCTTATTTTTATTGGGAGTTGGTTATAAGTATTATTGGTCTTTTACAGAGAAGAAACTAGTTTTGACTTAGGGATGTATCTCTTTTCCTTTATCTTTCTTTTGTAGGTAGGGATATAGGAGCTGAAAAGGAAGAAAGGAGGATATAGAAATACAGAGGGAGGATAGAACAAAAGGTAGATTATTGAATCTACTACTCATCTCAAGGCTCTAATTGTTACTCACAAATAAGGTTATTTTTAATTCAATGATATTGAATTTTGTATATCAATGCAAATCATGCTCATGTCAAAAGCTAGTCTAATTTTATTACAAGATTATATATTCTAGGTCTAGTAGATAGATATGATTCTATAGACATATGAGGTAAAGTAGTTAAATAAGATCTTCAAAAACCTCACAGACCTACAGAATATGGCACTTAAAGATGTTTTCATTATTTTAAAGATTCTTTGACAATAAGACAGGTTAGCTTCTGGCAACACCCAGCCTACCTCAAAGAAGATGATGAGCATCAAAGAACCTCCTTATGGAATTGGCTTCAAATGTGGCAACCCAGCCACTGGGCAAAACATCCTCATTTCTGCCACAGAAAGAATTCTTCCTAAAAGTGGGCAAGTTTAGATGCTGGCAGAGTTGGTGGCCAAACTCTGCCAAGACAGGGTAAGCAAGTCTTCAATAGTTCCTGCCTTGCAAATATGTCTGTCAGAGATATTGGGCCAGAAAGCTGATGATGCTCAAATGTTATAGAGAGTTTTGAGTGACTATTCAGCTAGCAAACTGTCTCTATCATCTCCTCATTTGGAAAGCTACTAACCTGCACTACCTATATACTCAGGTAATCAATTTTATTCCTTCTCAAGTCTCTGATGGAGATGAAGACCAGATAGTTTAGTTTTACAATGAAGCTTAGTTGTTTAGGGGTTAAGGTTTTTTAATCTAGATAAATGTTTTAAGCTGAAAATGACAAGATGTGATGGCACTCAGAATTTTAGATACACCAAGATTGGAAAGATGCTTTCTTCAAGGCTGCCAAATACAAATAGCCAAAACACTAAGATTGTAACATTTATATAATTCCTGATTGTGGCATGGTTCTTCTTGCTGTAGGTAGTTTGTTGTATATATTTGTAATAATATAAGTATATTAGTAAAAAAATAAAAATATTTAAAAAAATTTAAAAGCACCAGTTCCTTTACTCTATAAATTCTACATTAAGAAAGCATAGTCCTCATGTAGGACTTCCATCCTATAAAACTGGCAAAATACCTCAGTCTACTTAAATAACAGGAACTTGGTTTAAAAGTTTCTTTGGTGATATTCCTTTGATCTTCATCTCCTGTACAAGACTTGACAGAGCCAGAGATCACACCCCTTTCTTTAGTTAGGAAGACTTGGTATAGTACACGGCCAGATTCATCTCAAGGCTCTTATGACAATGCACTGTGCCTGAATCTTTGTTTTTATCTGCAGGATGTGGGTAGCCTTATTCCATGTCTCATGGAATGTTGTGAAGGGCCAAGGAGCCAGCAGCAGAGAAATAGTTCTCAAAGTGGGTGGAAAATCCTGAAATACATAGCTGTTCTTTGTTTTACCATGACCATCACTATCATCATTTAGAAGTGCATACATGTATAGTTTCTGAAAGTAGTTATATGTTTAGTATATAAATGAAAACTATTAATGTATGCACTAACATTTCCAAAGTCGTACGATTGCAGAGGCAGGCTCAGAAGAGTTTACTAAAGCACATATGCATCTATTTATCTATATTTATACACATATACATATAAAATATATATCTTGCCTCCATTTACCTATGCCTTGATCACCAGGAAATTTAAATTACAAAACAACATTCAGTGTTTTCACCGTCTAAAGAGCAAAATTGCAAGTAGAAGTTCAGAATTTTTGAGTCTTCACTGTTAAGTCTGATTCTGATTTGTAAGTCCACAACAGATGAACTCTTCCAAACAGTTTACTGGTATTTCAGTAAAGAAAATTAATGCTTAAAAAAACCTTTATAGTAGTATTGGTCAAGTTAGTGTCAGTCCAGAATGAATCACTGTTAAATTTTGTTGACTGGCTGAAATTATACCCCCCAAAAGGACTGAAAGGACTGATTGAGTAAAATCATGATATCTTAATGAAAGATTAAGGCACCTGCAACATGCTTAGAATTTTAATAGTTCAACATATGTATGAAACGGTTACTAATGGTATGAAGGTTGTCCTCCTTCAAGCTGATCATTTTCAATTATGCTGTTTTCGAATGTTAATTTTTATTTGTGGATTTTACCATGTAAATAAATAAAAGACTGTCTTTAAATATGTGATAATATATTGAAAATTATACATAAAATGCTATTTTAATGTGTGATAGTCATACACAAAGGTACACAAAATCATCTTTCTTATATCTATACCCTGATTATCAAAGAATACAACTGTACTATGACTTTTAATGTGTCTCATTAGAATGTAGCTCATGCTATGAATTTGATTGGTTGACATTAAGCCCTGTATTTCATGAGCACATGTGGGCCCATGACATGAATGAACTGTATCCTTTGTAACAAATGTTTGTTTAAGAAGAATTCACCAGCCAAAATATGAAAACAAAATAAAACATCAGAAATTGATATGTTCCTTCAGATATAAAATTGATGTTAAAATTTTGTTTTGTTAATTAAAATTTATTGGTATTGAGAGTCATTGGTGTATGGATAGAGGACAAACATTTTCAGGCACAAACACACACACACATATGTTTGTCTACTCTTCAAATTGATATAACTTAGAATTTGACAGATATTATGGCTTCCTGACATTGATTCACAGAGATCAGAAAAAAATAACTGTATCCAATGTCTTTGTTCACATAAAAAGTAGTAGAATGTATTAAAATATTTTAAATAAGATTAAGTGCTATCATTTTATACTGCATGTTAGAAACTTTTGATTCAGTAAAATTTCAGTAAATACTTGTTGCAAAAACAATATTAAATTGCTAAATTTAGCTTAAATATTCCTATTTTATGATGTGTCACTCACTTCCCAAAAGTGAAAATAAAGAGAAATACCCATTTTAGTATGTAAACTTATGTTTATATGTGGAAGGCTGCCAGTAGCATTTATACAAAAATATTTTTAGAGTATGAAAAAACTGACAAAATATATGCATACAAAAGTTATTTCTGGGAACCATGTTTGATAATACATAGCCATATGGAGCTGCTATAGATAGCTCCATTATAAATTGGACATTTCGAATGTCATTATGCAAAAGGGTAAAAATGAGGATAAAACTGCTTACAGATAGGCACTTTTTTCGCCAAAAAATATTTAAAGTATTTCATTTTGGAACTATGCATGACTACGAACCAGATAAATTTCTATCAGTTGTATCTTAGATATTTTTGTTTTTCTTTATATATAAGAGAAAATTTTGGTAAGAGACTTGGGTTAGATCCTGGTCCACTTTTGTTATTGAGATTTCTATTTGCCTCAGAGATGTTATGTCCTTGGGTTGTTCTCTAGGAATCAACTGTTGGTCTGATTTCAGTCACTTTTCTTGATGGATTAAAAAGTCCGATTCATTACAGTTTAGTAATGATGGCCAAGAGAGTCTGTGGCATTTACCAACTGTGATCTGATATAGTGACTGAGGCTCCACTGTTCTTAGAAATAAGTTCTCTTTTATTTTTAATTTTTTAATTGAAAATAGATTCTTCTCTCATACAATACATCCTGACCACAGCTTTCCCTCCCTTCACTCTTTCCAGCTCCCTTTTACTTCCGCTCTCCCCCAGATCCACTTCACCTCCATTTCCCTTTAAAAAAAAAAAAAGCACATACCTCCAAAAGACAACAACCAAATGCAACAAAACAGGTACAAACAAGACAAGAAAAAAAGCCCCATATTGAGGCTGGAAAAGGTCACCAAACAGGAGGATAAGAGTCCCAGAGCAGTCAAAAGAGCAAGGGACAGCGAGCTCACCCTGCTGGGAGTTTCATAAAAACACCAACTTAACAGTCATAACATACACAGAGGACCTGATGAACCATTCCAGCATGAAGGTTGCATCTTGCTCTTATTTGAATAAGGTTTGATAGAGTACTATTGAATGCTGTGGGTAGAGATAGCAGCAGTAGGCACAGCAGGGCTTCTTTTGAATGTTATATGTAGACTCCTTAGATCTCCTAAGTATGCTTTTCTCAAATATCATGAAGCTTGAACACAAAATACAGATTATGGAAATAGGCATCATTTTAAATGAAATTAAATGTGTCATAAATACTGTGCAGGCTACATAGATAGCACTTAAGGGACTCTGTGAATATTTTTAATTGAATGTGTTGATCTATATAAAATATGTAATAATAGTAGTAAGTTGATTTGTTGTAATTGTAAGATTTTTAATAAAATATAAAATATACTTTCTATGATGTTTGCACCAGATTAAGCCTCAATAAATTTAATTATTATTTATTCATTATGCTTACAATACCACCAATAATATTATGTATGGAAATAGTTTTACCATTCTCTACCAAAATATCAGTATTAAATATAGATATATAGGTGAAAAACTAGTCCAAATATTAGTATCATTTTAACTTATATATACATATATATATATATAGTTTTGTATATGTATACACTGTTTCTACCCATTACCTTTCTTATCCCCGTGTTTGTGTGCCAAACCCTTCCTATCCAGAAAACCCACTGCTACTTTGATGTCTTTTATGTACTTATTTATTTAACAACTGACTTTAATTATGGTTGCTTGCTCATGGTTGCTCAGTGAAGACTGAGGCCCCGTGAGTCCCTCCCCTATGCATGATGAAATAGTGATAGATTCTATTCTGGGAAATACCTTACAGCGGCAGCAAGTTTATAAGTGCAATGGTCACATCATACACAGAAGTTACTGTTTTATAGCATTCCTCTACAACAATGGTTCTTATATTCTTTTTACAATAGCCTGTGTACCCTGAAGGGGGCAATTTAGATATTTTATTTAGAGAAAAACCTCTACTATCACTTATTCTTCACATCAAAGTTGACTAATTGTGGATCTCTGCATTAGTAGCTACATGCTGCAAAAAAGAAGCTTCTCTAATGAAGGAGGAGGCCAGATTTAATCTATGGATAGAAACATGAGTATTTAGAAAGCAGTTTGTCATTGTGCCTATTTAACTGAGTAGTCACAGGTTATCCCTTACCTATATAACTTCTCAATTTATAGGTTCCTGATTTTCCTAGACAGTAAAGAAAGTCTTCTATTAGAGTTGATATATAACACACACAAGGCACACACAAAGACAGTGCAAAGCAGAGGATGGTACACAAGAAAACAAAGTCCCCAGCCATGGGTTCTTAAATAAATTTACTGTACTAGGTGTGAGTTCTCTCTTATGCAGTGGCTATCATGTCTAGTCAGAGATCCTCCTGCCTCTGCCTCCCAAGTGCGAGGATTAGAGGCATGTGCCACCATTGCATAGAAAAAAAAATTTTTTTTTTTTAGGTTTTACATGAAAAGGTGATGTCATAATGTCTAGCAGAGAGATTTGAGGAGGATAATTGTTGTAAATGGTTGTTGATGATTAAAGGTTACTTAATAAATTACTAAGCTCAAAATTTAGTGCATTGTTGACAAATTAGAAAAAAGTATAAAAGTAGAAATGCAATATGTTGCTGTCATGAAAAATATGTTCCACATCACCATTTAGAAAGATGCCATGACTATGAAATCAGAGAGCCATGTGCATGAGATACTGTAAACCATCTGAGAACTTCTTGTATGAATAGAAGCGGTTTCTTTGCACTATACCACGAAAATCTTGAGACATTCTTGAAATTCTACATTACTACTCACATAAACTCCTTCCCTGAATTCAAGTTGATCTACAAAATATGCTAGTATCTAAATCACATAGATGGGAATCTTCTTAGAAGCTCATAGTCATCTATTGATATAATTTGGCTATGTAATAATTTTCCTCTGATTATAGGGGAGGGAAAAGGTGGAGGGACAGAAGGAGGAAGAAGAGGAAGAAAGGAATGAGGAGAAAAAAGAGAAGAGGAAAGTAGAGTGGGCAGGATGGGAGTGAAGGGGAGAAGGAAAATATCATGAAAATTTCCCATTGAAAATTGGATGCAGGCTATTCAGATGAGGTGAGATGGGGGGGAGGACCCTATCTGTCAGAGGTCTAGGGGTGGGTAATAGGGCAGGAGGGTGGGAACAGGAAGGTAAAATTGAGGGGATTACAATCACAATGTAATGTGAATAAACTATAATAAAAAAAGAAAGAAATTTGTTTCTTGAGGCCTGGTAGATCACTCTGTGGGTAAGAAATATTGCTGTGGTAATGTGAGAAACTGGGTTTTAATCAAGGGAACACCTACAAAGTCATACAAGACAATGAATACCTGTAACCCTGCAATGGGGTGGCTATACTAGAGTTAGAATAATGGTAAGACACCCAAAGTCTTCTTCTGGTCTTTGGAGACACATAAATGGCTAAACA
>OU015751.1:36247119-36267083 GCA_907169655.1 Acomys percivali | reverse complement strand
ACACACACACACACACACACACACACACACACACACACACACACACAAAGGCGAGCGCACTAATATTTTTTAGAAAAGAGAACTATAACTGAATTCTTCTCAGTTTTTTCTTGATTCTTTGTGAATTTCTCATCATATACTCCAGTTCCTCTCATCTCCCTGTCCTCCTATATCTGCCTTCTGCCCTTGTAACCTGCAAAAATATAACACACACACACACACACACACACACACACACACACACACACAGAGAGAGAGAGAGACAGAGAGACAGAGAGACAGAGAGACAGAGACAGAGACAGAGGCAGAGACAGAGAGAGACGCAGTAAACAAAATATAACAATGCATAGAAAATATCTCATGGTTTAAGGTGTAGTGTATCACAATGTGTCCCACAGTATTTCTCTTTGTCCACACATTTTTACTTGCAATTGTTCATTGTAATAAATATTGGCCTGGTTCAAATTCTCTGGCTTCCATGACACCTTCAATATTGGATCCTCACTGGGACTCCAGGCCCAGCACTACTGAGCTGCTCATGCTAGGCTAGAGACGCACTCTTCCAAGAGCTGCAGCCAGAGAGGGGCTGGCCAGTTCTTCCATTCTCACACCCTTGGGGCGGGCACACTAGTGTCCTTGTCATAAGGGCCAGCTCCACTGAGTTGCCTAGGCAAGGTGTAGGGAATGCTATAGCTCAGCAGCCAATGAGGAGCAGGGACAGTTCTCCTGCTCTCATGACCCCAGGATGACTTCTCATGACTGGCTCAGGTGATATGGGCGAAGGGTCGGAGGGTGTCATCATTGTGCCCAGGCCACCACCAACAGATAAGTGGGGGTTCAGTTGGTAGAGTTGTCTACTCTGAACAGGCTAGTCCCATACACCTGTTTTCATCTGTCTTCATAATATTCAAACTTTATGCTTCTCTTTTCTCTCTCATCTGTCTACCACAAACTTGAACATTGTAATGGATCCTAGTGTAGCAGACCACTCAGCTGGCAGGCCTGTGAATGCCCCTCTCTGTCTGTGCTGCACAGCATGGTGGCAGGTAGGGCTCTGTGTTTCTACTGACTTCCCATGCCTTGGGGCAAGGACAGGTCTGTGGGAGTGTTTCCCTCTCTGTGCCTCTACAGTATGGCAGTTGGCAGGTCTCTGGCTGTCTTCTTCCTCCCATGCTGCGATGCATGGCTAACTGTAGATAATAAAGTATAGTCTTCTAAAGTATTTTTAAGTTGTGATTGGTATAATTACATTATTTTCCCCTTTGCTTTCTATGCTCCAAAATGTCCAACCCAACTCCCTTTCAAATTCGTCCCCCTCTTTTCAATACCAAATGATCTCCTCTGAAAACTACAGTCCTGTAAAAACATAATCCAAGGATTTTATCATTACTAGAGTGTATTAATACAACCCATCATATTTGTAATTATTTATCAAAATACATATTGTGTGTGTTTTCGGTGGAGCACAAATTTTGAGTAGCTCCAGTATTCCTCCCCACTTCCCTTTGTTTCTTAGTTTTGGCACTGTGGATGACTTTTTCCTATTGATAGAATATGAGAATGTTAGTGGATTAACAGTCTTTTCATTGTTTGATATTTTTATGTACCATGTTATCATACAAAGCATGCAGTGTTTCTTTCTTGGTGGATTTGAATAATCAAGCTGCAACTTTTCCTACAGTAGCATGAAAACGAATTACGCCAAAAGTCTGAATGAGTTTGAAAAAGGGTTACTACTCATTTGAGCACCTAGATGGGAAGTCGCGCCTTGTTATGTCCTTCATTGCAATCTCACTGAAAGCACACAAGAATGATTTGTAATTTCCAATACATTATGGACATGCTCTCTAACTGTGATGCACACAGGACTAACAGCAACACTACCTGTCTCTGCATTTCTGATATGACATGTATGTGACTGTGATATTTTTAACCAGGCCTGCTGCTGATATCCTCATGAAGTTATTAAAAACTCACATTATTCTACTTTTTATTTCACTGTTTTTTATTCTGATGCACTTTACCTGAGTTGCTTTTGTAAGTTATCTCACATCCAGTTCTCTAGGAGCTTGCAATCTTCAGGGATTCCTGAAGGTCACTCTACCCTTAGAATCTTTTGTATAGCTAGAACACAGGTGCTTGGGTGACATAGCAGACAACTGAATGTTTTCATTCATTAAAACTTTTCACCAGAATGATTTGTTTTATATATTTGTCAGGAATGCATAAGTATGCTGTGTGTGTGTGTGTGTGTGTGTTGTTTTGTTTTGTTTGTTTTTTTTAATTTTTAAATAGAGTGAAGTATAGCTAACTTTCTACTTTCTTGCAAACCAAATAAAACACATTCAAACCATTAAACTGCACATGCTAAACACTTTCAATTCTATTCTTTAAAATAGATACAATAAAACATTGTCAAATTATGCAAATGTTTATTTTTAATAGTAATATCTTCTTAATCCTATCAAAGAACATAAATCCCGTGGAGAATAAAATTTAAGAATGAGAAAAATGTGCATAACTTCATACAATATTGTAGAAAATTGATAAATATGTTTCAGTGTCTTTAATAAAATATAAATATGTACTTGAGCCAAGCATTATAATATAGACCAATAATTATAAACACATGTTATCTTTGTCTGTAGGGACAATGGCACCATCATTCTCTGCGTTGTTGAAGCAGTGGCAAAAGGATGCTGAGCAAGAAGAGAAGCCCTAACTATCAGAGAAAATACACAGCACAGAGTAACTTGCTTAAAACGTGACTCTTCTAAAAAGTGAATGCCAGTCCATTGAAATTCCCGCAGTCTTTAAAGATCCTATAGCAGGAGTGCATGGATTTTCTGGCTTATGAGAATTAGATGTGGTAACCATCCAGAAAAAAAAAGCAGACACATAGAATATACAGTATTGGATGCTAGGGTGTTTTGAGGCGGGGCCTCCGCTATTCTTGGCTGCCTGAACCCATCCACCTGCCTCCCAAGTGTCAATAAGGCCACTTGTTTTTATTATGACTACAACATGGGCTCGTGCTTCTTACAGAAAGTTGTTGAATTGTGTGTAATAAACGGGTGCAGGAATTTAGTCTTTAAACCTATTGGATTTAACATAGGGGTGGAATTAGAGCTGGGTCAAAAGTTTGGACTGATGGTTAAGACTATCTATTGAGCCAGGTATGGTGGCACACACCTTTATTCTCAGCACTAGAGAAGCAGAGGCAGGTGGATTGCTGTGAGTTCAAGGTCAGCCTGGTCTACAAAGCAAGTCCAGGGCAAGAGCCAAACCCTGTCTTGAAAAAAAAAAAAAAAAAAAAGACAACAGAACAGGGTCTAGTATGGCCTGGAGAGTTGAGGGTTGTTTGCTAATGGATTGTTCAAATGGACCTTGAGCCACTTTCTGCTCTTCCTTTCCATTCTGTGGAAATGAGTGAGATGACGTACTTGTGTACTGGCTGAACAGGATGAATGCAATGGCACCCACGTAAAACCGTTGACCTTTTTTATGGTATAAAATTGGTCATGAGCTACTTTTCCTTATCCCACAGAGGTCACTGTTGTGAATGGGGAAATAAGCATGCAACCGCAAACAAAACAAAACAAAAAAAGAAAAGGGGGTGGGGTTGATTTAGTTATGACAGTAAATGTCTCTGCCTAACTCTCAGTCTTTTGATATTTCAAATAATTATAGACAATCAACTAAATCATCAGGATTAAAAGACTAAAGTGAAGAACTAGCAGAACAAATGGGAGCCAAGTTATTTTTAGTCTAATGTTAACCAGGTAGCACTCACAGCTTAACCCAGCTTTTTTTAAAAAATGAATATTTAAATGGATCAAGTTGAGTAAAATAAAAATAAAAAATCAGTTTTACTTGAAACCCAGTGCAATGCTTTACAATGTTTACCTTAAAAAAAATTATAAGCCTCTGGGCAAGAAGTGTCTGCTCCAAATGTAATTCTCTGTAGGTGTTGTTCAGTTGTAAATAAGGCAACAATTCCCAGTGGCAGAAAAGCCCTCCCTTCCCTTCCCTTATCTAGCCCACTAGCCTTCTAGCTTCTAAGGATGATTTTGGAGGCTATGTGAGTTATTATTCACTTGTCTTCTCTGCGATCCAGCACATACTGGCCTGGGGAGGTTTGCAAACTTTGGTTAATAGTAATGAAACAACTTGGGACTATGAACAGGCAGGAAAACAAACCATGCCTCCACTGGCAGTGCTACCTTCTTGTTAAGGATCCATGGGAGGAGCTCTTTTTACATGTGACCACAGGGTCCTAAATCACATTTCCTCCCCCTCTGCTTATCTCAACTCTTTTGGGATTAAAGAGGGAAATTAAAAGCCATATTTTTCTCAACAGTGTTTCTTCTTCATGTTCAGAAACAAAATGCTATCAACCATCTGTAAGTAAATGAGTGACTTGGGCATCAGAGAACTATCATAATGTTCTCTTAAGAAAACTTATAAATAATTTAAAACTTATGATCTGGAATAAAATTTGGATCCCTAAGGGCTTTTTTTTCCCCACAATGTAGAAACAAAAGAAATTTGAAATTGAAGTCAATTCATTTCATCTAATTGGCTTATATATTTGGATTATTTATCTCTGTGTTTAATGAACCTTGGTAATTTCTCTATAGAAATTGATGTTCTCTATAAAAATTCATACTTTTTCTGTGTATGTAAGTTTTTGTATATACAATGTATAATTAGAATAGAACAGACAGTGTGAAAATGAGGGGGAAAGAAAAAGAAAAATGAAGCAAAGGTCTTCTATTTTAAAATGTTGGGTTTTTTTATATTTTCAGCATTTGTATTTTGAATTTAAATTACTAAATCTTTGGCATTGTCTATTTTCTTATATGTATAGCTATAGATGCACAATTATATAGAGTGATTAAAATAAATAAAATAAATAAAATAAATTTTAGTTAATGCAATATGAAAAAGTAAATTATTATTATTATTTTTATTTTGAGACCAGCTCTCATTATATAGCAGAGCAATTTTAAAAGGGTAAATCATCTTGCTTTAGCCTGCTACTTGCTAGTGTACAATGTGAGCCAACATGCTCAATAATAAATATTTGTGATATTATGATGGCATATCATCACAACAGAAAAATAGGATTCCATACTTCCAATTTGATGGCTTGTAAAAAAAAAACTATTGTGTGTATTTCTTTACATGTGTTAGTAGTTTTAAACAAGTAGGTTTTAGATATTAAACAAAATATTTGAAAACCCTAAACTCTCATGTCTTCTTCCTGACATATTAAGCATATTCTTAAAGTACAAACAGCTAAAACACCTGACATTTGTTTTCTTTAATATTTAGAAAAGATCTTTACTTTATAGAGTGCAACATTATAGGGGAGAGAAAAAACACTTTACCACTAGTCCCCTTTACTGGCCTCAGTCTCTCAGTTTTCCCTTCAGGCATCTTATTATTCTGGACAATAATGATGAAACACGTGAAAGCTGATACAATTTTTAACTCTGAATAAGTTTTTGGTAAGAAGAGTATCATTGTAAAGGTAATATGAAGCTAAATGAGGTTTGCAATATAATTGCTGTAATGTAAATATAACATTTCAGATAAAATAATTTCAGTGAGTTACCATATTTCAACAACTTAATGATGTTTATAGTTTAAATTACAATAATAATCTATTGAAAATCATTAGTATGTAGTCTTCCATGTTACCTGTTGAAAGCAAGCATATCTTCGGGCCCCAGAGGATAATAATAATTTAATAAAATTAAGTTAAACATTTATATATATATGTGTGTGTGTGTGTGTGTGTGTGTGTGTATACCACATATATGCAGGTACAGAAGCACAGAAGAAGGTATCAGATATAATGAATCTGGAGTTTCAAGGACTGTAGGCTTCTACATATGGGTGCTAGGAACTGAACTGTGACCCCTTGAAAGACCAACACATCTTTTAACCACTGCAATTGTAATTATTTACTCATAAAATGACAAGGGGTGAGTTATCTTTGATGTAGAGCCAGTAGAGTATAAAATATCCAGAGACATAGGTACAAAAATGCTGATAAATCTTTATGTTGTTTGGCTTGTCAGTATTTAAGAGATGTCGAAAGGAGATAATATAAGATCCAAAATTCAAGAGTAGCCTTGGAAACATGTCAAGTACTACCTTTCAAATCATCTAAAACTACATATCTATTTGTAAGAAATGTCTTTTAAGGTAGTCTTATTGGGAAGGGATGGTAAATAATTATTTTCATCTCATTCAAAATGTTCAGTGAACACATCTATTTAAAAATTTGTAGTTGTTGTTGTTGGTTTTTTTTATTTTCTGTATTTTTTTTTTAGTTTAAAGTAGGATTTATTGCAAAGAGAAAACTCATTCAAATGAAAATGAAGGCAAAATCTACCCACATTTATGGGACACATCAAAAGCAGTGCTAAGAGGAAAATTCAAAGCATTAAGTACATTCATAAAGAAATTGGAAGTATCTCATATAGGCAATTTAACAACACATCTGGAAGCCCTAAGGAAAAAAGAAGTTGAAACACCCAAGAGGAGTAGATGGATGGAAATAATCAAACTCAAGGGCTGAAATCAATAAGTTAGAAACAAAGAGAACAATTCAAAGAATCAACAAAACCAGGAGCTGGTTTTAGAGAAAATCAACAAGATAGACAAACCATTAGCCAAACTAACTAAAAGGCAGAGAGACAGTATCCAAATCAACAAAATCAGAAATGAAAAGGGAGGCAGAACAACAGACACTGAAGAAATAAAAAGAATCATAAGATGCTATTTCAAAGGCTTATATGCCACAAAAAATTTAAAATGGACAATTTTCTTATCGATTCCACTTGACAAAGTTGAATCTAGATCAGATAAACAAATTAAATACCCCTATTTCTCCTGCAGAAATAGAAGCAGTCATTAAATGTCTTCCAAGCAAAAGGAGCCCAGGACCAGATGATTTCAGGGCAGAATTCTACCAGTCTTCAAAGAAGAGCTAATGCCAATACTCTTCAAGCTACTCTAAAAGATTGAAATGGATGAAACATCACCAAAATCATTCTATGAGGCCACAGTCACTTAGATACCTAAACCTCACCAAGACCCAGCAAAGAAAGAAAATTTCAGAATAATTTTTATTATGAACATTGGTGAAAAAATATTCAGTAAAATATTTGCAAACTGAATCCTAGAACATATCAAAGATATCATTCACCATGAACAAGCAGCCTTCATTCCAGACAGGCAGGGATGGTTCCATATACAGTAACCCATCAATGTAATCCACCATATAAAGAAACTGAAAGAAAAAAAGCCACATGATCATCTCCTTAGATGCAGAAAAAGCATTTGACAAAATCTAACACCCATTCATATTTAAAGATTTGGAGAGATCAGGCATTCAAAGCACACGCCTAAACATAATAAAGGCTATATACAGCAAGCCAAAAGCGAACATCAAATTAAATGGAGAGAAACTAAAGGAAATTCCTCTAAAATCAAGGACCAAACAAGGCTGCCCACTTTCTCCATATCTGTTCAATATATTTATTAAAGTTCTAGCTAGCGCAATAGGACAACAAAAGGAGATCAAGAGGATCCAAATGAGAAAGTAGGAAGTCAAATTATCCCTATTGGCAGATGATATGATAGTGTACATAAACGATCCCCAAAATTCCACCAGAGAGCTCCTACAGCTGATAAACATCTTCAGCAAAGTGGTTGGATACAAAATTAACTCAAAAAAGTCAGTAGCCTTCCTGTACACAAATGACAATCATGCTGAGAAGGAAATTAGGGGAACTATACCCTTCAGGATAGCCACAATAATATAAGGTATCTAGGAGTAATTCTAACCAGGCAAGTGAAAGACTTGTTTGAAAAAAACTTCAATTCTCTGAAGAAGAAGATTGAATATGACATCAGACGATGGAAAGATCTCTGGAGACCAGTCTAAAATGTGCAGATCTAAATGCATTGTCCAGTGTAAAGTTCTTTTCAAAGGTTAAAGGGCCAATCAGAGGCAATATGGAAAATCTCCAAAAATTACCTTTAAGAATATTTTTTATTTATAATTTTTTAAACTTTTAATTTTGTCATTTTACATCCTGATTGTAGCACCTATCCTCATCTCCTCCTGGTTCCACTCTCCATCCTTCATCCTTTCCCGCCTCGTCCCCTCATCCTCTCACACACTAGTCCACTAGCCCTCCTCCCCTATCATCTGACCCCAGCCTATCAATCCCATCTGGACTACCTGCATCCTCTTCCTCTGCGGCCTGAAAACGAGTGGGCACCAAAGTCTATATCAGAGGTAGTCCCTACTCTCTATACTAGGGGACTCACTGTGCTGCCTATCTACTACATCTGAGCAGAGCATGGAGGTCCTCTCCAGAGAAGGAGGGAGGTCCCCTATGGGTACCAATCTGCCCTTGATTTGTATATACTTTGTAATTTATTTGACTTTATACAATTGTATTATTTTTATATGGGGAAGATCAGTATCCATGACCTCTTCCTGGACTAGGCTGTGGGAACCGCAGTGAGTGTGGCAGAGGGCATGGTTCAGCTTCCAGTGTATGCTAGCAGCATGTGCTAACTTTCTTAGAACTTTGGGTCCTAAAACATAGGCTAGTAAGTCATGGTGCTATCCAGAATATTAACCCTGGTATCTGTGGCAGAAGTATCTCAGCTAGGTTAGAATTTATAATATTATATTTTATTAAGCATATAGTATTATGATTAGACAGCCACATTCACATTGAGATCCTGAAGAAGGAGAGTTCATAATTTCTGACCAATCTGTGTTCCTTCTCAGATATTTCAGTCATTTCTTTTTCTCATCCCAGTAATCTACATCAGTTTCTATTCTTAAAATCAACAGCACTGATTAATAACTATGGAAGTTCATCATAGCACACACTTATACCGTACTTTCTATGTACTAGACTTTGGTTATACAGTGCCAAAATGTTCAAAAGATAAAATATACTGCATTATTTTTTTTCTGCCATGAGTCTTAGGAAAGATCTAAAATGCCTTATACTCACCTAATAGATGCTATTGTGGTTTACAGAATCTCTTTGTAAACATTGTAACAGGATAATGTTTTTCTTTGGTTCTTAATTGAAGCTAGTTTATTGAATAGTTTATGAAGGTTTCACTTCTGATATTTTTCATCTCAGGTATGTGAGTTCACTTAAATAATGATTATATTTTATAATCCGTACTTGAAAAAAAGCATAAACCTTAATTTATTCCATGGGGGAAATGAGAGGTATATCCTTCATCAGCTTCATTCACAGAAGGAAATTCTTCTTGAGTTTGACAAATAAATAAACTTTAGCATAAACTACATCACTGGTTGTGCTCAACCTGTAGGTCATGACCCCCAAAGGACCATCAGAAAACAGATATTTACATTATAATTCTTATCAGTAGCAAAATTAGTTATGAAGTAGTGATAAAAATAATTTTATGGTTGGTGGTCACCACAACATGAGGAGCCGTAATAAAGGACTACAACATTAGGAAGGGTAAAAACCACTGAAATACAGTACTTAGGAATAATGAATTCTATTCTGTTATTGTTAAAAATTGGTCAAAAATGATGCAATTAGGTTTCTTTTTTAAGAATGATGCTGTCTGTGGATAGACACTTATTCATTTTCCTAACTGATAGACTTTTCTTTGATTTAAGAAGTCTGACTGACAAGACCTCTGGTACCTAATATATTTTTCACGGTAGTCTGCTAAAAAGGAAGATACAAACAAAAAGACATAACATGTCTTCGGTGCCGTGTCACCACTAATGCCTATTATAATGAGTGTAGGAAAAAGGTCAGAGCAATCAATGTGACATTCTCTCAAGAACTGGGACTAGTTATTCTGGGACCAATGGAGGAATTTAAATTAATATTCTCATGTGTATCCTGGTGAGCCTGGCCCTCACTGACTATAAACCTGCTTCTTTTTATATAGTCATGTCAAGCCTACAGGTCATCAGACACCAGTATGGAAGAATTAGATATTTTTATTCATAAGTGGACAATGTGATTTATTTTTCTTTAGGTCATGTATGTGGTCATAGGCTATTCTTGTTTGCCTTTTGTTTCTGTAAAAAAAAAATCAATCAAAGTTGACTTAGAAAGAAAGGAATTTATTTTTGCTTATACTTACAGGTGATACTTCATTGCATAGGGAAGTCAGGACAGGAACTCAAGGAAGTGAGGTAGCTCATGAAACAGAAGAAAGGTTAGTGGTCTGCTTTCAGGCTCAGATTGGTCAGTGTTGCTTATATGTCTGAGGTCCTCCTGAATAAGGATCATACTGCTCACAATGGGCAGGACCCTCCTTTGTAAATTAGCAATATAGAAAATGCTTTTATAAATATGTCTGTAGGTGTATCTAATAGATGTAATTCCTCAATTAAATTTCCTTCTTCCCAGGTGTGTCAAATTGAGAACTAAGATTAGGTGATTTGTAGGCTCTCTTGTTTTTTTTTTTTTTTTTTAGAAGAATGTTTTTTTAAATTAAATATCTTAGTTACTTTTTACATATACACTTATATTATTACACATATATACAATAAACTACCATCAGCAGGAAGACTCATGAAACAATCAGGAATTATATAAATGTTATATTCTTAGTGTTTTGACTATTTGTATTTGGCATCCTTGAAGAAAATATCTTTCCTATCTTGGTGAGTCTAAATTTATGAATGTAAATCACTATCTATAATATCTCATCTCTATCAACTTAAACATCTACCTATATTTAAAAACATCTTAAGCTTAATTATAAAACTTACAATTGTAAGGTTTATTGTGTTCAACCCCATCAAAGACTTGAGAAAGAATAAAACTGATTACCTGAGTATACCAGGAGTGCAGGTTAGTAGCATCACAAATGGCTTTCTCTCATTCTTAAGAGAAACCCTTCCTCTATCACATGAGAATTCCACAGAGCACCCTTAAGGGACTCCATCTTTTATTCCACTCATCTACTGGGGACTACCACAAAGCTTCTGAACCCTGGCCACTTTCTAGTTCCTTTGTCCTTTTTAGGATTTATTTTTACGTGTGTGTGTGTGTGTGTGTGTGTGTATGTATGTGTGTGTGTGTGTGTATGTGTGTGTGTGTGTGTGCCTGCAATCATGTGTGAGTTTCAGTGTCTACCACTTGTGAGGAAGTTCCCTAAAAGTTTTGGATGTTCTGGAGCTAAGGTTACAGGTAGTTGGGAACTGTCAGACATGAATGCTTTAGAACAACATTAAGCTCTTATAGCATCTGAGCCAGTTCTCCAGTCCCAGTTATTTTTTTTAATATTTATCACAACAACATAAAACAAATGAGCAAACATGTTGAATAAGTTTCTATGGAACCTAACATATGACTTTCTTACCAGACCTAATTAATAGACATTCCCTTATTGTAATACTTCATGATTTTCTAATATCTAGTTTTCTTAAATAGCTGTTGGCCTGTTTTACTTGAATTTATATTAATTTTCTGAAAATATATCTATATTTTCTGTCATGTGAATTATTACTTAATACCAAGACAATGAATGCTATTTGGTTATGATTCAGGAAAAAACACATAAAGATATAATAAATAACAAATATTCTCAAAAATATCCATGTTTTGTTTGGCTGACCAACTCTGATTGCAATTTGACTTCTGTGTTTTTATGGAATTCCTGGCATTCTGCTTAAGCTGGTTTCCACAAGCGGCACTATGTTGATGTTATCAGTATACAACACAATATGCCTCTGCAGTGAATGTCTGTCGATATAATCTTGAAATGGGATTCTGTTAGTGTATCTACAAATGGTTTTTGCGCAACGGTGGTTATAATTTGTGTATGAAAATCAGAATAATTGTTTATTTTGGCACATACCTTTAATAAGAGTTCATTGGTTTGATGATCACCATTTTAGGCTCTCACTGCAATTAAAATAAAAAAAAAATGTTCCTTAATGTTTGTAGACCTTATCAAGGGAAACTGTGAATGATATTTATGTTTAGTTCATTTTTTTTACAAAAATAATGAAATGCTTATTTTCTTTGCTGTTTTCATTACCTTATATAAATTTCTCATTTTATTAGAAAATCTATTTATTAGGTTTTTTGTTTGTTTGTTTGGTTTTTTTGTTGTTGTTTTATTTTTTGTTTGCTTTTGCTTGTTTGTTTTGTTTTTCGAGACAGTGTTTCTCTGTGTAGCCTTGACTGTCCTGGACTCTCTTTGTAGACCAGACTGGACTTGAACTCACAGCGATCTACCTGCCTCTGCCTCCCAAGTGCTGGGATTAAAGGTGAGTGCCACCACCACTGGGTTCATTTATTAGTTTCTTAATATTACTATTTTCACTAGTGACTAAGATAGTATTATTGGTATTATAACTCCTCCTATTGCTATTACACAAAAACTAGGTTTATCTTCGGGCTGTAAGTTTTTAAAAGTAAGCCTCTTTTGTACAGAAGTATTTCCGAGTCTGGTATTAATGACGAAAAATTCTGCATAAATTTGTCACTCAATATTTTTTAGTCTAACTTGCCTATAGTATACACCAAAAGGCTTGTGGTTTCCTTTCAGTTTTACTCTGGAGTTTTACCTATTTGTGTCTTATTCTGCACCAGTTATTATTTCCTCTATATTTCATATAATATTTACTAAATGTTAAGTGCTTTTTATGCACAGGGGAGCTATCCTTCTTATCTTTATTTCCCCAACATAAACATAGAAGGCTTAAAGGCTTAATGAAGAAGAATATTGGTGATAGTGCCGTTTTTATTTATCTATATCCATATAGCTAATTTGTATAAAACTCTGGTCCTAGTAGGACAATTTAATAGTGCAGTTTAGGTATGTGAGGAGCTGAGACATGCTTACATTTTCTCCTTCCAGGTTACACAGGACTCTACAAGAAGCTATTGGTAAAAGATCCAAGAGTCACTTGTGGGTAAACTGGAGAAGTTGTTGGCAATATTTATAACCCTGCAAGCTGTTGTTGGCTTAATTTCCTTGGCTTGTGGCCTTCTCATGACAGCTTCTGTCATCAATCAATGTTGAGAAGAGTCAGTTAGCAAAATGACAGTTATAATCATTTCTAGTAATAATTATGAAAGTCACATTGAATCAACTTTGCTACATTATATCAGTTTAGTAACTTCAGCATGTCCAGTCCATATTTCAGAAACTGAAATTTCACAGTCAGGACTGGGAGATGGGAAGCTTTAGACACCATCTTACATGTTTGTCTACCACAGTGTAGGTGAACAGAAGTGTAAGAATGTAAATCCCAGAGCTCTGACAAACTGCCGAAGAGTCGGTGAAGAACTGCATCCGCCCAAACACGTAGGATTGAAGCTCCTTAATCATTTGACAATGGTTCTAGTTTTCAGTCTTCTCATCCTCACAGTATCATCTTCCAAGTGAAGAAAAAGAGTTATGTTAAGGAAGAGGAGACTATTCTTCAGGGTGTGACAAACATTTCAATTGGGCATTACTTTCAGATAAGTTTACTTACGTCCATCTGAAGTTATCGTGCATGTTTATATATTTCAAGTTCTAAAATATGACCCTATTATAGGACCTTATTCTAATCTAACAAAATAAATTGGGACACAAATCTCTACAAAGGGTGAACTATGTTTTCCACGTTTAAAGTAATTTTAGCATATATCAATTACATATAATGTTAGCTTTCATATTTTAGAGCTCTATATAATATGTTTTGACTACATACACTCTTTTTACCCTCTCTTGTGCTGCCCCACTCCCACTAATCTTCTTTACCATATAGTCTTCTACTTTGATGATGTTTTTTTCTGGGATGAACAAATGATGTATTTACATTTGTTTGGGTGACATTATTTACAAGAGAATAGAAACCTTACTAGTGGCTACACAACTGGGGTCTATCTCTCTTGCCCCAGTGATCAATAATATCCTATAGATCCTCACAGAGAAAGGAGGTCTTTTATGAACCTATGTCCACTCCCAGCACTAAAGATCAGTGCATATCTATAGATCCTCACAATGGGCATGCCTCATAAGCAACTCTGCTCTCTGTGATGGACTGTTGACAAGCCCAGTGTTGGTAAGGTCTTGTGCAATTAAGCACAGCTGCTGAGAGTTTAAAATCACAAAAGTCTCTAAACCTTCCACCTGTCTGGCATTCTTCCTGATCCCCCTTCCTCAATGTTGCCTGAACCTTCCAGATTTTGACTCAGGTTATTTAATTTAAGGTGAGTGTTCTGTAGTCATTTATTCCTAGCACTTCAATAAGGAAGTTTAGGAAGTAAACAGTGCTCAGTGCAAAAAGACATTTCTCTAGCCAGTTCTGACATTATCCCCATTCAATAGACATAGATTATAAGTATAAATATTTAGCAGGAGAACTGACATGTGTATCATGACCATTTAGCAAGGAAACAAGCATAGCTTTCCCACTAAGGCCTCTCACTTCCCAACCATGGAGTTATTGATTGCATTTACAGTGTCAGGCAGGCATGGGTAGTCTCCCAAACTGATCAGAAAAATGATCCTCTACCACACATTAGTAATATTACTGTTGAACCAATGGGTATACCTTTCCTGGCAGGTCAGTAATGTACTGCCCAGGGTCTATAGCTGAGTATAGTTGGTGTCATTTCTCTCCCAATTGTATGAATGGAACCTTACAGCACCAGGAAAGTTAGCTAAATAGGCATCTTTCAGGTCAGTTCAGGCTTTATAGTTATTTTTCCTACAACCAAAGGATGTGTATATTTAACAATAGGGTCTTACCTCCTAGTTGTTCTTGGCAGTCAGAAAAAAATGACAACAGCCTGTATTGTTTTAGCATTACAATTTCCCTATGTAAGAACTCCTAGTGTGGGAGCCTACACACAGCCCTTGAACTTTTGATTAATAACCATATTCTTCTGGAAGTGGTTTTACTTACCACATAGACTATCTCCATTCAAATTTTGTTTTTATATGTTAAGCAGTTTATATATGTACACATTTATGTTGAGCACAGGCCTTCTTATATTCCATTACCTTTTCTCTTCCTTCCATTCTCCACCTCCTGGCCCCTTTTGTTCTTCTAGAAACCTTCCTTCCATGTTACACAACACATACACAGACACACAGAGACATACACACACACACACACACACACACACACACACACACACACACACAATTTGTCTGTATTAGTACTAGGGACAGAAACAAGAGAAAATAAGATATTTGTTTTTCTTCCCTTAGCTTAATTAACTTTAGACTATTATGTTTTCCCACAAATACTATAACTTTATTCTTCTTTATAGTTGGGAGTAGTTCAGTGTGTATCTACAATACATTTCCGTTGACCTTGCTTCAGTTGTTTGACACCTCAGTTGACTTCACAATTCAACTACTGTCAGCACAAATATTTAATGATAAGAGTGTGATTCTTGATATAATTCAGTGATAAATTAATATTTTTATTTTGAGTTATATTCCCAATACACACACTCATATACTTAAAAACCAAATAAAAGCCTCATTTCTTGTTAGTATTTGGTAGAATTCCTTTGTGTCACTCACTATACCTGGCTAGGTGCTCACTAAGTAACCAAGATTGGCACTGATTTCTCAACTGTTCTTCTTCAGTCTTCCAAGTTCTGCAATCACAAGCACAAATCACCATGACCAGTATTAAGCCTCAAGTCATTATTTTGTCCTCTTAGACATAATGGTGTCTTTGGTTATCTGTAGTTAAGCCAGTTGTCTTGAATGTATTCAGCATTAGAGAGAAGAGCCAATCATCATGCCAGGATGCTCCAGTCCTAGGTACTAGACTCCCTGAACTTGGGTTTCTTACGTATAATGTCTACAACCTCAGAACATTCATAAGATAATCAAAGTGAATTACCTTGATGCCAGAAATTACCCATTAGATAGGAATATTTTCTATGGTATTACATTAGACTACTTTAAATAATGTTTCTATATTTTAATGACTTCTAACTGTACAAATTTCAAATATTGCAGGTTTTGTATTTGTAGCTACTTGAATTAAAATTTTCATGTAACTGAATGTCATTTATATATAAATAGTTAATTATTCTAGTAGAGCAACTATACAGTCTTGCAGTAGCTTATGACTACGTTTTTATACTCAATCTATTTGGCTATAAATGCAAATTGTTGTCTCTTATGTACCTGAATATACTATGAATCTATTGCTAAAACAAGATGAAACATATAAAATGTTGTGTTTTCATAAGATATTAGCATATCAATTGCACTTGTTACTTGATTTTAAAGGAAAATTCTCTAGTGTCCTAACTTTGCTTTGACATCTTTAGGTCTTGATGCATTGTTACAGTCATCACTCAGATTATATGTCCATCATTTCTTTTACTACTGTTTTTAGCACAGATCATCTACCCTTAACTTTCATATAACAGTCTGTGACATAATATTCCAAAGGAAGCAATGTCATGCTTTACACTTATAAAACTCTACCTAATTGTGATTTCTTTTTTATTTTATAGGGATATATTGGAATATAACTGTGTCCTCAGAGAGATCTTATCTTAACTCTTCAATTATATTGTTTTGCTTTTAGCACAATAAAATATTTTAATTATTTTCTCTGACAAAATGAAGAAGAAAAAATATGGGAACTTTTCTACTGATAACTTGCAAGCATTGCATGGACATAACCACTGTTTTCCTGTCTGTTTAGTCAGGGAATATTAGTAAATATGGCCATGAAATTAGTCAAGGAAGATAATGCTTAGCAACTCAAATCTACCTATGAATACAATATTACAATATGATTGATACCTTTAGATAATTTATTCTGAACAAAGCCTTTATTTTATAATTGCGACTGAAAGGACAACTTGAAGCAATCTTGCCTGTCAGCTCAGCACCATATGAAAAAGTTTTGATTTAGTGTAACTACTTATGCCTTAGAAACTGTCTAAAGAAAAGTGCTCCTCCATTCTGTCCAACAAAAGGTTCAATTGAACAGTGGGAACATTAAGTTCTTTTTACAATGACCATTTAGGATATTTATCCCTACTGCTGCATTCACAGACTGCCATATGGTAATAAAAAGCTATTCAATGAACATATAATAAAACACTTCAGATCCATATTGTTACACCAACCTCATCCTGTAACCAAATTGTATGTTGTTTGAGGATTTTAAAAACTGTTCTCTTTGCCAGTTTTTGTTTCATTGTCCTTTTTGATGATTGTGTATTTGAGCTAGTGGTTCTCGTTGTGTCTAGAAAAGGAGGTTTTTAAAAAATTAAGTATAAATATCAGATATTTTATTGAGAGCATAGAGAGCATATTGTGAGAAGGGCAAATCTATAAAAAAAAAAGGATCTCCTAGCAAACTATCAATGAATTTTATAGAAAAATATTTAATATGAAGATTTATCTGAATGAAAAAAAGTACAATTCTTATTCCCATGTAAGCATTGGCCTTGTGTTTTGAGCCCTGAAGAACTGAGCTCTAGATTAGAATGTTTACATTTCGTGGATTCCCGATAAATTTGAATGGCCATATTTGTCATATATGTTCATGATTTTGGTATGGTGTTAGTTCCAAAACCTATTTAGTCTCAATGTATGTTGATGTAAATTGTGATTTCTCTAGATTTTACCTACATATTTTGATCATATTTATAGATATTATTTGGAATAATCTATTTGTATTTAATAAAGTATGAAGTGGAATGAGAGGTTTAAGCGTGGTGACCATATCAGAAATCTAATGTACCCTGACAGTGAAATACCCAAATAGCTGGTCAAGTCTCCTAATTCAGAAGTAACTTGTCTCTTATTCCAATTGAAAGACCTGATCGGTTGAAGCTTGATGAAGAACATTAGTAAAATACAAATGTATATGTAAAAAAGAAATATAATAAAAAATCCAATAAAATATATAACACAACAAAGGATGTAATTGAACTTAGTTGGTTAATTAACACATACTACCCTGTAAAACATAAAAATGTCAGATCACAAAAAAACAGTTAATGTAAAAGATAAGGTGAAGATTTCTGCTCACCTAACTTTACAATAGGGATACCATGGTGGAATTTGTGCATGGGCCCAGTGTTGTTCAAAGGTATTTTTAAAAGGAGCGTGGAGAAAAGAGTGATGAAGCCTTGGTATTCAGATTGAATAGATTTGTAGACCTGGACATGCTGATTTTGAAGAAACAAGAATAAGATCATTCTTGTAGGCAAGCTCTAGACATAAGAAAAAGTAAAGTAACTTACTCTTCCTTAGAGCCTCTAAAAATCAATACAATAGCAGACCTATATTGTAGTCAATTGGTCTACATTATAAACAGTCAACCTGCAGAACTGTAAAATATTTGCATTGTAAGGTTACGGCATCTGTCATTATTGTCAAGACTGTATTAGAGTTAACTAACAAGACAGGAGCATGTCTGCATGTGAAGGATCAAGCCAAGAAAGCAAAGCTTTAACTATGGAGCACTGATTCTGAAGAAGAGAGGTTAACTAGAGACCATCAATAAGTCAGACAATAAAAGCGCTTTCTAGCCCCAGATGCTTTTCAAGAGGGTATACAACAGTCCCATAGACTTGGTGGCCTATTCTTTATTCTTTTTCTTTTCCCTTCCCATTCCCATTTGTTTCTTTTCCCTTCCTTTCTCTCCCCTCCAGGTGTGTCTCTTCAGCATCATCTCCTTTCTTTCTATACCTTTCCGTTTCCTTTTCTTCTTTGTTCTTACCTTGTCTTCCTTAAAATTCTTCCATTATTCCTTTCTTCTATTCTTCCTTCCTCTTCATTTTACCCTCTGTTTATCAGGGGAATTTGAACACTTTGATCTTTCATACAATTTATGTTAAAGAGTATCCTAGGCATAGAGTCAGGCAATTCTTGTTAGAAGAAGCCTCTGCTATTGAAGGCTTCATACATTACTATGAATCTGAGTTTAATTGGAAAGATCACTTACTCTTACCCTACCCCTTTATTTCTTTCTGAAATTGGCTACCACTATATAGGCCAGATTGGCCTGGAAGGTACACTGTGTCATCTTGCTAAGTCTCCTAATTAAGAAGTTACATTTCTCTTACTCCAATAGAAAGACCTAATAGGTTAAGGTTGATGAAGAATATTAGAAACGTATAACATAACAAAAAAGATAATTGAACTTAGCAGAATTTAGCCATTAATTTACACACACTAACCTTTAAAACAAAATTGTCAGATCACAAAAGAGAATTAACATAAAATGTGAGATTAAGATTTTGGCTCATCTAACTTAATAATAGTGAGTTTATGGTGAAGTTTTTAAAGAGTGCAAGAAGAGGTGCATAGAAGGGTGTGGAAGGAGGAATGGGGAAGGCAAAAGGATGTAATTATATTATAATCTAAAACCCAAAAGAATTAATAGAAAAATATAACTAAAATAGCCTATTGTATTTATAAGATGAATTTTATCTGCAAAAAAGTAAATAACAATTAGATAGTTTGATACATGAAGTTGAAATATCAATCCATTTTCTAGATATTTTGAAATAGCACTCCTGAATAGGATATCAGCAATCAGTTTACAAAATATTGTAAAGTGAATTTTTGATTAAAAAATAAATAAATCAACGCTTCTTGACTTCCACAGTGTTTTCTAGCCTTAGATGCGGGAGTGTTTTTTCTTTCTTCTTTTTAAAATGCAACATAGTAAATCAAGAGACCCAAACATGACCAGAGTATCAAGAAAAAGAGGCTTGATCATGGTACGTAAATAAGACATCTATATTAACCCCACCACCATGAAGGCTCAGGGACACCAGGAATCCCAGTACCTCCTGAAAACCTATCCAAATTTTGATAGATATGAGAGAAAAATAGATACCATATCATTATTTGTCTCTGCTAATTTCTCTCTCTCTCTCTCTCTCTCTCTCTCTCTCTCTCTCTCTCTC
>OU015751.1:36229406-36247019 GCA_907169655.1 Acomys percivali | reverse complement strand
TCTCTCTCTCTCTCTCTCTCTCTCTCTCTCTCTCTCTCTCTCATTTGTCCTGTTTTGCTTTTGGTTTACTTTGATTTTAACGTAATTATCTATTTCCATGTACCACTTAGGATTTCTTACAGTCTTATCAGTGTGGAGAGGGATGGGGCAGGGGGTGGGGAGTGATCAAAAAGCAGGAAACCAAGTCCATGTCAGAGACAGCCCCTGCTCCTCTTACTAGGGGACACACATGAAGTCTGAGCTGCCAATCTATTACATCTGTGTAAGTCCAGTTGGTGCTTAGTGTTTGATTGGTGCTTCAATTGTTAGCAAGGCTCTCTGTGCCATGCTCTCTTGGCTCTATTGATCTTTTTGAGGAGCTCATGACACCTACAGGTCCTTCTACCCATCCCCTCGCTTTTTGAAAGACTTCCTAAGCTTTGCCCAATGTTTGTGAGTGTCCACATTGGTTTGGATCAGCTGCTGGGTGTGCCCTCTCAGAGAACAGCTTTGTTAGACTCCTATCTGTAAGTATAACTGAATACCACTATTAGCTTCAAGAGGTAGCTCTCTCCCATGGGGCGGGTCTCGGGTTGGTCCTGGCATTGGTTACATATTCCCTCAATCTCTGCTCTGTATTTATCCCTGCACATCTTGTAGGCACTGTAAATGTTGGGTCATGGTTTTTGTGGGTGGGCTGGTGTTCTCCTCCCTCCACTAAGGAGTTCTGTCTAGTTAAAGGGTGTCCTATTTAGTCTCCATGGCTCTGCTATTGGGAGTCTTAGCTAGAGTCGCCCTCATGTCTTCCCCAAAGCCTACCCAGCTTTTCACAGAGACGCCTCTGCCCACGATTTCTCTTCTCTCTGCAGGCTCTCTGATCCCTGTCCCCGCTCTCCCCAGGGCTGATCGCCATCTTGTTTTGTCTCTGTGCTCCCTCTCCTACCTCGTTCTCTCTCTCTAACCACTCTCTCTGTCTATTCTATTTTCTCTTCTAAGTGAGATTTAAACATCATCCTCGGGTCCTCCTCGATAATGATTAGCTTTTCTTATCACTCAAACACACACAAGCGCTCGCGCACACACACATATGTATATGTCCCAGATTCAATCTACATTTATAAATGCCAATTAATTTCCAGACCTTAGTTGACGATTTAATATTTTTTTTACTCATTTCTGTTTATGAACGTAGATATGACTTTAAAATTTTTTGTTAAGTTGACTTATTTTTAGTGGAATAAGCAAAAGAGTTCAAATTGGGTACAAATTTGCTTTGCAGAAAATAAACATTTATTATTCTTTGTTTGCTATTTTGTGGATATGCCTAGAGGCACTGAGAAATTTCCATAAATTAAAAACAACGCTGTGGGATCTTGAGACAAGAAGACAACATACCAACAGCGGCAGGGGTAGGGAATCTGAATTCCTTGTAATGCAGTTTACACATTCTGAAGTGATAACAAGTTCGTATTTTTAGCTGAGAATTTGTGAGTTTAAGTATTTGTGACTCTTATCATGTTAAAATTGTGTAATAAATGATTTTGTCTTTTTGTTCTATCATAGAAATGAATAAAAAAAGACTAGTGCGAAATAAATAATTGTGCACAGATATAATTTGTTTTTTTTAAAAATATTTGAAATATTGATTTTTTGATACTGAAATTTTACAGAGAAAAATACTAGATAACTAAATTTTGAAAATTTTTTGGACAATTCCTATTGTCATTTTCTGTCAATTATATAGAATTTCATTTTACATATAAGTTCAAGACTCATTATAAACCTCTATGTTATATTATTGAGAGATCTTTGATTAAACCACATTTTTATTTAGCTTAAAATATTCATCATCCCAGGTTTCTCACCCCTAAAGTCTCAATAGGATTTTCTCCCCTCTGACCCACTTTCCTGGTAGGTAAAATTTTTCATGGGGGCGTACCCCTTGGACTAGTGTCTCGATATAAGTGAGTATATACCATTTGACTCTTTTTGCTTCTGGGTGAACTCACTCATTATGATAATTTCTAGTTAAATCCATTTGTCCACAAATTTCGGAAATTTCTTGTTTTTAATAGCTGAGTAGTATTCCATAGTGTAAATATGCCACAGTTTCTTTATCCATTCTTCTACTGAGGGACACGTAGGTTGTTTCCATGTTCTGGCTATTATGAATAAGGATCCAGAGGGTCCTGGAAAACTACAGGCGGGTCTGGGCCCTGGGGTCCTCCTCAAACTATGGCAACAGCCAAGGAAAATATAGGCAGTAAACTTCGAACCCCTACCCAGTCTAGCCGATGGACAGGACGTTCTCCACCCTTAAGTGGAGAAGGGGATCTGACTTTCACACAAACTCTGGTGCCCCATATCGGACCATGTCCCTTGGATGGGGAGGCCTGGTGGAACTCAGAAGAAAGATAATAAGTCACCAAGAAGAGACTTGATACCCTAGGAGCATATACAGGGAGAGGAGGTCCCCCTCAGTCACAGACATAGGGGAAGGGAGTAGAGGGGGAAGCGGGAGGGAGGAAAGAAAGGGAGGATAGAAGGGATGGGCTAACAATTGAGATGTAATATGAATAAATTAATAAAAAAATTAAAAAAATTTTTGGATGACTGAAAAAAAAAGAAATATTCATCATAAGTTACAAGCAGAATAATGCCTATTTTAAATACCAGAATGTGCTACACAGCCCAGTATGATGACTCATGCCTTTAATCTTAGTATTCTGTAGGTCAAAGCAGGTAAAACTCTTTGAGCTTGATGTCATCCTGGTTCACCTAAAGAGTTACAGGCCTGCCAGGGCTCCATAGTGTGACTTCATCATAAATATTTAAATAAATATGTTAAATAAATGTACATATACAGAACATATAATGCTTTCACCAAGAAGAAAACAAGATATTCCAGCTTGTGTAGTCTTATATTTATCTGAATAAAGTTAAGAATCTTTACTTCAATCTTGTCAGAATCTCACTTTACCTTAGTATCAATAAGTTTTCTAGTTGTCTCTTGCTATTTTATGTAATGTTTCTCATAAGCATTGGAAAGAAAATTTGTGTATGTATTGTAGAATTAAAAAAAGGTCTAAATTATGAAGATTATTCTGGAACATTATAATCTTCCTGTACCACTGTGAATACTATCGGCTATAATATACTAATTGAATAAATGTTTTAGGTGACTTTATTTTCTAAAACTATTACTTTTAGTATGTTATCCAGGGTATTATTAAAACAATAATTACCGACCCTTTGGCAGCATTTAATGAATAAAACAAAATATGCCCTATCTAATTTTCCCAACTGCAGATGACTACTTAAGAACATATGGAAACATAAATCAAATTTAAAGAAATAAATTTATTATGCATGATTTTTTATTACAAATCCATGTTTGATACAGATGAAATTAATAGTAAGTGAGTACTTTGCAGTTATTAGCTTCAAGGACTTGTTTCAACTATGGATAAAGCATGAACTCTAAAATATTCTGATACCAATCCTAGGTTAAGCTGTAAAATCCATATTAGTTCCAGTTTGTAAATGTGCATTGATATGTGTTCATATTTCAGCTTACAATAGAATTATTTGTGCTAATAAGTCTACATCTACAATTGACTAATTACATTCAAGATGAGTGCCTGTTAACAGCAGGAAAACAGCTGATTAAACAATGAAAATTGAGTATATATATGAAAATATCAACTGACGTTTGTTGTATCTGGGTAGAAAATATAGAAAAAGTCAAGGAAATAAGTCAAACTAAAGAATGTCACCTCCCAGACTAAAAAATAATACAGGGTAGTCTAAATAAGTCAAACTAAAGAATGTCACCTCCCAGACTAAAAAATAATACAGGGTAGTCTATTTTCCATTTCTGAGGAAAAAAAGACCAAGACAATTAACTTATGAGAAATAAGTTGTACTCTGGTTCCTGGTTTCACAGGTTTCAATTCACGGTCTCCAAACCCTGGTGATGTAAGTCTCGAGTTTATAGCACTATGTATGGTAAAATGCATGCTGGGAGAAAGCTGTTCATTTCCTGGCAGTACAGTTGACAGGGGCATAGAGGCTGGGCTCTGGTATCTCATCAAGGGCACATGCACAGTGGTCTAGTACATGTCACTTAGTCTGTACTTTCTAAAGGCCACTCCACATCAAAACAACACAAGGTGGGAGTAAAGTTTTTTAACACAAGAAATTTAAATGTAAGTTAAGATATTTTTATGATACACTGCAAGAAATCCTAAGTTGTATGTGAAAACAGGTAATTAAATTAAAATAAAGGTAAACCTTGATTGATTGATATACACAATGTCAATGAATTTTACAGTTTCATCAGTTAACAATTGCAAGTAGCTTCTTGAGTAAAAGTAGAAAGTGATGTCTACTTTCACTTACACATGCTAAGATTTTTGTCTGATTTAAACTTGTGCGGGCCTTGTGTGTGATATCACAGTCTCTGTGTTTTTGTATGTGCATCCGCACTGTTGTATCCAGGAATGGTATTTCTCTGGAGTCATCCATCACATCTTACTCTTATCCGTCTTTTTACTGTCTCTAGGCTTGAGGGAAGATATGATAAAGGCAGCCCATTTGGGCTGAGTCCCTCGAATGTCTCAGTCTGCATGTAGTGCACTGTGAGATTCTTTCTTAATTAAAATCCTCTGCAAGAAGCTTCTCTGATGAGGGTTCAGTGATACACTGATTTATGAGTATAGAAATACATTGTGATGAGTTGTTATATTGCCTGTACATTTAGAAGAATAATCATAGTAAGTTTTACTATGCCCTTTCTAGTATCAGCTTCTTGGCCTGAAAAACAATGTCAAATATGAATTCCATATGATAGGCTTTAAACCCAACTGAAAGGTGACTGACTCCCAAAGCACCTGCATCACTATGCAACCAGTGGCTATATCTTGTAGAAAGATACCTATTGCAGCTCACAGGTTTCTTACCTGGATGAGATTAATGATTGATTTTTCTCTTCCAGTTCTGTACATAGTACCTTCTGTAACTGTGAATGCTAGTCAGTAGAGGTGAAGCTTCTACAATTATGTTTGATGATGCTGATCTCTTCAGCAATAGGGTCACGCTGCCCTTCCCCCATTGTATCATCGTGGTTCTATCTGGGGCCTTATGACTGTGAAAGTTCTGATCTCTGCATTTTTGTCCATTAAGATACATGTCTGTATTTATGTTAGTGTCATTTATTTCTTGAGACATCGTGTTTTGTGTACTTGCTTTATGTAAAACTAAAGCTAGATTTTAACAGAATATAAAGAGACTTGATACCCTATGAGCATATACAGGGGGAGGTAATCCCCCTCAGGAACAGTCATAGGGGAGGGGAATAAGGGGAAAATGGGAGGGAGGGAAGAATGGGAGGATACAAGGGATGGGATAACCATTGAGATATAACAAGAATAAATTAATAAAAAAAATTAAAAAAAAGACAAAACAAAATTAAAAAAAAAAAACAGAATATAATTTAAAAACAAGTATACTATTTCCAAATGATGTGTGAATTTTGACTCCAAATCTGTCCTTGTAATACTTTTGAGGCATGAGGCACAGATAAGGATCTTATTTTACAAAGCTTTATGACTGATAATAGCAGAGTCAATGACCTTCAATGTACAGTGTCTTTGCAGAGGATTCACATTGAAATCAAAGACTCTCAGCCCATTTACTAATTCATGAAATGACTACATAGGGATCCATTCTAAGGGATTTAACTGTTGCACATAGTTTGTGTGCATGGCTTCTCTTCCTTTTAACTTCTGAGATGTGGATCCAGTTATGTTCTGTATTACGGTGAGAAAATATCTGAAAAAAGCTACTTGAAAGGTAAGAGAGGTAATTTGGCTTGTAATTCCGAGCTACAGTCCGTTGCTGTGGGCATGTCAAAATGTGAATTGGGGTAGCTTCTGTGATACCAGTCAAGAGCAGAGAGAGAGAGAGAGAGAGAGAGAGAGAGAGAGAGAGAGAGAGAGAAGAATGGATGCATGCACAGTTGTTCTCTGCACACTCTTTCCTTTTTGTGCATTCCAATACCCATCGAGTGTTATGATTCATTTTCCATCTTGGTCTTCCTACATTAATTGATCTGATAAAGAGAATTCCCTACCCATGTGCATGCTCCCCAGCCAAGCTAATAGACATGGTGTTTCACTGGGCCTCTCCCATGGGGGATTTTAGGTTGTTATCCAGTTGGCAAAATTAACCAGTGAAGATGCTTTGCCATTTGTTTCCTATGCTCATTTCAGGTGTTCACAATTCCTTCGTCTTGACTTAGTTACCTAGGAGAATATAAGAAAGATGAGATAAGTGACATATATGACAATATTGAAAGCTTAATGTTCTATATGAGTGTGTGTGTGTGTGTGTGTGTGTGTGTCTGTGACACACATGAAAATATTTTCTTATACAATGCATGAAAAATTCAGCCAAATCCCTCAATTACTTCGAGTTTGTATTTGCATAACTTACATAAGCTCGTTTTACTAGAGTTAAGTATGAAACTTACATGCCTTATATTAGATTCCTTATATCTAAAAAGAAACTGTGGGCCAGCCAGATATTTTAGCTACTAAAGGCACCTTCCTCTAAACCTGTTGACCCATATTTGATACTTGTAACTTCAGTAATGGAAGGAGAGTACCAACTCCAACAAGTTGCCCCCATCTTCCACACATGTATGCATTAAAATATATATATATATATATATATATCATTGGGTCACTTGTTGGTTCTGCATACTATTATCAAATTTATTTTAATTCTCTTTAAAACAACTGAAAATATTATACTAAATAGTTCCTTATCAGTCTGTGTTTTGGGCTGTGAATATTTAATACTCTAGAGGAGTGTTCTAGTTTCAGATTTAAAAATCTGACTATAATTCCAGTGACTCCAGTTCAATAGCATTACTGATCTAATTCTTATTACAAATTCAGTGCACAACATGGATATCTTCTGATGTCAATAGATATTGTGGATGTAAAATTCACTTTGTTTCTTCAGGTGCCAGATATCCTTGAACATGCTGCCAGGAGCATTGCGGCAGAAATTGATAAAATGTGCTTCCATATTTGAAAATTACCAATAGAACATTTTGAACCTGCTTGCTTTTTTTCCTTTTGCTTTGTTTCCCACCACAATACCCTTGCATATCTTGCTGGTATGCAACCTTCAAAGACTAATAACTCATACATACTCAATGGAATAAATCCATAAACCACTAGCCACTTTGATAGGAGGATATTCTCAGATAATGAAGCTGCTGTTCATTTGACTCTCTAGTATAGCATGACTCCGTGCCCTTAAATTGACTAGAAACTCAGGCTGCTAGCCAAGGAATCCACAGGCAAACTATGGTTTTCAGCTATCTCCCTGAACATACGTCTCTCAGAGGGTATATTTTTTCTGAGTTCTAAAATGCTCTGTTAGTTCTCAATAGCTGTGTTAAAACTTCTATTATCGTCTGTTCTTTTGAGCATGGGCAACATATCCTGGAGGTCAGTCCCCCTGAAGGGTGATATTTTTTTATAAGACAACCACAGAATCAAATGCAGTTACAAGCAGGTTAAAACATCTCTATTTAGATCATTTGAACAACCCTTAATATACTGGTCCAAAAGGAGTTGAATTCCTAGTAAGGTTAAATGGTCATTTAAAATCACATATAATAACAGATGTGGGAAAATCTTCAGAATTCACCTTAAATTAATGTCAAATATATGTTTCATATAACTGTGTAATACTATATTTACACTGTATTTAAATTATGTTATTAACATGTTTCTAAAGGGAACATTATAATATTACTCATCATTTTAGGAAGATGTGTGATTATAAGTTTTCCTGTTTCCCAATAAGGCAAAATACATAGAGAGCATCATTTTTCTAGTGGAGAAAATGTGCTAATACCATAGCTGAATTCATATCTTCTGGAATAAATATCTGAAGATAGAATATGTGTGAGATAAAGGAGTCAATAAGAGCAAATATAAGAAGAGTCTTTCTGGAATTTTACCAGTTTCTTCATTAAAGGAATTGAAAAGTAACACCATAGCCATAAGAAAGCATTGAGTGGAAGGTTCTACATCCTTATATTCTCTAGAGGGAAGGAGTGCCGAGACTCTAGTCTGACCAGTGTGCAATTCAAAAACTGAAGTAGTTATTCTTCTGTTTTCTCGAGGGAAGATACTCATCTTGTTTTAAAGCATACATTCTTCCTAGGGGGTCCCTGTATTTTGCAATTGGATAGTGTGTGTTTATTATTGTTTCTTTGTCTGGCAGAAACTGATTTCATTCTCTGAGTCTGTATTCCAGGAATTTGGCTGAAGGTTCTATATTATAAAACTGAAGGTAATAGACAGAGCAAGATTTGTGGTGAGTGGTCAGTAAGTAAAGGCTTAATGAATTGTATTTAAGGTAACTTGTGCATGGAATGGTCTTCAGCCTCTGAAATAGTTTCAATTTGACATTTTTTCTAAAATATCATCAGCAATTTCAGACAGATAATATGAGACAAATTAATTTAACCAATATATTTCTGCTTTCTTTCATTTGAAAGTTTAGCCATGACAAGATTCATCCTATGATTATAATGAAGTGTGAAAGTTGCAGTGCCTCAGTCAGATTTAAAAGTGAAACAATTAAACATGAAAATACAGTTAAGCCTTGCCATAATTACTATTACAACCAAGTCATATGTAATTAAAACTAAAACTGAACAGAAATTATTTCACACTTGAAATAAGTATATCAAAATCCTCTTTTTGTATGTTTTTAGAGTTTCTGGAATAATAATTATTTGAAATAACTTTCAAATAATCACATGAAGTTTATGAATTTAAAGCATGTTAATTGTTTATGGCAATTGCAGCCATATATTTATTTGGTGGAATTATTGATTTTCATAAAACTTCTATTTCTCTGGTTCAATTTTCCTAAGAGTAAAAGATAAACCTCCGGGTGCAACATCTGTCGCTGTGAATATAATAACACTCTCATCTAGAAAGAACAGATGTAGCAACTGTGAGGGCTTCTCTGGAGGAAACTACCTTGGGAAAATTCACCCTGTACACTCACCGTGGGCCAACATGAGTGCAAAAAGTTAACCTGTTCTGCAATTTTAATGCATATGTGACAAAAGTATAGTTTCCTTAAAAGAATATTTATGCTCACTAGGCATTAAAATAATATGCAAGTAACTTTATAACTATATGCATATATACATAATTACCCTTTATGTCATTATTGCCCTTAAATTTTCCAGCATGACCCTAAACATTGTTATGTATTATATCTCTCTTATATACTTAATGCCCTGTCCAGTATTTACAGAGTTATACTTATAACAATAAAAAGCACAAAACATTTAGTAATTCAAAGTTTGTAGTTTTAAAAACATTTATTTACATATTATTTATACAGTATTCTGCCCTCGTGTGTGCCCTCATACAACATTTGTATTTTAAGTAGCATGAAGTGATCCCTGTTTTGTCACTGAATTGTGGGTGCTGCCCAGAGTTTTAACATACTAGAGTGTAACCGCAGCTTCTAATACATATGCATTCACCATTCTTTTCTGTCTCAGTAAATGAGAAGGTTGTGTTTCTAGAATTCTTTGTAACAGGTATAAACATGTGACTCTCCATGGCAAAGGATTAGTTGAATATATAACACTTATTAAAGAAAGCGGTTGTTTGATATGAGTTTCCCAACAGCAACATATACAGCAGAGAGCAGTAATTGGCTGTTAGATCCCAAAGCAACCCAGGAGTATAGCCATCACCTAAGGAAGGCTTTCAGCTCCCTAAAAGCTTTGACAATGGGAGTTGGGAAGAGCCATTCTTTATGAGTTCACACTTCATACTCTACCATATCTAGAATTTTAGTGTAGTTTCACCATATTAAGCAGATACTTACTAAAGTTTCATTAGGACGTATTTTAAATGTAACATTTTATTAAGTGTTCATAATTTAGCAGGAAATACAAATATACAATTCCTGAAGAGAAGAGAACTTGATTTTAAAAATATGGTTATTATCATGATTCTTAGAACATGACATTATATATGTTATTTGGCATTATCTTCATTAAATGGTACAGTTCTTTTCATTTGTGGAAAATAAAATTTATAGCATGGAAAATTTTAGCAAGAGCCTCACTACAGATTTTTTTCTTTGAAAAATAAAAATAAATTAAAATTTCCATAATTATTTCTGAACTATTCCTGGATTGTCAGATAATATTCTCAAGTTTTTTCTTATTGAGACTGCTAGTCTCATTTTTATATTGTTTGTGATCTTGTTATCTTCAAAATTTTTAGGGATACAAGCAGACAAAGCCAAGGGGAATAGATCCTATGGAATCTATAGCTGCATTCCCTATATTCTGTTTTATTATTTTCCAGTCTTATTCAAGGATATTTGAAACCCTGAAAGTACTTCCTTCTTGCTGTGCTCTCAAGATTTTCCTCTTTTTTTTTTTAATGATTTTCAACGTTTTAAATTATGGTATTCATTCTCATTTTGTATATTGAAAATCCAGTTGCACTTTTGCTTACATAAAGAAATAAACGAGCACAACATTCAGTTGATATGAAGTTACAAAAAGTCTGTTTCAGAAAGCAGTGTGTCCCCCTCAACAAAAATCCCACATGAATACAGTTAATGAGATAGATATGAATGTTGTATATTGAGAAATTCTAGCATTGTCAGTGCAGAGATGATCATGCGCTTTGAAAACTGCAAGCTAGAGCTCGAGGTCTGAAGAATGCTTTCAAGTTTGTAAAATACATAAGATATATTAAAAAGAATATGATTGGCATATAGTTAATATGAATTTTAAATGTTCTCCTTTTTATGAGAAAAATAAAGAAACATAAACCCTCAAAAAACCTCATAGTTCATCTGAGTATTACCTCCATAATGTAGGATCATCTAATATAGCCAGAAAAGCATCAAATGTCGATAACTCATAGTCAACACACCTGTCAATTTCACTATTTGTAATATACCTGAAACATATTTCCAATATCTACTCTCCTGTCTCAAAAGTTCATCACTTCTTCTGTAACTATTGTTACACACACACACACACACACATACACACACACACACACACACACACTATCCTATTGAGCCCATTTAGAGTTGTTGTTATGTACATGTGTTTAGGTCTGGCCAAGGGCTCATCCCTGGAGAAGACTGATTATTCCTAATCTCAGTAGCCATTGATTGGCTGAGGCTCTCAGCAAAGGGTGGGCCTTGTGAAAATCCCCATATCTTCATTGGCATACTGAGTAGTGTTACCAGTTTGCAGCCATTTATGAACAATTATATTGTTGAGATATTATTGCTGCATCATCTCTATTAAGTCTAGAAGCCAGTATCTCCCAGTAAGTAGTCTGGTAGGCTGGATCCTACAATTTGTCCACCTGACTTTTGTAATTTTTTCCCTGAGTCTTAGATGTAGGTATTATGTTATAGGTGTGCCATATGAGCCTGGGCACCTCACATTTGTGTTACCAGACTGAGGCAGTTAAACAGAAAGATCACACATTCAAGGTCAGCTGGAGCTATATAAGTACTCTTATTTGAAAGAAAGAAAGAAGAAAGAGAAAAGGGAAAAGAAAAAAAATTGTATAGAAAAAGATTTGCAATTCTCTGCCACCATGTTCATCTGGAAAAATTCCACCACCTTGTTAGGCTAGGACTTGATGCAAAACATCAAATCTGAGGTGCAGATGGGTTTGGGCAATAACCGTAAATAGCTTACTTCTCTGTGCAGGTTAGTTTAGATAGTCCAGGAAAGTAGAACTTTGGAGAAATTATGTCTATATTTATATGTATATAAAGCTGCTGGCCAAGAGCTGATGTGTTCATCTTGTGTCACCTTTGGACTTTAATGCCTTCAAGTGACTGAATGTGGCCCATGAGCATCACCCAACGCTTTCGCTGTGAACCACATCAGCAGATTGCTTTCACTGTAATATTTCAACTGTGTTAGGTAAAATAATTGGGTACTACATCCTTTCCAAGTTAACAAACAAAGCTAACAGTCTCATTTTTCTTGTACACAAAGTGTAACTCTGGGTAATTCAATACCTTCCGTTAGGTCTTCAGATAAACAACCTGAGGCTGACATTACTCTACCTAGGAACACTTCTAAGGGGAAAAGGTTATGATGCAGAAGCTATACCTAGGGCTGGACCTGCAGTAGGAGTGAGTGAGCCCCGAAGACAAGAGGTGTGATTTTTCCCAAGTAGAGTCTGTGCACAAATGTGACAGCTTTTATATTTTACCAATTAACCAAACAGAAAGTAGCCACCATCCCTTATACACAAGAAAGACAGGTGGTGTGGAAAAAGTTGGGTAGAACCACAGAAATTTTTTTTTTCTTCACAAGCTTTTGGGAAATTTTACTTTTAAAATGGCCTGTCCATTTTTTGAGGGTACTTTCTCCACTGGTTCGGAGCAACGATCCTCATGACTTATGCCAGCAGTTTCTTTAAACAACCGCCAATTATCTGAAATCACTGGGAACGGTGCTTAAGACAAAGGCTCCTTAGTAAATCCTTTTGGTTCAGTCATCTCATATAGAACAACTCTTAAGCATATCCTGTCCAGTCTCCCAGGTATCTCCACAGGAATTGTACCCCAGTCATCCACTGGATAGCTCAGTTTATTTCATCCTTGTGATCTACAGTTTTGTCTTATCATTTGTAATCCATCACGTAAACCCAGGAAATGCCTAGTAGTCTCTCTTAAGTTCCTCGAAGATAATGATTCTTAAAAATTACCAAAATTTTACCTAGGCCTATGTAAAGACAATGAAGCCCACATCTTCCTGAAGAAATATACACTCAGGGTCTCAGACATGCTTCCTTCCCTCCTAGAAACTTCTCCTGTCTTAATTTTTATACTTAAGCTCTGTGTTGAAAGTATCTCTTAATGTACTCTGATACTGCTTCCTATGGGCTAGCCTTGAAATTATTTTTCTTCTGGTAAATTCACATATCTGTTTTTTTTACCTAAATTAATTTCTCTAAAAAATTAAATTAGGTCTCAAGTTGCTTTCGGCGATGGTGTCACTACAGACAGCAGGCTTAGTCTTCCCCTTAGGATTTGCATAAAACATGCATATGTTAACATCTAGGAACTGCGAGATCTACCACACTAGACCTTGCACAAGGTGAGAAACTTTCTGTGTACTGAATGGGGGTTCACTCTCAAAATGTCAAGGCAAATAAGTGAAAGACCCTGGAATTACCTATCTGCTCACATTCTTAATTTCAACTCTATAGAATTTGATGGGATCTTTCTGAACAACAGATTGCATTAGGTGTTGAAAGAACAGCAGCTTATAGAAAGCACTAACTAAAATTCATCTGTGGGAGAGATATATTTATAAACAAATGACCTAGGTTAGCTGTGTTCCAAACCTGTCTTCGTATCTCTTAGCTAGGGAGGTTGTCATTCATGAACTGTGATGCAGTGGGTTAACTTTGGAACAGAGAGCAAGGAGGTCCATACCAATTTTTGATAGACAGTTATAATTCCAACTATAACAAAATATTTTATAAGAAAAGCATGTTACACTGCATAGGGAAGTTGCAAAAAGTGAACACCTCTTCGTCTTTTTTTCTCTTCAACACCTCTAAAATCTCAGTAATGTGTTCTATCTTGGTCTTTGTAGTCCTTTCAGTTTATATCTTGTTTTATTAGCCTTTCTTCTTTTTACTGTCATCAAGGCGTGCTTAAAAATCAAAGTCCAATAATGTTCAGCAGCCTAATTTAAAATTTTTATCTTGCTTAATGAATACAAACATGGCAGAAAATCACTAGCCTGGGGTAGAGTTGCTGTGTTCTAACCATGTCTTCTTCTGGCATCAATGAGCTAACACCCATCAACTCTCCATACACATTGCTAAATGCAACTCAGAGTGACAGAGAAAGGATTTTATTCATTTTCTAGAGGCCCATGGCTGAAGACTATGAGTGATCTTACCTTTATAATCTTAGGTCTTTTAGTGCCTTTTAAAAGTATGCTTGTAATAAGAAACACAAACAGACCAGATAGGCTTAACATTTTGTCAATAGAAACCTTGATTAAAACTGGGAGAATACAATGAAATGTCTTATATAAATAAATTTACAATAAAAGAGTAATTCTGGTCTTAGGACTGCATGGCATAATACTTTATATGTTATAGTTGTAGCCAAAGTAAGTTTTGGCTTCCTGTGATGATGGTGTTCTTATCATTTGAGTATAGAAAAAACAATGAGTTTTTTTCAATGTTGAGAATAATTGAACAGAATCATGAACTCTGGTGCCTCATATTTGACCACCTCCCCTTGGTGGAGAGGCCTGGTGGCACTCAGAGAAAGAATAAACAGGCTACCAAGATGAGATTGGAAAGCCTATGACCATATAGTGAGGGAGGAGGTCCTCCTCAGCCATAGACCTAGAGTAGGGGAATAGGGTGAGAGCTGGAGGGACGGAGGAACATGAGGATACAAGTGATGGGATAACAATTGAGATGTAATCTGAATAAATTAATAAAATAAAAATTTGAAAAAGATTAATTGAACAACAAGAAGGAACTAGTTGGGAGGTATAATTCAAAAACAAATTAAAGCTAGGCTGTGGTGACACATAACTTTGATCCCAGCACTGTGGAGGCAGAGGCAGGTGGATATCTATAAGTTTGAGGCCAGTCAGGTATATAAAGAAAGTTCTAGGCTTTGCAGGATGATTACACAGACAAACCTTGTCTCAAAAAAAACCCCACCATCAGCAACAGTACCACTACAGATAATGTTGTAAGAATAAATTGGCCATTTAAAATTAATGGTATATACTCACTTATATCTGGACACTAGCCCAAGGGGCATGTCCCATAAAAGTTTTCACTTAACAGGAAAGTGGGACAGAGGGGAGGATATCCTATTGGGACTTTAGGCAAGAGAAACATGGGAGAATGGGGAAATAGAAGGAACCAGAGGGTCCTATAAACCTACAAAAAGAACATTATGACGGCAGATCTGGGCCCAGGGGTCTTGCTCAAACTATGGCACCAGCCAAGGACTATATGTGCAGTAAGCCTTGATCACTGACCTAGATCTAGCCAATGGACAGGACATTCTCCACAGTTGAGTAGAAAGTAGGGATTGACTTTCACACAAACTTTGGTGCCCCATATTTGACCACATCTACTTGATGGGGAGGCCTGGTGGCACGCAGAGGAAGGATAGCAGGCTACCAAGAAGAGACTTGATACCCTATGAGCATATATAGGGGGAGGAGGTCCCCTCAGTCACAGTCATAGGGGAGGGGAGTAGGAGGAAAGTGGGAGGGAGGGAGGAATGGGAGGATACAAGGGATGGGATAACAATTGAGATGTAATATGAATGAATTAATAAAAAATTAAATATTGTTTGCATTTCAACAACTAACCTTACATATGAGGTAAAAAGAGGAAAAAGTAGAAATTGACTTTGGCTGTTAAGATTATCTGTCTTTTGAAGATGAAAAACTATAATTTGAATATTTAACATCTTCACTAGATTTCTTATTCCTCTCATTTCTGCCCTTCCTTAATATTCCTTTTGGGAGTTTAGTTTCATATTTTCTTAATATCTGAAAAATCTTTATCTGATGCTCAAATCCTAATTTTGTGTATTTATTTTATTTATTTACTATGATTGTTATTGTCAACAACTTTATTTTTCTTTGCTTAAATTTTTATCATTAAGTATATTTTTGTTATTCCTGAATCCTGAACTTTTCTTTTAAGGAGCAAAACAACAAAACAAAACCAAAAATAAAAACCTTGAATTTATCCTTCCTAACTTGTGAATGATATTTTAGCTGGGAATAGAATTAGTGACTCTTGGTTTATTTGTGAATCACCACTGTGTTTTGATAATTTATTCTTAATAATATTTCTGTTTATATAATATTCATAATAATATAATCATATATGTTTCTGTAAAATTTACTCTAAGCAAGGTTTAGTTTCTCTATGTTTTTATCTACAGTGACAGAATATTACATTCCAGAGATTGATCTGTCTAAAATGCACCACAGTTATCCATCATACTGATTAAAGTCTTTCAACCCTGACAGTCTGCACAATAAAATCCAAGACTCTCAGAGAAGGAAGTTGACCTGTCTTAATTGTCACATCCTTATCTCTCGCCATAGGGTTTCATATCCTTTGAGCCAGAAACATAATACTTTTTAAAACCCATTGAACTATCCACATTGTTTCTACTACAGCGTAGGCTCATTTTCTGTTCTGCATGTTAAAAAATGTTTATTCCTGTAAACTTTCTTAACTTACCAATTTGTTTCAAGAGTAAAGAATTAATTGAAGTTTTATTTTTACTCTCATCTTTCCCTAGCACATTTTGAGTGAGCTGACTGTGCTTTCTCTAAAGTGATCCAGCTCTAATCCTGCTGGATCATGAGTTTTGTGGTGTCAGAGCCCCTCTGATACATTTCTCCTACCTATTATGTCATGGGACACCATGAACAAGGAGCAACTTATGTGTAAGCTGAATATTGAAATAGATCATATCTTTAAGATAATGCTAGATAAACAAAAGTGGAGTTCCATGTATTCATAAGTACTAAATCAAAATTCATATTTACTTTCTCTGGGATAGTCAAAGGTGGCTAAATATTTGATACTGTGAATATTTTAATATTATGAACAGAAAACATATATTCCATAGTTCCGTATTTCTCACAGAGAGATTAAATTGTATGTATAAATGTACCTATTTATTTTTAACTTACTAATAGCAAATTAATTTGCAAAAAATTATAATAACCAATAATATTAAAATTCCTAGAATTATAATGATGTTCTTTTTCTGAAGCTTCAAAAATATATTCCAAAGTATTTTCATTATAATTTATTTCTGAAGTGAAATGTTTTAAAAAGATAATGAGATATTTTTTCAAGACAGAAGTCTAGTATAACATTGCAAAATAGCTAAGTGATAACTAAAGTGAAATTACATTTTATTTTCAAAAATAATTTCAAATCCACAGTTAATAAATTGGTTTTCTTTTGATTTCAGGGAAGGGTTGGTTGGTTGCTTTTTGAAGTTGTTGTTGTCTTGTTTTGAGACATGGTTTCCCTCTGTTAGCTAAAGTTGCCCTTGAAACTCACTCTTTAGCCCATTCTGACTTCAAGCTCAAAGACCTGCCTGCCTGTGCCTCTCTGCTGCTGGAATAAAAGGCATGTGCCACCATTACCTGACTGTTTTGTTGTGTTTGTTGTTTGTTTTATATATTTATTTATTTTGCATTTCTTATGAGGTCTTTGCTATGAAAGTGTTTTAGGGATCCAATAGATTCTATTATTGCTTTCCTATAATTAGGAAATACATTGACATTATGGCCTGGTCACTATGAGACATGAAACCTCCCTTTTTTTGTACCTACTTAATTTATTTATTTTCTGCTCAATTTTTCAGTAAATATATAATAAGTACTTTACCAAGCCTTCGGTTAGTGTTTGACAACATAATTACAATGGTAAGTGTTCTAGTTTCTCTCTCTCTCTCTCTCTCTCTCTCTCTCTCTCTCTCTCTCTCTCT
>OU015751.1:36213634-36229396 GCA_907169655.1 Acomys percivali | reverse complement strand
TCTCTCTCTCTCTCTCTCTCTCTCTCTCTCTCTCTCTCTCTCTCTCTCTCTTCTGTGACAAACAGTCTGACTAAAATAAACCAAGGGGGAGAAAGGATCTAATTGGCTTACCTTTTCATAGTCCACTACTGGAGGAAGTCAGAGCAAGAAATTTTAGCCAGAATCTTGAAATAGAAACCATGAATTTTGCTGGTTCATTCTTTTGACCAGCTCACTTAGTTTCATGATCCAAAGCATCTGCACAGGGAATGGACCTACTCATGGTAGGCTGGGACCTCCTACATTAGCTAGCAATCAAGACTATAATCTACTGCCACACCCATAGGCAGATCTGAAAAGGACAATTGCTTAATTGAGACATTTTCCAAGATATTCTAGGATGTGTCACTTTAACAGTCAGTGCTAACTAAAACACTAGGTAGTTAGACAATAAGCCTATCAAATATTTAGCTGAGATACACAAGCAACTATTTTACCTCAAAAGAGTAAAAACTGGTTAGCCAAGGAGAGCACGGGGGATATGGGAATAAGTCTTTAACAAGAGCTTGTTATTCATCCATCAAGTGCCAAGCTGATAGACACTTTGGAGGAGGACTTTAATACTGCTAATGAATTTGATGGAAAAAATATTTGAGGAGGGTATGTTCAAATACCTACCTATACTATCAAATGGAATTTGGTTACATCTGGGATGAGTTTCCTTCTATTTTTCTTTGGGCAAATCTGGAGAATCATGTACTTCTTCACTTATTGAGGTGCTTCCTGTGTTATTATTTTACTTAATGACTATTTTGTCTTCATGCAGCAACAGTTGTGGATTTAGAAATATCAATCCTTCTTATAGAGGATACAATTCTTTACCTGTCATGTTATTCTTAGAAAAGGACTTCTAAAGATGCCTTAATGATAATGGACATTTACAACTGATCAGAACATTCACAACTAGGCATTCATTGTTATTCAAGGCTGTTGTTCCTCTAAGAATTCCTCTGGATACCATTTTTATTCAACATCACCTCAGTGTATTAAGAGAAAATTGTGCATAATTCAATGACTGATCTCTCTCGCTCTTGCTCTCTTGCTCCCTCCCTTGCTCTCTCCTTACACACATTTATAACATGTTGTAGAATTTACTCATACTTTCTGCCTTTAAGTGATTTCCACAATTGTTCATTAAATCAATTCAGAAAAAGAGTTTTTGCCTTTAATAAATTTATTCACAGTTATTAACAGGAAAATGTGTTTTATTGTTCTGCATTGACAGTTATCAGTAGAAGTACTAGAAATAAATACACAAAGTAAACTTGAATTTAGGCTTAGTGAAATAAAAAAAGGCAATGCAGAGTGAATCTCATATAAGTATTATTTCCTAGCTGGCTGGTTACTTTCTCTGCTTGCCAGCCCTTCTTTCACAGCAGGCACAGTACTACTGGCCTATCCTTTACTTTCTACATCAAACATTTACCACCAGAAAAGAGTGGAAACAGATTTCTATAGCTCAACTTGAATTTCATTTTTAATGACTATTTGGTTCTCATTCACAACAGTATGGGTTCAGAAATACAGACTAAAGTTCTTGATCACCAAAGGAAACCACTTCAAATATTTGGGTCAAATAGATGGTATATCTCAGACACTAAATGGATTCTAAACACCTTTCATTTTTCTAAAAACTACTCCCTCCTTAACATTGAAAACTTTGTTCTTACTGTACTTGGACACTAATAATTTAATAGTGTAATCTTAATTTTCCTCTATCAAATGTACATTGAACATCATACAATGTTTTAAGCTAGAAAGACCAACTGTTATAAGCTAAGATTATGGACTTTTACCCACTAGATCCAAAAGCTTGTATGCTACTTGAAGGGTATGTGGCTTGGGAAATCAACAAACCTCTCTGGTATCAATTTGTGCTCCTATGAAATGATGGTAACAATTCCTTGTATACAAGGATTGTTTTATTCTAATTAAATATGTAAAGCAAACATCAGGAAACAAAATAATAGTGTTCAGTTATCAAATTTTATACTTAATGAATGAAATCTATTAAGCTATTTTCTGTCTAAGGTGGAAATTCAAAGCTAAAATTTTCAGGTAAATTATAATTATTTGTTTCTTGAATTGCATTTGAATTTTCTTTTAAAGTATTATTTTCATGTACTCAACATATAATCAGAATAGTGTTATAGTCTTGTAAGTCCAACTAAACTATATATTTTTTCTTTATCTCTCAATATCATTACTAAACTTAAAGATTGTCACAGACACAATGATGACTCTCTTATCTGTGACCACTGAGCAAAGATTTAAATGAATGATCTGCACACTAGGTCTAGTAAGTGTAGGTACATTAAATATCAATGAATTATGCTGGTATGAGTACCACTTAAATAAAATAAGTATCTGTGTCACCAAATCTTCAAGACTGACTCATTTTATGTACATTGGTAATTTTTGCTTGTATTTCTAAGAGATTGCATCTACCGAAACCAGGCTTACAGATACTTGTGAGGAGCCATGTGGACACTTGGAATCAAACTCAGGTTCTCTGGTTCTCTGCTAGAACAAGTGATATTCATAACCACTTAGCCATCTCCCTAGCCAAGAACTGACTAGTTTTATTTGACACTGTATATACCCTGTGTTAAACATGGCAGCATACTAGGAAGTAGTATTATGAAAGAATCCTGAAAGTTCAGATTTTCAAAATCTTGCTTAAACTAGAGAAGTTACTGCTTTAGAACCACTAGCTGAACTAATTTCAATGTCTTTGCTTCTTAAAGCTCATAAATAATATTAAAATTGCACATTTTCTCACTTCTCTTTCTCCAGCTAAGGAGACAATTTTTTTTTCATCCTCATTCCTCAATGAACTCAACTATTTTGTGAGTTTAGAGAGACTTTTTATTCATCATGACTCAAACTTACTTCCCCTAACATAGATTAAAATCACTTACACATAAGTGTACGTATAATGACAAAGGCTATATAGCTTATTGTTTGAATTATTATACAGTCAAGTCACATTGTTGTTTTGTTGTTGTTGTTCCAAAGCCAAGGATTTATCTTTGCCCACCTTCTGATTTAGCATCTATGAATATGATAGTTTCATGAGATAGAATATGTTTTTCTCCAGCTAAGATCCATCCAGGAAAGAGCAGTTTTAGATATTTCACACTTTAAGTACCTGTGATTGGCCATCCTATCTAGAATCCAAAGAGCAGTTAATAAAACCTGCGATGAGTGGCTCCTGTCTTATAGGCCGGAGCTAAGAAGGATACAGAATTGGGCACAAATGGGCGCTTATCACTTAAGAGGATATCACATGAAGACATTTCTGTAGCCATAGGGTGTGTGATAAAAAGACAAAATAACTACAATCTGAGAGGTTCCAAAAGAGTAAAGAAGGACATGTGGCATAATAAAAGACACAGATGCAGAGTATAAGAGATGGTCCTGGGGTCTGATGTTTTCATATTTTTAACTTCTTGGCAGGTTTACTCACTAGAATGAAAAGCACAGTTTCTACTTCTATGTTTAAAACAACCAAGATAGCTATGCAGAATCCTAGCAGGCATAAGTGAGCACCACTGGAATTGTCTGCATTTTCTGAGGTAGCAATTAAGGGTCAGACTGAGCCATAATGCCACCTCTGATTGGCTGTGGTCCTAATGATTCAGGGAAATGACATGAAAAAGAAACATACTCACAGAAATATGCTTCCCCCTGTACTGATGGGAGCAAAAATAAACTGCTTAGCAAATCCTTTCCTTATCCGCAAGATACAATTCTCCCCTGTCACTTTTGAGAGCCAATTTCCTCTTGTCTTCTGTCTGCTATGAATAGATTTTAGGAGCACAATGTTGTTAGCTGAAATATGCTATTCGGTTTGACACTGAATTTGTTCTATTATTTCCCATCTTACTTTGGAATTGCTTACTCTTCTACATCAGTTTCTTAACCTTCCATAGGGAGGCTACCTGCCTGGTATTTGAGTTGTTTCATTAACTTCAATGCTTTACCTATCTTTCCTTGTTAGTTACCTCATAATGACTTTGAAAGATAGCACTACCATTCCAGTGTGGTTTTTAGATTTGTGTGGCTGGCCTTAGTACAAACAGCTCAGCAATTACTAACTGCCTCTTCTGGCTGCTCAATTCGCTTTACTTATAATAATTGGAAGTAATCCAATACAAAATGTTTTATTAAATTTTATATTAGTAATCTAACATTTCTAGATCTTCATCATTAAACTATTTTAAGTGAATTTTAAAAACTACATTAAGGTTTCAGGAAAAATACACTTTGGTCTTCTATATTGCTACTCAATATGATACATTTAGAAAAAAATATGTGCTTTCCATACATTTCCTGTAACTTTATTAGTTATTAAATGAATACACAATTGAAGGAAACAATTGCACACAGAGCCACAAATAGTATACTTCTGTCATGAAAAATTATTATAGAAATTTTCTTTAAAAAATAAAAGTCTTATATGCATGCTCAGAAATTCCAGCAAAAATCGAATCCATAAACTGCAATAGAAAAGCTACTGCCTTATGATAGAAATTCTGAGTAAATGCTCTTTTGTTCAGTTATGGCTTTAGAAAAAAGATTTCTGACAAAAAACACCTAAGAAAAGTGTGTGTGTAGACTTCAGCCTCTTTAACGTACTTTAAGACAGCAAGACAAAAAGAGCTCTGCAATATTTTTGTAGACTTTTTGTCTCATATTGATTTTTTTGGGCATTATTTTGTCCCATTTTTCTCTTGTTTTTGTATATTTAGGTTTCTGGTATTGTGTTTTTGTGTATCTGTGTGAGGTGGAGTTTTTTGTTCTTTGTTTTGTTTGTTTGTTTTGTTTTTTGTTTTTCTTTTGTTTGTTGGTGTTTTATGTTTGTTTCCAAAAGAGGGGACAGTGGGTGGGTAGGAATGTGGGGAGGAACTGGGAGGAGTGGCATTAGAATCTCTGGGTGCACTCCAGCCAGGGAAGCAGTGAGTTAACTAGGGCTGTCACTTCTCCCAAACTTCTTCCAATCACCCAGTCTTACCACCCCTGTAGCCGACCACCTACTGCCACCTGCTGGCCCTTCTTTCCCCTCTACCCCCCATCTCCCATGGATCATGTAGATCTTCTCCTCCAAACTTCCTTTCCAACACTTTGTTTTATCTTAGCCCCCGGTGTCAATAGGCATTCCCTAAAAACGCACAGCCAATAAATCCAGGGAAACACTTAAGATAATTTGAGATCTTCGCCTTTCCTTCTGCTCCTCCAAACCAAATGGCACCAGTCTTATCCAGATCTGTTATAGAAAACTAGCACCACACTCCCACCTCTCCATCCCTACCACCATCTCCAGTGTCTCACATAGCTGAAGCATAAGACAAGGACCTGAAAATATAATAGATACCCTTAAAGAGGAAATGAGTGAATCCCTTAAAAAAAAAAAACCAATCGATGAAAACTCTTGTAAACCGTGGAGGAAAATAAGCAAATAGAACAGGACTTGAAAGTGGAAATAGAATCAAAACAACAAAACAAAACAGAAAAACAAACTGAGGTAAAAATGTAAATGGAAAATTTAGGAACTTGAACAGGAATGACAGAAGTAAGCCACACCAACAGAATGCACGAGATGGAGGAGAGAGTTTCAGGTATTTGTTTTACACATCTTATTGTATTATTTATGATATATATTAATTATTTGATAGAAGACAAATCTTTTCACTTACTTTTGTACAAAGGATATCTGAACAGGCAAATTAATTTTTTCTCAAATGTGTTTTCACAAAGTTAGTAATATCTCACCTGAGTATAACAACTTCTGAATACCTCTGAATTTTGCCTTTTACCTAAAATGTTTGCCCAGTTGATTTTTTATTTGAATATATCAGGAGTTTAGAAAACAAGTATATTGTAGGAAGATAGTTTTCTTTTCAATGAAAAACAGCAGCAACAAAAAGGACAATAATCTTTCCAGCTGTATTAACAAATTCCCTTCCTGTCTGCTAAGAAATGCTTCTCAGGATTAAGTGAAATACAGTCACTTTTCAGTCCCTGTGCTGTTATGTAGGTGATTTAAGTACATAGTTCCATGTGCAGATTCCAACAACTCTCTGTATGAGCTCTTGGAAAAATTAGAGAAAACTCTCTGCTCATGGAAGGGTTTCTTCCTCATTCTCCTCTAAAATTATATACCTGATGGAAAACTACTACTTATGAGAAGGAAACCTATCTATTAAAATCCCTGTATCCTATTGTATAACTATTTAAAATATATAATTGTGCTCCAAAATAAATATATCACAACTGCTGAGAAGATATTGTCCGTAGAAAACAAACAAACAAACAACACCTATTTGATAAGCCTGTGACTTCAAGTGCAGTAGGGAATGTATATGATAGTTTGTACCATTAAATGTAATGTGCTTCCTCAGTCCTCTTCAACTTGGCCATTCAAACACTCTCATACAAACTCATATATTTTTGTTATGAGTGTCTTTAAAATGTGTTTCCGTACAACTTCCCCAGGGAAATAGTGTCTGTTCCCTGTGACTACTCATGTGGCTCTTCCCTCTTAGCTCTTAAAAGTTCCTTGCTTTTATTTCAATCTTTTTGTGGTACTTTGGCAGTTAATCTAAATTATTAGAACCTTTCCCCTGTAATACAAACACTTAAAAGGTAGCTTTCACTTTCCAGGCATGCCTACACAATTTTTCTTTGTACATTATCCTTCACAGATAATATTCCTTTCTCCACCCAAAGTCTGAGACACACAAATATACCAATTTAGCTGTGTATTGTCATTTGCCTTAGCTCACAGGATGTCAAGAAATTTAACTACAGAGAGGAAAGACTCGATGTGACATACCTGGATTCCAACACTATAAAGCAAAATACGTGTAGCAGATATTTTTCTCTCTTGACTTTTATTTATTCTTTGACAATTTCATGCATTTATTCAGTATATTATGATCATATCCAACTCCTCCATTTATGACCTTTAACTATGCCAGTACCACTCCCCAACATGTCTTCTTCGTAATTTCTGAATGTGGGACCATGCAATGAAGCAGCTTACTGGTGTTCCTAAATGTTTTCATTGAGACATAGCTGTGGCACTCATGAACTTGGTCTGTATCATAGGCAGGTTTTGAACTTTTGACCCTCCCACCACAGCATTACAAGTGCCTGAGATTCTTGGATGGTTTTAAAATGTTAGCATACATATAAGGATTTGAAATCAGAATGGCATTACCACTATCATGAAAACAGTCCATATTTGCAGAATATTTATATATTTTATTAGTTGTAAAATAACATTTCTGAATCTCATTTTTCCACAAATATAAGTGAGGGGTTCTTGAAAGTACTGATGGTTAGAGAAAGTCAAATATCTGGTCTGTAACAGAATACTTAATAACAGGCACTTAATAACTATGCTTCCTGCTGTTCTTGTTTGTCACCTTTCTATTTATATGGAACAAGACTGGCCATACCTCTTGGAAGAAAACTGTTACGTATATAAGCATAAATTCTAGACCTGGGAAAGGCCTTTATGAAGTCCATTTTGGCTCTAGGATCTCCCTTCTTAGGAACCATAGTTTTGAGCCTTTTTCTTTTTTAAATCCAAGCCTCTCACGTCTCATGCTTTGGCCTGCTTTCTTCCCTCATAAGGAGATGTTCTGCTATCCGTTTACTCATAGTTGAAAATGACTCATGAGACTGAATGCTCCCTGGAAAATTTGCATTTTAACAGAGCTCAAAATTGTCCAGTGTATGCAAGTTCCTTAGCAGCAGAATGTGGGCAGTCATAGAGCTCAGGGGATGGCAATTGCTTCCTCTTTAAATCTGGACTCTCCACAGGCATCACTAATTTTACAAACTTGTTACACCTCTTGTCTTTCATGCTTTCCTCATATGAATGAGATTCCGTACATTTCGCTCCGACGAAAAAGATGGTCACACGCATGCCTTTATGAGCCATGCAACAAGGCTTTCGACTAATTTGGGAGTTAAGCATTACAAAGGCACAGTTGTCATGGGAAAGCGCTTTCAGTCTCTGCCCTGAATCATTCATGCATCTCCAGGGAAGCTAAAAGGTTTAAAAGTCTCTGTGACTTTAACCTCTGATTCATCTCACTTCAATGTATTCTTTCCTATATTCTAATTTACCCTAAGATCTCTTCATCCATTTCCCCCAGTCTTTAGGGTTTAAGTCTGCCATCTGCTTAATTTGTTTTACTGTGCAGGATTTAGCTGGAAGCGTAGTGAAAAGAAAGCACTTATGCTTAGTGGCTTTCATTTCACAAGTCACAGGAAAACAAGGTCTATAAAATCAGCTCAGAGCTGAACAACCTTAGAGGCAAATAGCAGAAGAGGTGGATCAGAAGTAGCACCGGCTTTAATGTGTGAAAGACAGAATTTTTCTGCTTGTTTGGAGAATGAGACGGAAGAAATAAAAAAAACAGGTAGAATAAGGATTGATGATAAGGCTATTTTTCTTAAAAATGGATATAGTATGAGCTCTTTGTATAAAATTGACTAGTGCTCACCCATGTAACTGTGAACTTGGCCCTTTGTGTACAAATGTGTCCCTCTGTGAAATGTGAATAACAAAATTGCCATGGGTTCCTCCTACTGCAGACAGCATTCTTTCATTGTCCAGGCACACTGTCTGCTTTTACTGTGGTCTTGGCGGCTTTTTGAGTCAACGTATTCATCCATTTTACAGTGCTTTCCTGAGCTCTACAATGAACAAGTAATACTAATAAAAGCATGGATCCTTGGGCTCCTTGGGCTGTCTACAGTGGCTCCCAACTCAACTTTTAATTGTTCTGTAATAGAGAACAAATAACCACTGTGCACTTCATTATTTTCCTGTTTAAAGTAATGATCATCACAGTTCCCAGTAAGTATGTATGAAATACTCAAAAGGTAGTTCCTGGAACACATTAAGTAATTAAGAGCTTTAAATTTTCTCTCTTTTGAGTAAGAAATCACCGAGGTCAATTTTCTTATTTTTTTTTTTTAAATTAAAAATCATTTGTCCTAGTTACAGAAGTGTGGTGGTCAGGAGGGAATAGCTAAGAAAACGAAACTTTTAGATGTCTGCTTCTGAGTTCTAGGCTTTAGTGCTGGGTAGAGGAGAAGAGCTAGGGAGTGGACGGCTGTCCTCAAAAAACACCTAGACTGAATCAGATTGCTACACAGAGAAGACACATCCATTGCAAGTACCATGGAATCAACAATAGCTCCTAACTTTTAGGCAATATGTTTAAAACAGATGACACTTGTAATCCAGTCCATCATCATACTTGAGATGTACTTACTGTCTCTCCAAAGGCTGATAAATCGGTGTCTCATTCAGTTGCTGTACTTAGTTCCAATATCGTGATAGTGAATGACCTAACTCACTTTTGTTTAGCTTAGATGTCGCTCTGAATAAGGGTGCAAACTGCAACTGCATAATAAATCTAAACAGTCCCAAATGTCAAGTTCAAATTAAGCTTGGGAGCCAAAGTAAGCATCCAATAAACATTTTCATATGAGATCAGAAGGATGAATAGTATACAGTGACCAAACAAAGGCCAAAGGTTAAGGGAAGCTGTGTCAATTTCTTGGTCAGCTTGTTCCCATTTGATATGCATTTTACCCCAGAGAAGTTTCAGAGGTTACCGGCAGGATTTATTTTCTGGAGAAGCATCGTTTGGTAAATAACTTCCTGTTGGCTTTGCGATTGTTTTAGGCTTGGAAAAGAAACCAGAGCTGACATTCTACGACAAAATAATGCCAGAGAAAACTCAGAGACTTTTCTTCTCTGTTTGATCTCTGGTCTCGTTCCTCCCACCCAAGCTTGATGAGTCTCACCATAAACATGAATTTCATTTAGTAGTTTCTGTTTCCTAGAAATGTAATTTAGTGGATGTGCCCGGGGCAGTGAGGCCACTGATCTATCCTTTAAATCCAGGCTGAATTAGGTTACACTATGCTTAATAAGAGTAACTTTTTTCTTTATTTTTTGGACAAGAAATCTAGAAGGAATGCTTGGGCTTAACCAGGCTTTACTTAGAATTTTGACATTTTCTTGAACTTGAATTTGTTGCATTAATTACATTTTGAAATAGTGAATCAATGTTGGCTATGGGCTTTCTGTATATTGCCTTTACTATGTTTAGGTATGTGCCTTCAGTCCCTGATCTCTTCAAGACTTTCAACATAAATGGGTGTTGGATTTTGTCAAATTCTTTTTTGGTGTCTAAGGAGATGATCGTGTGGGTTTTTTTCTTTTCTTTTTTTTTTTTTGTTCATCTTTTATTGTATTTATTTATGTAGCATCAGTTTGAAGAACAGTGGTGGAAAAAGGGAAAGAGTGGAAAGAAAAAAACAAGGAAATCTTTTATACAAAACTGTAAACAAAATAACAAAACAAAACTTTGAATCAAATTAATATATCTTTTTGTTTGTTTGTTTGTTTTGTTTTTTTTAACAGGTAATACCAATTTTATTTTATTTTATTTTTTTAATTTTTTTAAATTAATTTATTCTTGTTACATCTCTATGGTTATCCCTCCCATTCTCCCCTCCCTCCCATTTTCCCCTTATTCCCCTCCCCTATGACTGTTCCACAGAGGGATTACCTCCCTCTGTATATGCTGATAGGGTATCAAGTCTCTTTTTCATTCAGTTTGTTTTTTTGATGGATTGCATTGATAGATCTCCATATATTGAATCACCACTGCATGCCTGGAATAAAGTCTACATGGTCATGGTAAATATTTTTGATGTGTTCTTGGATTTATTTGTGAATGTTTTATTGAGTTTTTTGCATCAATGTTCATAAGAGCAATTGTTCGGAAATCTCTTTTCTTGAGGGCGCAGCACTTTGTGTGATTCAGGTATCAAGTTGACTATGCCCTCATATAATGAGTTTGTCAATGTTCCTTCTGTTTCTATTTGTGGAATAGTTTGAAGAGAATTGGTGTTAATGATTCTTTTAAGGTCTGGTAGAATTCTCTGCTGAATCTATCCGGCCCTTGCCTTTTTTTGGTTGAGAGACTTTTCATGACTACTTTTATTTCCTTAGGAGATATAGGACTATTTAATTTTTTTTACCTGATCGTGATTCAAGGACTTTTGCTCAACTATATTCATAGCAGCTTTATTTGTTGTAATAGCCAGAATCTGGAAACAACCTAGATGTCCGACAACCGAAGAATGGATAACTGTCATACATTTACATAACAGAATACTATTCAGCTATTAAAAAACAAGGAACTCTTGAAATTTACAGAAATGGATGGAACTAGAAACAATCATCCTGACTGAGGTAATGAAGACCCAGAAAGACACATATGATATATACTTACGGTTACATAATACAGGATAACCACACTATCCTCCACAGAGCTAAAGAAGCTAAATAACAAGGAGGCCCCTATGGAGAATGCTTAATTCTCACTCAGAATGGCAAACAAAATAGACACTGGAGGCAGTTGAAAAGAAGGAACAGGACAGGAAACTACCATAGAGAGCCTCTGAAAGACTCCACCCAGCAGAAGATCCAAGCAGATGCTGAAATTCACAGCTAAACTTCTCGGTGGTGGAGCACATGGTGACTTATGGAGGAGTTGGGGTATAGAAGGATCTGAAGGGGACAGGAGCTCAACAAGAACACCAATGGGGACAAGAAACCCAGTCAGAGGAATGGGAATAGGGTCTACTTCTGACATGGACTCTGGTACTCACTAATTAGTCACTTTCCCCTGGTGAGGAGACCTTTCCAGGCCACAAAGGAAGAGGATACAGGCAGTCCAGCTAAGACTTGATAGGCTGAGGTCAGATCTTAGGGGAGGAGGGCTCCTCATTTCTGAGGACATAGTGAGTTGGGAGGAGGATGAAGGAGGGAGGGTGGGACCAGGAAGTGATAAAGGAGGGGGCTGCCATGGGTATGTAAAGTGAACAAATTAAAAAAATAAATAATTTAAAAAAATCAAAATAAATCATAAAACAAAATAAAATATATGTGGAAAATGGACTACTGAATTAAAATATAACATTCCTGAATTATTATTATTTTTTAAGTATCTCTTTAAATTTAGTGCCTGCATGAGTACCTCAAACATCTCATACTGATCTTGGTCCTATTGAATGAGGCTTCCCAATTTTCTACAGCTTTGGGCATCTAATATGCTATTTATTTATGTATCTATCTCCTTTGTTTTTTGTTTTCTTTTGGAGTCGTGAATTCGGCATTTTCATTTTTTATAACATGCTTACATAAACTTCAGTCACTTTGACCTGTTGGATGGCACATTAACATGACATCAGTTGTTTTGAACCAAAATGCTCTCCCTCTCTCTCTCTCTCTCTCTCTCTCTCTCTCTCTCTCTCTCTCTCTCTCTCTCTCTCTCTTCTGTCCTTCTTTTCTCTCTTTTTTCTTTCTCTCTTACTCATTCATTTTTTCTTTCTATCTCCATCCCTCTCTCCCTATTTTTCGCTTTTCTTTTCTCTTTTCTTTTCTTTTCTTTTTTTGGCTTTTCAAGACAGAGTTTCTCTGTGTAGCACTGCCTGTCCTGGACTAGCGTTGTAGACCAGGCTAGACTACAGTGTACACTAATTGTTCAGGTTTGATGGGATGTGCTTTGCTATGACTAGTGGGATTAGTGAGACTGGACTACATTGCTGCAAAACAAAGATGAGTAAGCTCCATCCCAGGTCTGCTTTTCCTCTCAAGGTATCCTGGCACTATTGCCCACCAGGCTGAACTGGAGGGAAGGAAGCTTAGCCAGGCAGATAGGTTAGGGTGGATCTCAGTTAGTGAGTGCAAGAGAAACAACCTTCTCAGGAGACAGTCTTCAGTGAAACAGCTTTCTTTATTGTGAAGAAGCAAGGGCTATATAAACCTTGGGCCATGGGTAGGGTTATTTGGGTTGAACGTACATCAGTGATTGAGGCCAAGATGCTGGGAATGATTCCTTTGCATGAAGAGGAATTCCAGGTGCTTGCTAGATGTGTTCTTATAGGGATAAAAGAAGTTTAACCTGAAACCTGTCCACCAGGCAATGTGCCCTGGGACATTCAAGCCCAGGGCAGGGAGGAAGCAGTCTTACTTATGCTGGTCTCAGGATGGACTTTCAGGGGTTGGACATGTCTTGACCTCACTCCTGCTCAGGACTGGCTCCCCAAGTCCAGTGGCTTACTAGCCCCACAAGTAAGGATGATTGTGAGTGATGAAGGGGAGAGGTACTTTTAAAGATGAGTAATGGAGAAGACAAATGATTGTCATTATTAAATTGATAGGTTGTGAGCCTAGCCTTTTTAATGGCTGAGGTGCCTCATATTTGACCACATCCCCTGGAGGGGGAGACCTGGCAGCACTCAGAGGAAGGACAGCAGGGTACCAAGAAGAGACTTGATACCCTATAAGCATATAAAGGGGGAGGAAGTCCCCCTCAGCCACAGTCATAGGGGAGGGGAGTAAGGGGAAAATGGGAGGGAGGGAAGAATGGGAGAAAAAAGGGATGGGATAACAATTGAGATGTAACAAGAATAAATTAATAATAAAAAAATTTTTTTAATTGATAGGTATGTTCCCTGGGAGGCAGAGGCTGTCTCTTCAACTCTGGGTGAGGGAAGGCAGAGAATAATAGGATCAATTGAGGTAAAAGGTGCAAACATTCATAAAGGACGGTAGCATGTTAAAAGGAACTTTTCTATTCTTGTGGGCAGAGGAATAACTCTCTCTTAGGATGTTCTTATTTCTACCTTTGTTGTCTCATTTCAATGATAGATCAGGATTTTATTTTTCAGATGGTAGTTTTCTCTCTGCCATTAAGTGGTTCTAGTAAAGTTTGTAAAATGTGCACTGTTTGCATTGAGGAAAGCAGTAAGAATGTTACCTTAAAGACAATTATCATTCCTCCTGCACAGTAATTAGTACACAGGGAACATATTGAAATGCTTTGCATAAGTATAATTTTATACCCTTAATCGCATTTTGTATTAAATACTGTTACTTCTTGTATGTCTCTACTATTTCCTTACAATCCCTAATAGCATTGTCATTCAAAATACTTGGCATATATCTATAATTTTGAATAATAAAAAAGAGAAAATTGTAGGCAAGTACTGAATAAAATTGTTCTAAATGATTATTCTTTAGCAAATTTCAGTTGAGTACTTTAAATTTCATCAGCATGTATGAGTACATTTAGTTCAGAAATTAAGCAAATGTTTAAGAAGTGATTATATAAGCTGGCCTATTCTCCTGAATGTATGTGGGGGGAACAAGATGTCTCAAGGGTACATAAAGCATCTTACGCCCCACTCCCCCTCATCTTCACCTGGAGCTTTTTCTCCCATGGGCTCCAGGAACACATCCAGGCATGACTTACCTTGAACTGAGAAGGAAATAAAAGTATAACTTGATGAGTCAGGTTTTGTAAGGACTTTAAAATACATGTGTTTGTGGGATTAATTTTATATTCAATTTCTTGTTGATGCCAACACCTTTCTTTTCCTTTTGGGTACTTGTATAACCTGACTTTGCAGAGAACTAGAAAAGAATTGCATGTTCCTTGACTTCCCTTGAAACGAATGCAACATTATAAAATTATGATTATATATACACTTGTCTCTTAAGAGGGCTTATGTAATGTTACAGAATATTCTGTATTGAATTCAAGAAAAGATAAGAGCCAATCATTAGGAAGAAATTTGTTTTGAAAATATTTGAGTCCCTACTCATTGATGCATGAAATGACTGTAGGAGTTTCACACCTGGGTGTCTTTACAATGGAGCACCCTAGCTGTACATACTGCCAGAGTTCTCTGCTTAACAAAAGGGTATACCATATGAATGACTCCACTATTTTGGGAAAAGAATACAAGATTTTCTGAAGATATATACAATAATGACAATTCTCCAATTTTACAACACTGTGGAAGGATGTGGCTGTTGTAAAGGTTCCATCTCTCATCTGTCATAACTCTCCAGTGGCATTTCTTTCAGTTGCAAGTGTAGGAACTAAGTCGGCTCACTGCCACATTTTCCTTTGTCCCCCAATGAGGCTGGCAGCTCAGATTAACTTCCCAGAGTTGCCCAGAGCTTACCACATTGAAATTTTTGAGTGTTATACAATTTTTCACTGGGTGACTAGCATATGGTATATGCTACTAGGTTTGAAATTATTGAAATGTTAATGAACAGTTTATACATAAGTTTTTAAAGGCCCCAGGCATTTAGAAAAGGCTGGCCTGTGAAATATCCATTAATGAAAATGACCCCAGGTATCTGCTCATTACAAGGTCTATATAGTCAAATAATTAAATGACAGGTATCTGCTCATTACAAGGTCTATATAGTCAAATAATTAAATGAAAGCCAAATAATGCTGATTGCATGTGACATGAATTTGCTCATAATTTTGCTTAAATAAGAAAGTGACATACAGAATTTGTCCACAGCTTCATTATAGACGTGGTTAGACAAGATATTTGGAAAGAAAGTAATGTATTATTGAAAGTGAAAATGGCTCCTGTGAATTTTTCCTGAATGCCACTTGGATAAAATAAACATGGTTTAACATCTGTTTCTTATACAAAATATGTGGGTTTTTTTTTTTTTTTTTTTTTTTGCTTAACTTTGATCAGAGATGTCTTTCTCTCATGAAATTAATATAGTGAAGAGGTTTCAGTTGATCTACAATTATTATAGGAAATAACTTTCATTACTGGATATTTTAATGGCCAGAA
>OU015751.1:36127891-36186459 GCA_907169655.1 Acomys percivali | reverse complement strand
CAGCAGCAGCAGCAGCAGCAGCAGCAGCAGCAGCAGCAGCAGCAGCAACAGCAACTACAACCCTTATTCATTGTTCAAAGAGCCTTCTTATAAGCAGCAAAACAGAAATGCCACTCGCCGGCGAAATCCCTCAAGAGGAGATTGCACACGGGAGGAAAAGTCGTGAGGAGGCATGGGGTGCAGTTCTCAGAGCAGTAAACATGACCAGCTGACCAACATAAACACAGACATGGAAGCTGCTAGAAACAGGACATGAAACAGCAAGACAGGCAGGCAGCCCAGTCAGGCCTGGTTCCTACATTTGACTACATCAAGTTCAGGGATAATGCATAAGAGAGATAGAGGGAATGCCAACCAATGACTGCCCCAACTTGAGACCCACTGCATGGGAGAGAGCCAGCCCATGAAAGTATTAATGATACTTGCTATGATTTTAGAAAGGAGCCCAGCATAGGCTTCACAGAGGCTTTATCCAGAAGCTGATGGAAACAGATGCAGGGACCTACAGACAAAAATTAGGTAGATCTTTTGTGGAAGAGTCAGGAGAAGGATTCAGGGATCCATAAGGGTCAAAGACATCACAAGAAGACACACAGAGTAAATTAACCTGGGCCCACAGGTCTCACAGAAATTGAACTACCAAACAAAGAACATGTATGGGCTGGACTTAGGCCCTCTATACATATGTAGTAGATATGCAGCTTGGTTATCCTGTGAGTCCCCAAGCAATTAGAGTGTGGGAGGGAACATGGCTCTGTTGCCTCTCTTTAGATGCCTTTCTCCTACCTGGGCTTTCTTGTCTAGCATCATTGGGAGAGTATGCACTTAAACCTACTGAGACTTGATGTGCCAGGGTGACCTGGTACCTATGGGTGGTGTCCCCTTCCCTTAGATGAAGGTGAGTGGGAATTGGGAAAACAGGAGGAAAGGGGCTGCAATCAGGCTATGAAGTGATTTAAAAATAAATAAATAAATAAATAAATAAATAAATAGGTAAAAAGACATGAGGCACCAGTGATCTGAGGCAGGGAGCTTATGCATGCCCAATTAAGGAATAACTGGGGGAACCCATTGTGATATCCTGAGAAAGAGATTTGCTGACCGGTAGTGATAAGTGACTTGGAGATACCTAAACCTGGCTGTACTCAAAGAGGAGAATAATAGAAATTTGCTAGTAAAGACCTGTTGAGTACATGTCTTCATAGGGAGTAAAGGGACAGGGTAAGTGCAGGAGTGCTGAAATAGATCAGTTCAGGAAATGTGTTTGATTCTCTGTGATGACAAAGAGCTAGCGCTTCCTTCTATGTTGGGCTAAGGTTTGTTCTATAAGACAACATGTGGAAGGACCCATATGCCATAACGCTGTAAAGGGCTGGAAGCAATTAAAGAAGAAAAACTGGTAAATGCAAGTGATCCCTGTTTCTCGTCTTTGCCAGGTCTCCCTTCATTCACAATGTTTCTTAACACTATAGAGTTACTATTTATCTTGGCCTGAAATTATTTCTCATTTGAATAAAATACTGTCATAGAAGGTGTATTCCAGTTTTGTGCTTGTGTCTCCCAGTTTCCTTCAGGATATTTTAATAGGTCGTGATAATGGTGGTCCCTTCCAACAGCCAGAAGTCCTTTGTAATCCCATGGAATCTGTGATCACTTACTGCATGGATGGACCTTGCTTACCCAGAGCTCTCTTCCTGACATGGCCATTAGTGAGATCTGATTACGTGCAGCACGAACCTATGAAAGGTAATTTAACCATTGCCTCATCAAGCAAAAGAACCCTCAGCCACAAGCATATGACGTCGTCTCCTTTCACGAGGAAGATGGCCTCTTCTTGTGTGTCCTCATTCAAATTCTGCAATGAGCTCCCACATCTTTGTAGAATTACAAGTTTAGTTTCTGTCATAACATCAAATATTTGAAAACTTGTAGCACTTTTTCCTTCTATATCATGCCAGAAACATTTTGCTTGCTTTTCTTGCTGGAGAAGTTTCTTTTAGGCATTTAAAAAAATTATTTCTAGTGAGCACACATATATTATTACAAAGGTCATTTATATGTATATATCAATGGAATTGATACATCAATATATATATATATATATATTTATGCTGGTATATCTGTACACACACACACACATATATATATAGATATATATATATCTATATATATGACAGAGTGGGATTTATAGATGAGTTCTGTTCATGAATGCTAAAATGAAATGAAATGTAATGCATAATTAAAATTATTTTAAATAAACATTTAATATTTACCTCATTAAACCATACATATTAATGTATGTTTACACTATCTTTTAAAATAATTTATGTATTTATATATGTATGTATGTATGTGTGTATTTAATGTGTATGGGTATTTTCTAGTGTGACTGTCTCTGTACCAAGAGTGTGAAATGCCTGTGGAAGTGAGAAGAAAGTGTCACATTTCCTACAATTGGACTTGTAGATTATTGTGAGTTACCATGTGGGTGCTGGGAGGTGAAATCAGGTCTCTGGAAGAACAGCCAGTACCCTTAACTGCTGAGCCATCTCTTTTGCTCCCTCTTTGTTCTTATAAGGTCCGTTAAGTACTTCATAAAACTAAGTAAGAAAAAAAAAACGTATTACTACCTTTAAAACACATATGTTAATTGCATATAAACAAGAGGTGAAAATTAATATCACATAGACATATTTGAAACTCTAGTCATAATTTAAGGATTGAGCCATTTCCTCAAGGTAGGTGAGCTCTGTGTATGATAACTAATAATTCCCTGAAGTTGGAACAACAGATAATTCTCTTTCTAAATCTATTTTAGTTTTATCCATTTTGCCGATGGACAGGACATTCTCCACCGTTAAGTGGAGAAGGGGATCTGACTTTCACACAAACTCTGGTGCCCCATATCGGACCATGTCCCTTGGATGGGGAGGCCTGGTGGCACTCAGAGGAAAGATAATAAGTCACCAAGAAGAGACTTGATACCCTAGGAGCATATACAGGGGGAGGAGGTCCCCCTCAGTCACAGACATAGGGGAAGGGAGTAGAGGGGGAAACGGGAGGGAGGAAGGAAGGGGAGGATACAAGGGATGGGCTAACAATTGAGATGTAATATGAATAAATAAATAAATAAATTAATTAATTAAAAAAAAAAAGAAAATAAGAACAAAAAAACAGTTACCTTAAGAAATATCTCTTCATAGAATGATGCTGATATCTTTCAAAAAAGTTCTCCCGTGCCGTTATTGAAGATGGCATCTGTGCTGCTGTTCTTTGTTTCATTTACAGCCTACAATTTATTTGAAAATGGGGCTTCCATGGGGGAAAATGGTGCCAAAGGGTAAATTGGCCTAAGATATATATTCCGTTGGTCAATGTAAGGACCAAGGTTTGGTGGGGAGATAGACATGTAAGCATCATGCCTCCCAAGTTGAAAAACCACTGTATGCTGAGTTGAGGTGTCACTGCTTTGGCAGCTGGCTTATCCCTCTAAATGTGAGCCACTTTCACAGGGCACAGGTGGCAGTCATGCCACGTACAAAGAGACACAGAGGAATTATAGGTGACAAACTACACATCAGCCTACTTAGGTCCCAGAATTTCAAATGCTATACAGTTCATATGCTTAAAAGGTAGAAGATTCCATCCCCTATGGAGAGAAAAGGTCAGACAAAAACACCTGCAACAGATGTAAAAGCCCAGATGTAAGATGCCTAGGGTAAGCTTAATTCCTCGGGATGCAATTTCTCAGGAAACAGGTAGCAGCCTAGCCTATACATCAGGTTCCATACAGCCTAGAGAACGACATTTAGAACTAAAAGGTGAAACACTCCATCCTCTATGGAGAGAAGGGATGAAACATAAACATCCTACAACAAATGTAAAAACCCAGGTACAAGATTCCTAAGGTATGCATAAACTCTAAAATAAAATGGTAATTTATATAAAGTTTATTCAAAGCTTAATGCCTTTTCTTTGGCTCAAGGCAACCGGCCTGTCTTTAAAATGGGAAACATTCTCTCAGGAAACAGATAACAGTCTGGCCTATACATCAGGCACCATAGAGCCTAGAGAAGGACATTTATAATTATACAATCTTGTTTTTACTTAATATGATAATAATCGTATAGTGGTGATGTTATACTTCCTTTCTGAAAGAGGTCAAAATGAAACAGACTTGGATGAAAGAGAGACTGCTAAATTAAGTTAGTCTATACTTACATAAATTCAAACTGCAAAACAAGCAGTTAACTTATATTACTAATCCTAATTCATGAGAATAACTCCAAGACTAGCTGATACATGAATATCTATGTATAGCCAAAGTTCCGGAATCCCCATAAATTTTTTTCTAGATGGCATTTTCATCTGGTATGAAGATTTACAGATCTTTCTTCTGCAAAAAGCAGAGAACCAGCTTTAATTGTTCTGTGCACCCTACACACCTCATACATTTTTAGTTTTAGTACTGTATAATGCTTATGAGAAATTCTATGCTTTCAGAAGAAAAGAACGAGACACTGATGCTGGATCGGACCTGACAGGATTCATTCCTTCAATGCTGAGATGCTGACATTCTGCATCCCCCTTGTTCTAGACCCAAGTGCTTTGGTCATCAGAACAGGACAACTCCCAGGACAGCTTCAAAGAAAGCTCCTGATCCCAATTGGTCCATCATTTCAGACTGGCCTACACAGGACTCTAATTAAGACTGGGATTTCTCAAGATTTAAAGTCTGGACCACAAATGCTATTCCTAGCTTGTTTAACCATTCCCCCAATTTTATTTGAGCCCCTACAAAGGTATTATTCATCCCAAATCAGCAGAAAGTAACCTTAAGAGAAAGATGCCCCATTTCCCTTAAAGGGGGTTGGGTAGTTTTTTGCTTGTTTTTTTGAGCTAGGGATGTTTATTTTCATTGGGAGTTAGTTATAAGTAATTATTTGTCTTATTCAGAGAGAGAAAAAAGTTTGACAGAAATTTCTCTCTTTTCCTTTATCTTTCTTTCTTATGTATTGAGATAGGGGTTGAAAAGAAAGGAGGGGAAATGTAGAAATATATAGGGATTTTTTTCTTTTTTCTTTATTTTTAATTAATTTATTCTTGTTACATCTCTATGGTTATCCCATCCCTTGTATCCTCCCATCCTCCCCTCCCTCCCATTTTCCCCTTATTCCCCTCCCCTATGACTGTTCCTCAGAGGGATTACCTTGATTTTTAGGACCAAAAAAGTAGATTATTGAATCTACTTCTCAACTTAAGGCCTAAATTGTTACTTACAAATAAGGGGTTTTTTTTTATTTCATTAGTATAGAATTTTATATATTGATACAAAATAAATTTCATTTTGATACATTGAAATAGAATTCAAATTTAATATTTTTCACCCATTTTATATATATATATGTATGTATGTATGTTTCTAGTCTAATATGAAGTATTATATATATACAACTAAATTAATACAAGGTTTGCTTCCAATATTTTGAAAGTCTTATTGCAAGCTATTTAGGATAATTAAGTAATACAAGTCCATTTTTAGTTGATCAACTCATGGTCATGTCAAGTACAGAAATATACACCCTAGGCTTAACAGATATGTATGATTCTACAGGTAGATAAAGTAAAATAGTTAGATTAGCTCTTCAAAAACCAAAAAGACCTATTGAGTATGGCATTTAAAGATGTTTTTATTATTTTAAGGATTCTTTGAATATAAGACAGATCAACTCCTAGCAACACCCAGCCTACCTCAAAGAAGATGATGAGCATCAAAAAAAGTCATTGTCGAGATGGCTTCGAGTGTGACAAAACAGTCACTGGGCAAAAATGTCCTCGTTTCTCCCACAGACAAAATTCTTCCTAAAATGGGCCAGTTTAGATGCAGGCATAGTCAGCGGCAAACTCTGCCAAGACAGGGTAAGCAAGTCCTCAATAGTTCTTGCCTCACAAATATGTCTGTCAGATCTATTGGGTCAGAAGACTGAAGATGATGCTCCAACGTCATAGAGAGATTTGGAGGACTATTCAGGCAGCAAACTGTCTCTGTAGTTTTTTTTTTTTTTTCATTTTGGAAGCTGCTAACCTACACTTCCTGTTTACTCCGGTAATTAAATTTGTTCCTTCTCAAGCCACTGATGGGATTGAAGACCAGATAGTTAGTTTTAAAATTAAGCTCAGTTCGTTAAGAGTAAGAAGATTTTTTTGGGTCTAGATAGATGTTTTTAGGTTAGTAGATATGATCTTTGATAGGTATTGATTTAGGTTCAAAACTTAAGCTCACCAAGATAGAAGAGATAATTTTTCAATGTTGCCAAATACCTTTTGATTAGACATTATGTTTGTAAGTCTTACCTATTTGTCTTCATAATTTTTCATAATTGTTCTTACTGTATATTAAAAATGGCCTTACTATTTAGACAGAAAAGGGGCATTGTTGGATGTTGGTGTGATGTATCTTGATGCTAATTACTGCTAGCCTTCTCCATGCTGCACTTGTATGTTGCCTAAGAGCCTAACCTGTTTGACCAATTATAGACCAGCACACCTGGGAAGGGAAAATGGGATAGGCATGGCTAAGGTTCCAGGGCTTGGAGAGACAGAGAGAATGAGGAAGAGAGCCTGGAGGACAGGGGATGAGAAGAAGGCTGGGCCATGAGTTAAGTGGAGGAGAAGCAATGGCTGGCATGGATGGAGACTGGCCCAGATGATGATAATTAGCAGGTATTTGGGATTGTGGATGGGAGGTAGCTGATAGAAATTATTAGAAGCAGACGGCATGGGATTGGGATAGGGATCCCATACCTGCCCCACTATGGGAATTAGTTTAGGGGATTAATATTTGTCCTGCCCTAGGTTGACTAAGGCTATTTTAAAATATAACAGGTGTTTGTGTCTTGATTTATTGCTAGAGGGTTAGAAAATACTGCCAAATAATAATTATAAGCTTGATAATAAACATTATTATGCCATACTGGTAAAAGAACCACAACAGTAGACAATCAGTGTGTCTAATTTGCCACAGATACAGTTTGGAAAGACAAGGGTTCCTTTGTCATGTGCTTCCCTATGCTGAAATATTCGCACTGTTGATTTACTATAAAATGACTGGCAAGTGATAAAACTATCAATTTGCATTGCTGTTTTGTATTTATGTAAACAGAAAAGTCCAGGATAGTGTCTGATTCCCTGATAAGAGACACTAAAAAAAATGATGTAATGAAATGGGGATTGCATGCTGTGGTCAATCGATGTATTATGTGTTTTTCTCACATACAGGTAGTTCAAGTGGAGAAGTTGTATGAATGGATCCTTAATAGTAGTCTGCTATAAATGTAATCAGCTTCTGTTATGTTGGTGAAAGTTCTCAATGTATGCATTTAAAACGCGGAGGAATAAGAAGATACAGTTTTTTTGAGTGCTAGTTCATTATCAGGCAATTTAATCAGAAAGAAACTGGCATCCTTAGAAATATACTAATATGAAATGCTAAAAGATTTCCCCTATCCATTACATATATCATAACAATAATAGTAAATATGTAGACATCTTCAGTTCCAGCAGATCATATATGTTCTAACACCCATGCTCATTGAAAATCTGGTTTTATTCTGGTAATAGTGACTCTCTTCAACTTGTATAACACAAATGTTTAATTTGTTTAGAAGAGGAAAACTTGCACTGTGTGATTCTTTTTAACTTGCTCGTATTTAAGAAAAGCAATACTGCTATTGAATGTGCAGGGAACACAATTGTATGAATTTATTATTATTTTAAAATTTTAACTACAAAACATGCCAATCAGCATGGAGAAAAGCCCATGAGATCTCAACCCGATGGAAAGAGGGTCAGGTAACGCTGTAAACGTGGAAGCAATGGAAGTGGCCTTCCTTAGTGAAGAACACACCAATTGGATGGCCAGTGCCAAACAGTCAGCCCTAAAAACATGTTCAGATAACATCGTATGATCTCAACAGTTATTTATTTATTTATTTATTTATTTATTTATTTATTTATTTATTTTTTCCAATGAGCAAAGGCTTTTATTAACCTAACAATGTTCCAAGAAGGCACAGTAAGATAGCAGATAGATCACTTAACTCCCTGTCAGATCAGATAGAATTTTACATTGCTTGTAACTCCTTAAAGACAAAACCATTCCTGTTCGCTCACAATGTTGCACTCTGCCTTGAGTGGTGCCTGCATCTTCAGCCCCATTCTTTCATCTGCTGGCAGTTGTTCAGACACTTTTCCAGGTGGCTCTTACAGGACCCACTAGTTACTTTGTCCTATGTACTTTGTTATTGTGTTCTTTTTTTTTTATGTGACAATACATATAACCACATATAATCACACAATAAGTTGATGAAAATAAGGCTTTGAATTTGAAAAAAAGCAGTGGGCAGACATATAAGAAAAGGTTTGGAGGAAGGAAAAGGAAAGGAGAAATGTTGTAATAAAATAGCAATCTCAAAAATAAAAAGTATTTAAAATACAAAATCAACCTTAGATTTTAATCTACAGATTATTTTAACACCTTACTGAACCAGACTCTCTGACTTCAAGATTCCAAGACATGGTGAATAGTGGGTCCTAGAAACCTACAAGTAGAACATTATGATAGGCAGATTTGGGCCAAGGGGTCCCGCTCAAACTAAGGCAACAGCCAAGGACAATACAGGCAGTAAACTTTAAACCCTTACCCAGATCTAGCCAATGGTCAGAACAGTCTCCACACTTGAGTGGAGAATGGGATATGACTTTCTCATGTACTCTGGTGCCTCACATTTGACTATGTCCCCTGGAGGGGGAGACCTGGTGGCACTCAGAGGAATGACAGCAGGCCACCGAGAAGAGACTTGATACCCTATGAGCATATACAAGGGTATGTAATCCCTCTCAGGAACATTCATAGGGGAGGGGAATAAGGGGAAAATGGGAGAGAGGGAAGAATGGGAGGATACAAGGGATGGGATAACCATTGAGATGTAACAAGAATAAATTAATAAAATTTAAAAAAAAGAAGAAAGCATATTTGTTCACTAAAGCTTCAGAATAGAAACTGTGATGTGATGGTTTGAATGGAAAAAAAAAAATGCTCCTAAAGGATCGGGGAATTGAATAGATGATCCATCCTTGATAGTGCTGTTTGTGTAAGTTTTTGAGGTGTGGCCTTGTGAGAGGAAGTATGTCATCAGGGGTGGGTTTTGAGAGCTTGAGAGCTAAAGGCTGAGCAGTGTTTAATTTCTCATATAAGACACATCTCAGATACAACAACATTTCTCCAACTCTAAAACAGTTACGGTACTTCAGAGTCAGATTTATCCCAGATATAGTAATCAGATATATCTGATTAACTAGATCAATGTAGAAAACACATTTGCATAACTCTGCACACGGTGAAAATTTATTTGGCCCTATGGAACTGAATTTGACTTACTATGTAGCCACATTCTGAACACCTTCCTCTGTGTGCACTTGGTAGGCTGAGCTACTGGAGTCGACAGTTCTGTCTGGGGTGCTTGGAACTGTCTTTAGCCATACCAGAAGTCACGTGAAGGTATGAAGAAAAAACATTTCTGCCTTATCTAAACTGAACAGTTCTTCAGAAGTCTAAGCTTACTTATTTTTTACACTCTAGTTCCGCCCCCCCTTTTTTTTTCAATTTGAATTATGTGCTTTTTTTTCTATATATTTTCCTTTTTCTACTTCTTTCTTTTTTTATTACTTTTTTATTAATTTATTCCTATTACATCTTGATTGTTAGCCCTTCCCCTGTCCTCCCATTCCTCCCTCCCTCCCACTTGCCCCTTTCTCCCCTCCCATATGTCTGTGATTGGGGGAGACCTCCTCCCCCTATATATGCTCTTAGAATATCGAGCCTCGTCGCCGGGCGTGGTGGCACACGCCTTTAATCCCAGCACTCAGGAGGCAGAGGCAGGCAGATCACTGTGTGTTCGAGGCCAGCCTGGTCTACAAAGCCAGTCCAGGACAGCCAAGGCTACATAGGGAGACCCTGTGACAAAAAACCAAAAAAAAAAAAAAAAAAAAAAAAAAAAAAAAGAATATCGAGTCTCTTCTTGGCAACTTGCTTTCCTTCCTCTGAGTGCCGCCAGGCCTCCCCATCCAGGGAACATGGTCAGAAAAGGGGCACCAGAGTTCGTGTGAGAGTCAAATCTCACTCTCCACTCAACTGTGGAGAATATCATGTTCGTTGGCTAGGTCGTGGTAGGGGTTCGAAGTTTACTGCCTATATTCTCCTTGGCTGGTGCCTTAGTTTGAGGAGGACCCCAGGACCCAGACCTGCCTGTCATAAAGTTCTTCTTATAGATTTCCAGGACCCTGTGGATCCTACTATTTCCCCATTCTTCCATGCTACTCTCGCCTAAAGTCTCAATAGGATGTCCTCTCCTCTGACCCACTTTCTTGGTAAGTAAAGTTTTTCATGGTACATATCCCTTGGACTAGTGTTTTGATATAAGTGAGTATATAAAGTTTGTCTCTTTTTGCTTCTGGGTGAACTCACTCATTATGATAATTTCTAGATCAATCCATTTGTCCACAAATTTCAGGAATTCCTTGTTTTTAATAGCTGAGTAGTATTCCATAGTGTAAATGTACCACAGTTTCTTAGCAGAGGAATATCAAATGTCCGAGAAACACTTAAAGAAATGCTCGTCCTCGTTAGTCATCAGAGAAATGCAAATCAAAACAACACTGAGATTCCATCTTACACCCATCAGAATGGCTAAGATCAAAATCTCAATTGACAGCACATGCTGGCGAGGATGTGGAGGAAAGGAGAACACTCCTCCATTGCTGGTGGGAATGCAAACTTGTATAGCCACTTTGGAACGCTATCTGGTGCTTTCTCAGAAATATGGGAATAGGGCTTCCTCAAGACCCAGCTATCCCACTCCTTGGAATATACCCAGAAAATGCCCTACCACACAACAGGGACATATGTTCAACCATGTTCATAGCTGCTTTATACATAATAGCCAGAACATGGAAACAGCCTAAGTATCCCTCAGTAGAAGAATGGACTAAGAAACTGTGGTACATTTACACTATAGTTCCTCCCCTTAAAAAATAGATAAAGTTAATTATGACACTTTGGGAGGGATTAAATTTATCCGTTTTTTTTTTCTGAGACAGTCTAGATATTTCTCTTATTTTTTATTTATAGTCTCCATTCTGCAAGCTGTTCTCATTCCCAAGTTCCTTGCCAGCCATTAAATGCTCAGCCTCTCAGTGTTCTTTCCAAACTCTCTCCATCTCTTACTAAATTATTAAACAATTCCCATTGAAATGACTTTCCTTAAGTTAGGGGAGCCAAGCAGAGCATCATCAGGCATAGTAAAGTACACACTTCTTTGTCCTCCTTTGCCAAATTGCTTATTAATATGTTTCACTTAGTACAATATTGAAATTCATCCAAAAATGTGATATTTGGAAGGATATTTTCTAAGCCAACCTTGTAGAATGAGTGTGTTCTATTGTTTAACAGCTTTATTTATAATTTATCCCAAATTTAAAACATCTATTAAATAATTCTTATATATGAATATCATCCATTAAAAGGTTGCATAAGTACTGACATTAAACAGAATTTATAATATGGAAGGAATTAATTGGTAAAATTAACATTAATTTCTCTAAGATTTTTATATTAAGTGAGAATATACTTTGATATATAATGACTTTATATGTAGTTTGAAATTATGACCTTAATAGTCTATATCTGCTTAAATAGCACATTAAATTTTATTTGATATGCTTTTATTTCCTTTTTACTTTCTTTTATTACAGTAGTTTAAATAATTTTTAAAAATTTCTTTAGAATTTTGCAACATTCCATCATAATAAAAAAAAGCAATATACTCTTAATATTGAAAATTGGGATGATGTAGTAACATGATTAGAGTGCAAATGAGGATAAAATGTTTTAAGTAGATTATCTGGAATATTGATTATAAGTAAATATGCTTGCTTCCAGTGTACCATGTAGTCCATATGGTCTATGTTACCACCAGCCTAGAACAAAAGCTACAGATTATGACTAAGGGGTTTGGAACCATGAATTTAAGTCCTTTCCTCTTTAAGCCATTGTAGTTTTCAGGGTTCTATGGAGGAACAGAACCTATAAAATGAATACACACACAAACACACACACACACAGTGATTCATCAGAATGTCTTACAAGTTATGGTCCAGATACTTCAATAATGTCAGTTCATCAAGGCCAAGAATCAGGTGCTTGTTCAAGCTATTAGGCTGGACATCTCAGCTGGTCTTCAGTATATGCTGCAATGTTGGAGCAGTAGGCTCTAATGCCTGTGAAGGAATGGACTTGCTAGTGACAGCAAGAGCAAGCAGGAAAAGAAATAACACACTTTCTTCATCCATGTCCTTTATATTGGTTTTGAGAAGAAAGTATTACACAGATTAAAGGTGAATCTTTCCACCTCAAAAGAGCTGGACTTAAGTGTATCATCCTACTTTAAAAAAATCTGTATTAGAAATTGTCTTCTCACCTCAAATTATGTAGCCAGATATTTGGGTTTTAATTAATTCCAAATATAGTCACGTTCACACCAAGACTAACTATCACAGCCATGTTTATTGGATATTTTTGTCATATGGATATAAATCCTGACTAACATAATCAGCTTTAAGTGTCACAAATGCCATTGATGGCAAACTGAGCTCCTCACATACTGTGGCAGGAAGAACTTCAATTCCTCTAAGTTGTCTTCGTTTATTTCTTTACAGATCTTTCCGTGAGGGAGATTACACCATCATAGCTGGCTTCACCAGAGTGAGCAATTGAGAAGGCATAAAGAAATATGAAGGACAGAAACCACAGAATTTTACAACCTAATTTTAGAGATGGAACACCTTCACTCTGTCACATAGTGCCAGCTGTAACGAAGTTACTAGGCCCATGCTATTGTATTGTAGCGTGTATTGTAGTCAAGAAGCAGAGATCAATGGGGCCATTTCAAGGTGGTTAGAAGTAAAGCCTCTTATTATATATTTAAAAAAAAAAGACTGACTGACAGTGAAAAGTCAGCTTACCAGACACCCATGTGGACAAAAGCCCATCAACCATAGGACATTAGAGTTCACTGAGTTCTTCATGTACCAGCACTGATTGCTGAGTACTTTGACTTACTTCAGTTAACTTACTTCAGTTAATTACCCAGATATATTGAAGGGCCCTATACCATTTTATAATTGTTAGGAGTAGAATACATGTTCACAAACTACAAAGAATATATAAACTGTTTAAAAAATTCGAAGCTATAATTTATGGCTAGCTTACTTTCATCTTCTAGATTATATAATATAATCTTTATGAATTTTAATCATGTCGCTGACTACATTTACAGAGCCATCTATATTGCCAGAGTTTGCAAACTGAATGTGGGAGACTAGGCAAATGTGGTAGTTCCGGAGGCTGGCTCCTATTCCCTGATGAGAGACTGAAAGCATTAAATTAATTTTCAATTCTACAGGGAAGCTTCAGAGTGAAGAGGAAAGGATAAAGCCAAAATTATCATCAAAGAGCCTGTCTAAGGGGAAAAGTAAGTGACAAGAGAATATTTCTTATAGTTCAATATGTTTTTTAACATAAATACCATTAATACAGTAATTACTACCACACATGTAAAATTATCACTAAATATTAAGGTAATATTTTTGTCACTGGTTATACTGTAGTTTGATATTATTTTAATAATCTTATATAATAAACCTAAGTGTGGGGATCAGACACTTGGGAGAAGGGGGATCTGTGGCAATGAAGCCCACACAGAATCCTGGGAATCAAACTCTGGAGACCAGACTCAAGCTGCACATCCAACTTTATTGTTTAGTGTAAAAGCCTTTAAATGACTGAATGGCAAATCAGACTATCTACACTAGCCTGGAGCCCCAATAGCAATCAAGCATGTTGGTGTAGCTATAAGAAAATATGTGTGGGGTTTCGGAGCTTGGGAGGGATGTGCTAGGAATCCTCAGTAGATCGACACTGTATGCAGTAGACAATGACCATTTGAGGAATCTTAGGAGCCACTGATGCTTCACTTGCCATTCTCTGTGTGCCTCCAAAAGCTTATCTCAATACAACCCACAGGTATTGTCTTGTTGGAGGTTGATCTGTTATACTTTGAGGAAGATTGTTTGTATCTTGCCTAGGGGCTTTTTCCTGTTTAACCAAGAAGAAAAGTTACCACACCTGGGCCAGCCTGAATGGAGATTTGGCCCAGATGATGATATATAACAAGTATTTGGGGTTGTGGATGGGAGGAGGCATCATAGAAATTATTTGAAACAGATGGCATTGGACTGGGGCAGGAATCCAATACCTGTCCCAATATAAGTAGTTTACGGGATTAATATCTGCTCTGCCCCAGTTTAACTAAGGCTATTTTAAAATATAACAGGTATCTGTATCTTGATTGATTGCTAGTGGGTTAGAAAATAGTGCCATAATAATAATTATAAGCCTGATAATAAACATTACCAGGCCAGACTGATAAAATAACCACAACAGTATCCCCCTCTGTTTTAATTTCAACCTTAAAAATCCCCAGTAGAAGGGCTTAGGTGCATTGATTTTAGAGGCACATATGATTTTTAATTTGTATCATGAAAAATATAATAAGTAAACATATAAACTACTGGGAGAAAATAAAGTGGTAAGATTGGAATCCACATCCTGGAAGAAATGTACCAAATCAGATAGGTTAACTGCATCCACTCTGGTGGAGCTTATGAAAGAGAGAAAGAAAAGGTTGTTCCAGACACCTTCTCTATATTGGCACTGCAGCTGCTTGGAACTACTCTTATTGGGTAAAATTTTCTCCTAATGGTCTGGCATCTGGAACCATGGGCTGGTGGTAGCCATCCTGTCCTTCACTCAGGAACAGATGCTGCAGCTCCCTCTAAACCAGCCATCAGTTGTCTAAGAGCAGGTGTACAGTGTTATGGTTGGACAAGGAACCCAAACCAGCTTGTATGTTCCTTCTGGAAAAACACAATCAAACCCTAGTGCCATGGTTAACAGGGGGGCAGGACTTCCCTACGGATTGTCCATAGGATCCCATATGTAGACTACTGATAAAGGTATAATCTTGGGATGCACTACACCCCAATGTTTATAGGCAGGAGACAAACCGTTTTTGGAAAAAAATTTTAAAATTAATGGTAAAAAGAGCTTCAATTAATTTATCCTATTGCCATATACTTGATGTCCCCCTTTTAATTGTATCTTAAGAGACGCATGGAATTTTTCCACAATGGCTTGTCCTTTGGAATTTTAAGGAATCCTGAAGGTGTGTGTTGTATTCCATTCAGAGCAAAAGGCTATAAAAGCAGAGCTACTGTATGTTTTTCTGTCGTCAGTCTTAATTGCTAAAGTTATAACCTTAACAACTTTAGAAGCATATTGGCTGTTACTGAATATATTAATGGGGTCTTGCCAATCCCTTTAAATGTATAGGACAGCCAACAATTCTCCTAACCAAACAGATCCCTCTGTGACAAGGAGTGTAAGCTTTGTCACAGGTGAAAGCCTAGTAAACACTTCAGGTTTGCGGGAATGACAAGCGTGAGTAACATAACCAGAACGTGTCTTTGATGAGTCTGAAAAGGCTGAAGCTCAACAATATAGTGAGATGAGAACTTCCAGGCAAGTATATCCTGGGAAATTGGAAGAATAATTGTATCTGGCTTTTTACTCGACAATAAAAGGGATGTTTTAAGCACCTTTAGTGCAAAAGTGAAGATATTATCCATAAAAGGTGTAACATTAGGAAGAGAAGAACCCAGCCAAATGAACCCAGCATAAATTTTTGTTGGGCAGTTGGAAGAGTGCCCTAGTAAGAAATCATTGTGTGGGTATCACTAGGCCCCAAACTACACTAGCAGCATCAAACCAAATTATAACTGGTTGATTGAGGCCTGCATTTCATCCTGTTAAGCCGGTTTTTGCTTCTTCTGTAATGAGTAAAAATCACCTCTTGTCATTTGGCATCGAAAGCAGCAAAGAAAGAGGCATGAGCTCTCCTGTGGTGGATAAAGGCAAGGTCTAATCCATGCCTAGTTCCCCAGAAAGGTCAGCATGGAAGCCCATGTTGAGGTTATGGGGAAGGGGAACTGTAACTTTTGGGGCCTAATAGCATCAGAGGTAACCGTATTCCCCCAAAACAAATATGGTTCTTGAGTTAGTACCTTTTTGGCTGCAATGTGAAAACCTGCTTCCTTCCAAAGCAGTAGAGATATCCTGGGCTCGAGCTGTGAGGTTTGTTGCTCATGGTGACCAATCAAAATATCATTCATATAAAGGATAGCATTGCACTCACTGACTACCTTTTTAATAGCCCCCACACATAAATCTGACAAATAATAGGACTATTTCTCATTCCCTGTGAAAATACACTTCATTGATATCTGCTCATCAGTATTTATTATTAGTTATAGGCACAGAGAAGGCAAATCTTTGTCCTATGGATGTATAGGAATTGAGAAAAAAAAACAATGTTTAATATCTATGGTGACAATATAGTATCCATGAGGAACTGCAGATAATGCAGGAAGGCCAGTCTGGGGAGCCCCCCCATTGCCTGCATAGTAGCATTGATAAATCTGAGGTCATGTAAGAATCCAAATTTGCCTGAGGATAGAATCCCAAGGACTAGTAGAAAGCTCTATATGATCACAGTCAAGTTGTTCTTGAACAAGATTGAGTGATTCCTGGTGTTTCTCCAGCCTTTCAGCTACTGATCCATGCCCGCAGCCTTATCAGAATTCCATATCAATTTTAAGAGGAGAAGGAATCCTGTTGGAGAAGTAGCCCTTAGAATTGAGGAGGGTAGAGATGCCTAAAGTGTAATTTATCTTACACAATGCAATCTCCACAAAAGGCTCTATTGTCTGTAGTAAAGACTACCTCCATATTTTCCAAGATTCTCTTCCCCAGAGTTTATTGGGAAGGTCTACTAGCATGAAGGGTGTGATTGCCCCTTGTTTACCATCATTGTCACACCGTGTGATCAGCAGAGCTGTTTGCCTATACTACGTTAGGCCACCAATGCCCTTTACAGGTGGTCCAAGGCAAAGTTTCCAAGAAGTGGGGAACTTTGGATACTTGACTAAGGAATGGATAGTGAATGCAACCCATTCTCACTAAGGGCATATCTACGTTTTTGTAGCGTTTCCATAGAATAGCATTCACAAACTCTTTTAAGACGGTTGTCACCACCCCAAGGCTTGAGAGTTACAGGGAAAGCTTGGGTGGTAGACGAGTCATACTTTTTAAGGTTTAACATAGCCTTGTAGAGGGGTCATATAGATATTGAAGGAAATCTAGAATGAGCCTACCAAGGATTTACATGGGAGGCCGCTCCCTTGACCAGATTGGTCCATGGCCGTACAGTGGAACAGGAAGCTTCTGCCTTTCTGTTTGAGGCTGCTTCATGTGAGTATGGTGGTGGTAATTCTCTTTCAGTGTCAGTTACACTGAGTTGATCAATATCAGAGTATAGGGAAATTACTTTTGGTTTGGCTGGGTCCTTATCTACTCAGCCAGCAGTGGTCAAAGTATGCCTGCTGATGGCAGTCATCAGCTTTTTCTGTCTCTCCAGGCTCCGCCCTCTAGGTCAAAGAAGGCTGAGTGATAGCAGATCCCCAAAGACAACTAAGAACAGTAATAACTATAGGGGAAAAGTACAGTAGAAGTTTGTCCTCTATCTCTTTCTTCTGTGCAAGAATTGCAACTCTCTCCCAAGTTTGCTCATTATAGATCTCTCCTACCAGCAACCAAGGACACAGTTTAAGAACATTGTCATAAAAATAATTAAGTTTTCTATACAATACCTTTCAGGATTTTTAACTGATTCTCTTTGACTGAGAACTTGAGTTAGCAATCCTACCAAGTAGAGAGGTCCATTCGCCCAAACAATTAGGTCATCTCTTGTCCCTGTTCATGTGCCAGCTTTGGAGATCAGGAGCCTTGGGGGGAAAGGGGATGAGTGGTGATAGAATCCACACAGGATCCCAGGAAGACCAGACTCAAGATGCAGATCTAACTTTATTGTTCAGTGTAAAATCCTTTAAACAATTGAAAGGTCAGTCAAACTATCCCATGCTAACCCAAACGCCAATAGCAGTCAATCAGGTTTATGTAGCTATAAGGAAATGGGGGGGGGCAAAGTCACCTCAGGAGACTTTTGTTTAAAAAAAAAGGGAAGCAGTCATCTCCCTAGTCCATTCTGAGACTTCACTAGTGTGCTAGGAGCCCCTAGTAGGTCAACACTGTGTGCAGTGGGTCAGGATGGTTTGAAGAGTCTTTGGAGCTTCAGGTACTTTACTTTGCATTCTCTGTGGCACTCTAAAAAGCTTATCTCTACACTCCCCACAACTAAGTTTCAATTTTATACATTAATGACTTACAAGTAGTTTATTTGGTGGGCATTGAGTTGTGCCATTTCATATAAGCAACATTACTAAATTTTGCAAAAGAATAAATAATTGGCGCTCATTACATGATATGATTTTTTTTGCAATCAAAGCATATATACAATTTTTATATGTTAAAATAAGAGATATCAGGGCTGGAGAGGTGGCTCAGTGGACTAAGAGCATTATCTGCTTTTCTAAAGGACCTAGGTTCAATTCCCAGCACCCACACGACATCTCACAACGGTCTGTAACTCTAGTTTCAGGTGATCTGACAGCCTGACAGGAATGCATATAAATTGAATAAATTATAAAAAGAAATCAGAGATATCTGGTAAAGAATAGCAAATCAGGCAAACATTTACAATCTCAACAAAGATGCTCTGAACAGTTTGTACTTTTAAAGCTCCTTTTGCTATTTAAACTTATAAATGATGGATACCAAGAATATCCACTAAAGAATGATGAACTTCACTTCTTCGATTCTTCACTGTATAAAATATGACTCTGTCATAGGCATTACATTTTGTGGTTACTAGCAAAGGAATAGTAGACTGTCATTTTTGAAAGAAATATTCTGTTTTCATTTTTTAATTATTTTATTCAGATTACATCTCAATTGTTATCCTTTTGCTTGTCTCCTCCTGTTCCTCCCTCTCTTCCTCCTTCACCCTATTCCTTTCCCCTACATCTGTGATAGAAGAGGACCTCCTCCCCCACCATATGGTCACAGCCTGTCAAGTCTCATCTTGTTAGCCTTCCTATTCTTGAAAGAAATAATCTTAATCAAAATCAAAAGTGAATGAGTAATATGGCTAGGTCATATGGTAGATTTATTTTTAGGGTTTTGAGAATTCTCCATGCTGATTATGACCCAGCTATAACACTCCTTGACATATTTCCAAAAGAATTGATCCCATATACAACCAACACATGGTTAGTTATGCTCATTGATGCTTTAGTCACAATAGTAGGAAATGTAAATAACCTAGAAACTGTTCAACTAATGAACAGATAATGAAAATGTGGTACATATATAGTTTGAAGTACTCTTAATATGTAAAGAAAAAAATGAAATAATGACATTTTAAGGTTAATGGGTAGATTTGAAAAGTTCACATTGATTGTGGTAACCCAGATCCAGAAAGACAAATATCATATATTCTCTCTCATTGGAGATACCAACACCAAAACCTTCAGGTATAAATACGTACATGGCCTGGAGTTATTGCAGAAGCCAGGAAAGTAAAATGGGAACATTTTCATGAAAAGAGGATTGGAGAGTTTAGAGAGAGAGAGAGAGAGAGAGAGAGAGAGAGAGAGAGAGAGAGAGAGAGAGAGAGAGAGAGAGAGAGAGAGAGAGAGAGAGAGAGAGAGAGAGAGAGAGAGAGAAGAGTACAAGTGATCTGATTAGAACCCCTAACCAGTCTAGCCGATGGACAGGACATTCTCCACCGTTAAGTGGAGAAGGGGATCTGACTTTCACACAAACTCTGGTGCCCCATATCGGACCATGTCCCCTGGATGGGGAGGCCTGGTGGCACTCAGAGGAAAGATAATAAGTCACCAAGAAGAGACTTGATACCCTAGGAGCATATACAGGGGGAGGAGGTCCCCCTCAGTCACAGACATAGGGGAAGGGAGTAGAGGGGGAAGCGGGAGGGAGGAAAGAAAGGGAGGATACAAGGGATGGGCTAGCAATTGAGATGTAATATGAATAAATTAATAAATAAATTAATTAATTAAAAAAAAAGAAAAATGGAAAAGGAGAGCTCTTTATGGAGGGAAATGGCAGCACATACAGAAGAAGGATGGTAGGTAGAATAGCAATAAGGGTGTTTGAAAAAGCTATAAAGAAATGACGCATTAACAACTTGCCTTAAAAATGTAGAATACACATCATTCTGTATGTAAATACACATATACACATTTTAATGACCCTTTTCTATCTGTCCTCACAATGCTGTCTCTAAGAGCTGAAGACCATCTAATAAAAAACCCAGTACTAGACATGAAAATCCATCTTTTAAGTTGTTAGCCTGGACTTTCCAGGAGACTTCCAAAAACATATATTCATTGCTAGTGTCTTTATCTTCTCCCCAGAGGTGGAGATGTGACCCTATTTCTGAACACACCATACACTTCAGAAATAAATCCCAGAGATCCCTGAGCTAGAACTGACCTGGATACCTCTACCTTGAGGATTGGCTTTTCTGGTACCAGAGGCACCACACAATCTTCCAAAGGACTCATGACAACAACAGTCCTATCTAGCAGCAGCACCTATGCACCACATTAAATGCAATCATGGCATGCTAACACGAAGGGTCCAGTATTGGCACATATACGTTGGTTGTGATAAATAGCTCTCTAATTGGACTAAGACCTACCTGCTGAACTGGAGGAAAACCATGGCTAGTAAAGTAAACATACATAACTACTCAGTACTAATGATGTCATAATTATTAGAGGGAGATTTGCAATCACTACTTTACAAAGTAAACATTTGTCCTTATACCCAAAGAGTAGACCTCATCCCTCACCAAGGACCACCAGAGAAAAACCACAACTATTCAAAATGTTGAGTTGTATAGCTCAGTCCCAGTGGATATACTTGCAAAATGACAATCACAAGAAAGGCTCAGTTAACATTGTCAAAGGGGAAGGAAACTTGAAAGAGCCAGAAGAACAGGGAGAATGCTGTGATAATGCAACCTAAATTCTCAGCAGGATGAGCTAGACAAAGATGACACCAATCGACATACCCATGTGGTCAAGAAAAAACCTGAGGCCTCTACCATACACATAAAACTTCAAGCAAATGAAGAATGCTAAGAGTGGGGGAAATAGTCTTCCCTAAGAAAGAGAACACCAAATAGTTATCCAATACCACATAAACAGCCCTGAAAAGATACATACAAATAGTATACAGAGTGGATTATAATTAAGAATATATGTTATGCACATATTTGAATGCGATAATAATTAAGGAAAGGAGAGTCCATGAATCTGAAAGAGAATAAAGAAAGCTATATGGGAGAGTTCAGAGATAGGAAAGGAAAAGGAGAAATGTAATTATAATCAGAAATTTAAAATTTGTGCTTATAATGAGAAGTATAGGTTAAAGTTTAAAATAAATATCACAACAGACATGCAAAAGCTGATTATGCTATTAGTAAAGAATGAGTTCTTTCCCTGAAAGTATTGAAAATAAATTATATTCAAAGGTGTAGTAGAGTGAACACAGGATCAAGAATGATTCAAACACTTAACGACATGAAGCCACGGCAGCCAAATATATTCATTTCCTTAATAGCCATTACAAAACCTCTTATGCCCTCTTGTAAAACTATCTTCACTGGGCTTTGCATCACCTAGACCTCATCCTTGCTACAAAATGACCCTCTCAAGTTTATTCTATTGCCATCTTTGAGCCCACGGCCTCAGGTTTTCAAACTGTCCACCGTTGATCCTACTATCTTCCTTGACAATTTTAAATGTGTGGAAAAATAAGCATCTATATTTTAACCTTAGACCACTGCAACCTTCTGAACCTCAATAAATTCTTCCTCTTCAGCATTCCAGCAACCGTAAATTGTTTCATTAACCACAGTCACACTATCTATTAAGCTTCTGAAATCTAACCTGCTGCCTCCTCTTCTGTACTTCTATGAGTTTTAGTCTTTTACACCAACTTTTTTTTTTTCCTACTCCTCACTGATTTAGACCATTTACTAGGAATTTCCTCCACAATTGGTGTGGTCTTTAAAAATTTGTTTTCATCACTGTGAACAAACTAGTCATTTATCATGAGTTGCTTATTGACAGAACAATTTATTCTGATTTTCCATATATTGTATTTAGTCTGGGCCTCCTTTTGCTCTCCAATGTGCCCCACTTTGGATGATAAATTACATTGTTACCCAACATGTAACCCATTCTCCCTAGTGTCCTATACCCTGGTGTCTCATTCTCTTCCACTGAATTTGTTCTGAGTTGATAAAACCTCATGACATTATCCCTCCTTTACCTGGATTAGCCCTTGAACTTGGAGAAACTATGAAAAACCCTGCTATCTCATTGTGTCAGCACTTAATTGTGCCCACATATTTTCTGAATACTCCCACAGTCTGCCTTCATGAACACAACCAGAATCACATTTAAAATTTCTTTAACCCCATTTTTCTTACCTGATACTTTCTGATGATACCATGGAAATTAATTTCTTAGATCATTAAGAAGGATTATTTAGCAGGTCTTTCTGACCTTTAAAGAGAGGCAGTCATTTATTCTTTTTCCAACTCCTTCCTTCACTTGGGGATTGGGTGTGGCTACATCTCCCATATCAAGTCAAACCTTGAATGTGAGACTAGAGCAATATCCTTCCCAAAGTTCAAATTTTCACCCCAAGACCATACATAGCAAGTCTCCCCAATACTGAAAACAAAGCAAAACAAAAGTTTGTTCCTGCTTTACACAGCCGTGTGTGTGTGTTTGTGTGTGTGTGTGTGTGTGTGTGTGTGTGTGTGTGTGTGTGATCTACATGTTCCTTAGACCTCAGATGGTTTTATGAAGTGGTTAGTCAGTCTGGGTCTATGTTACATTTCTTTTCAGCTCATCTCATGTGGTTCTTACTCTTGTTTCATCATTCTTAATAAAGTGTTGTTTTAGCTCAGCTCCTATATCATCCTCAAAGATCCCCCAGTTTTTGGAATTTTTATGACCCTGTCCTCTCCTCTTCTCCCATGTATCTGTTTTATATTCAGGTACTTTCAGTCCCTGATTTTCTACATCATCAGGGTCTAAACATGACCCTGTCCTTTTCTTCCTCTCCTCATTGCCCTGCATATCTCATCTGAACTTCAGCTGATTGCCCCAATGGATATTTTAATCACCTTCATACAGGTTATGAACCAACATTAAAAGCTGTATCTATTATGGAGAGTAATAAGGTGCATCGTTGCTCATATTTGACCTTAGTCCTTTCCAGAACATTTCTCTGCTACTCAATGATAGTTGGCATTTCTCTTGTCAGACTTTGTCTGTAGCTTAGCCAGGAAAGTACAATATTTTTACCATTTCTAATAAGAATATTTTACCCTCAAACTATATATTTTTGTTTTATGGTAACATAAATTCATATAAACTTGAATAAGCCATTTATTAAAGGTCATATTTAATTTAAATTAATTATCCTTATGAGGATTATTTAGCTAATTAAATAATTAATTAAACAAATACTTCTTATGAACATCACCAACATCATAAATTTCTTGGTGGATATTTAAGCATAACTGGAGATTAATATTTCAGTGACAGATCTGGTAAGACCTAGAATAGGAGTAACATTAAAACAACTTATAATATATTCAACTATGCTTAAGAAAGCTAGGTTGTATTTGACTTTCAACCAAAATTAATTAAAAGTGATAGGAAAGGACACTTCATATTCATCAAAGGAAAAATCCTCCAAGATGAAGTCTCAGTTCTGAACATCTATGCCCAAACACAAGGGAATCCACATTCATAAAAGAAACATTACTAAAGCCTAAACCACACATTAAACAGCACCCGAACAGTGGGAGACTTCAATACCCAACTCTCACCAATGGACTGGTCATCAAGAAGGAAACTAAAGGAAGAAATAAGAATACTTGTAAAAGTAACTTTTACACTCCTGGCTCAACTGTTGTCTGGGAAGCTTATTGCTCCATTTCCTGGCCTAGGTCTAGCCCTGGAAGTTTCTAGACTCCATACAATCTAACCTAGATCCAGAATGTCTTCAGCCTCTGAAACTTACTGCACCGTAGCTCACATTTACTTGGTATTTCTGAACTCTGGGCTGGCTGGTTCAGCTCAGTTGTTCTGGCTCAAACTCTTCTCCCAGCTGATTTAAACTGGCTTCTCTCTCAGCTCAGGATTGCTCTGCTTGGCCAGATTAACTAAGCAATTTGCTCTAATCTTCTTGCATCTCCTTTTCTGGTTCACTCCATCTTCACCTGTGTTCTCTTTCTTCAACCCATCTTCACTATTACTGTCCTGGAAAAACTCTCTCTTCTCTCTGTAAATCTGCCTGTTATGTAGCTTCCATTCCTTCTTTCTTCTCATGAGAGTTGGGATTATCCTATTCTGTCAAATCTCTCATTCATCACCTTTTCTGCCACTCAATTACACATCACTTTCAAACATGGGTGCTTCCTTCTACAAACTAACCTTACCCTCTTTGGGATTAAAAGCATACACCACCAATTCTGGAACTAAGCTTTTTTTTTTTTTTTTATCTGATACTTTCTTTATACCAGGCTGGCCTTAAACTCACATCTCTTTGCCTTTGTCTCCTGGATTAAAGGTACCTTTGTATTCCAGCCAGATCACACAGATATAGAGGATCTTTGGATGTGATCTCTTGCCTGCTAGATCACATATATCGAGAAGATATTTGGATGTGATTTCTTGCCAGAACAGCCATGTTCTGAATTAACATTACTATGCAGAAACTAACAGATGTAATGAACAAAATAGACCTAACAGATATCTACAGAATATTTCACCCAAACACAAAAGAATATACCTTCTTCTCTGCACCTCATGGAACCTTCTCCAAAATTGGTCATATACTTGTTCACAAAGCAAGCATCAACAGATACAAAAATAGTGAAATATCCCCTTGTATCTTATCCATAGAAACTGAAGAACTTTCTACTCAGTGACCACTGAGTAGGGGATGAAATAAAAGAGAAAATTAAAGACTTTCTAGAATCCAATAAAAATGAAGGCACAACATACCCAAACCTATGTGACACAATGAAAACAGTATTAAGTGGAAAGTCCACAGCACTAAGCACGTTCATAGCCAATGGAAAGCTTCATGTCAGGAGGGGGTGGGTTGGGGACTGCCTCTGACATGAACTCCAGTGGCTGTGATCTTCTCACTTCCCCTTTTCCACAAAATTGTAAAATCTAAAAGAAATGGACAATTTTCTTGATACATTTCACTTATCAAAGTTAAATCAAGATTAGGTAATCCGTTTAAACAGTCCTAAAACCCCTAAGGAAATAGTATCGGTCATGAAAAGTCTCCCAACCAAAAAAAAAAAAAAAAAAAAGCCCAGGGCCAGATAGTTTTAGTGCAGAATTCTACCAGATATTCAAAGAAGAGCTAATACCAATACTCCTCAAATTATTCCACAAAATATAAACATAAGGAACATTCCAAAGTCATTCTCTGAAGCCATAGTCATCCTGCTCCTAAACCACAGAAAGACTCAGCAAAGAAAGAATTTCAGCCCAATTTCAGTCATGAACATTGATGGAAAACTACTCAATAAAATACTTGTAAACTGAATCCAAGAACACATCAAATACAGCACTCATCATGATCAACTAGGCTTCATTCCAGGGACCCAGGGATGAATCACAATACAAAAATCCTTCAATTAATTCACCATAGAAACATACTGAAAGAAAAAAAAATCACATCATCATCTCATTAGATGCAGAAACAGTCTATGACAAAATCTAACATTCTTTCATGATGCAAATCTCAGAAAGGTCAGGGATACAAGGACTGTACCTAAACACAATAAAGGCTATATACAGCACGCTGATAACCAGCATCAAATTAAATGGAGAGAATTCAAAGCAATTCCACTAAAACTAGGAACAAAACAAGGCTGCCCACTCTCTCCATATCTCTTCAATATGGTTTTCCCTATTATATGACTCAGATTAGGAATTCCTTCTCTTAAAACTATAGACATGAAGAGATCCATTTATGTTATCAAATCCATTTAAAATGAACAAAAACAAAGGCATGTGAAAGCATATTTAATTAAGCACAGTTGTGATGGTATTAAAATAGGTTTCATTATGAAGAAATGTGATGAGAAATCTTGTGTGTTTGTTAACTAGCATTTGTCTTTATTTTATTTTTTAAATTTTATTAATTTATTCAGATTACAACTCAATTGTTATCCCATCACTTGTATCCTCCCATTCCTCCCTCCCTCCCGCTTTTACCCTATTCCCCTCCCCTAGGTCTATAACCGAGGGGGACCTCCTCCCCCACTATATGGTCATATCTATCAAGTCTCATCTTGGTAGCCTGCTTATTCTTTCTTTAAGTGTCACCAGGCCTCCCCACCAGGGGGAGGTGGTCAAATATGGAGTATCAGAGATCACGTCAAAGTCAGTCCCCATAACTGTGGAGAATGTCCTGTCCGTTGTGTAGATCAGAGTAGGGAGTCAATGTTTACTATTGTATTGTCCTTGGTTAGTGCAATAGTTTGAGCAGACCCCCCTTAGACCCTGATACACCCATCATGATGTTCTTCTTGTAGGTTTTAAAATACCCTCTAGGTCCTTCTCTTTCCCCATCTCCTATATTTATCTTCCCTGGTGTCTCAGTAGGATGTCCTCACATCTATCCCAATCTCCAGGTAAGTGAAGACTTTTGTGGGACATGCCTTTTGGGCTAGTGCTCAATTATAAGTGAGTATACACCATGTGAGTCTTTCTGCTTCTGGATTAACTCACTCATGATCATCTCTAGTCCCATGCATTGTTCACAAATTTTGAGATTTTCTTGTTTTTAATAGTTGAGTAGTATTCCACAGTGTAAATGTACCACAGTTCCTTTATCCGTTCTTCAACTGAGGGACATTTAGGCTGTTTCTGGGTTCTGGCTATTATGAATAAGGATGCTATGAACATGGTTGAGCATATGTCCTTGTTGTGTGATGGAGCATCTTCTGGGTACATTCCAAGGAATGGAATAACTGGGTCTTGAGGAAGCCCTATTCCCAGTTTTCTGAGAAAGCACCAGTTAAATTTCCAAAGTGGTTGTACAAGTTGCACTCCAACCAGCAATGAAGGAGTGTTCCTCTCTCTCCACATCCTCGCCAGCATGTGGTGTCACTTGAATTTTTGATCTTAGCCATTCTGATGGGTGTAAGATGGAATCTTTAATAGTTAAGAGTTCTAGATGCCCCCAGGGTTCTTGTACTATAGTGTTCCTGTTGTAGCTTTCAGGATAAAATTGTGAGAAAATGCACAACAATTTTATGGTAGATGACTTAGCATTCATATTTGACATCGATGTTCTGTGGCTAGAGACCAACCAGAAGAAACATTTATCAGAAACCTCCTCATGACTCTTGCATTGTCTCAAAAAAAATAGCATGGCAAAAAAAACATTCATTTTAATTTTGCGTACTTAATAAACTTTGCTTCTTCAAGCCTTGAACTATTTTTCAAATATTACTATAAAAATACCTCTATTCATCTTACCTTCTAGGCACCTGAACACTGAAAATACATAAATCATTGGAGAACTAATAAACAACCATAGGCTAGCAGAAAGAAATTCACAGGAATAAAAGTGCTCTCTTATAGACCAATGCTTACAATCTCTACTAGACTGAAAGTTGGGGGAAAAAGGCGGGGTGGGGTTGTCTACAGCAAACTTGAGTGACATGTGAAAGAGTTATACTGCATAGTTGTCAAAGGTTTGATTTGTCATTAATGAAAATGGGAATCAATATATATTCCACAAGGCTATTGAGATTGTATCCCAAGTGGGCTTTAAAAAGTAATTGGAGGAAAGGGTAGTCTCCTGAAGAAGAAAAAGAGAAGAACTTCATAAAAAGAAAAGAGGCGTCTTTAATACCCTTTCTAGGCATACAGTTCTTATTGTTGATATTCTGTGGGATTTCTGTCAAAATTAGATGAAAGATTGTATTTGTAATGACCTAGATTTTCTATTTAGTCTTAAATAATTTAATAAAAAATAAATTAATAAGCATGAGAGATACAGGGGTGGAAACAGAATTTGGTGGTTAAAAGCATTTGCTGTTTTTGCAGAAGACATGAGTTCAGTTCAAGCAAGGGTATAATGCACATACATGAATATGAGAAAAATCTCATGCTCATAAAATAAAAATAAATAAAATCTTATTTTAAATACATACTCACAAATGAGGGGGAGTGGCTGTTACCTTCCTTCCCAGTGCTTCCAGAAAATCCCCAAGTGAGTTTTCTCTCTGTGTTTGTTGACCCTGCTTTCCCACACCATTTTTTAAAATTCATTCTTCTGTTGTGTTTATCCTTCATTTATCTTTACCTTAGATTTGAACAGAACAGATACAATACCTAATCTCTTATGTAAATGGTATAGCTGACTCTCGCTTTTATAGCAGCACTGCCAGAAGTCACAGGGTATTAATTGGACTTAATGACATAGGATTGTCAGGAAGGATTTATACCCACTAATGCTTTGTAACAGAAAACAAACACCACCTATATTACATGCCATATTGTGTTAAAATATTCTTCACATACCCACCATTTTGAAGGAACAAAGAGAATGACTGGAGCTGGGAGCAAAAAAGTCTAACTTAGAAATGTGCACAAGTTGGACATCATGTGGGACAGAGGCTTCTGTGTATGCAGGTGAAGGTAATTTATTTATTTCAAAAGCTCAAGTATTCTCTGAAAATAGAGAAAAGTGCACTCAGAGGGAGTATACACTCTAAGGAAGTAGTGAGAAGAAAATCCTATGGTTGTAACCACCCAAATAAACAGAGTAAATGAAATGTTACAGAACAGAATTATTAGTTCCATTTCAGGCTAAAGATGAGCATCAGTCATTCCTTGTCAACTTCATACCGCTTTAAAATACTTTAACCAGAAATTATTTTGTATTTTAAATATACTTCAAAATGTATTGACTCTGAATACAAAACTATCTGTGATAGTCATCAGTTAAATTTTGTTATTCAATAGTACTTTTACTGTCCTAAGTGCTATATTTTATGATCATTTTTGAGGCATTTTCAAAGTTTAAGACGATTCCATTTTAGTATGATTTTATATTCTTAAAATTTTTCCATTCTAAAATAACAGGTTTTTTTTTTATCATACTAGTCTGTGTTATGTATTTTTGAGGCTTTTACCACCTGAATTCCTTCTCTGATATCCCATAATTGGTATCATTCAGTTACTGTGAGGAACAGAATGCACAGAATGGAAATCAGTTTGTTGGCTGAAGAGCCTGCATCTTTTCCTGCATCATTAGATGTAGTTTTCTACATTATGAGCAAGATTCCAGAATAGAAGTGATCTGTAGCCTGCATACAGACTTAAGGCATACTTTATAAACGTTGCCATAGTTCCAAACCACCGTTTCTGCATCCTACCCTCTTTAGTCTCTCTGCGATCATTCTGAATTAGCAGAGGGAACTAGTGAGGATTGAGAGAATTCAAAATGTTTTTATCCTCATTGCACTAATACATGTAATAAATTCTGTTGTGTGCAAATGTGCTTATAAGTCACTGTGCAATAGATTTTCTGTTTTACCTAGAATGTTTTAGTGAAGATTGTACTCTGATGAAACTGAAAGAGTGAAATAGTGTATGTGAAAGTCTTGATGAATAATATTACAAACAAATAAAACACAGCAAGCACCACGCCTCTTGCACTATTATACCAAAACAGTTGGCAATATTCGCACTGCATTCCTGTGGGCCTAATTGACCAAGTTAAAACTAACCATATGAGAAACTTAATACTTGGAAGATCATTTCGCTGTTAGATTTTTTTTTTTAACTCTAACACAAAAGTACACCAAAATCAATGGATAAATGGTATTTAAAATGTGATAAAATTGTGGCTGGGTAATTTCATTGTTGTGTGTTTATCATACATCATACTTTCACTAATTAAAATAATGTAGTTTATCCTAAACGCAATAGCCTACTGCCTCTAAGCTTCAGACTTGTACAGCATATTAACTGAACTGAATCCCCAGGCAACTGTAAGACAATGACAAGTATTAGTGCAGCCAAACACACAATGTTACAATGCCACATACAAGAGGTACAAGACGTGATGGTGGCTGGAGCTTCTGTGTGCAAAAGATGAGTGTATTAGGAAGGCCTGTGTATTTCTTGACCACTGCCATGGAATTCGGAAGTGATTTCCACTTAGGTTTCATTTAGAATTATTTTATTAAGGAGATTTGTTTTTCTTTAACAATGAATTACACTTAGATTGCTATAATTTTAACTTTATAACATTTTAACATTTAAAATCTTGCCATAATGCTTTCATGTATCTGAAAGAAATATTGTCACATTTATACACACACACACACGTAAGCAAATTCTACCACCACTGAAAGAATTATTTAAAGGTTAGGAAGTGGACAAGCAGGAGGTGGCAAGAAGGTAAGGGATGATGAATATGTAACGTACAATGCTGAACATGTAGAAAAATGTAAACATGAAATTGATTTAATTCTGTGCTCAGTAAAATATGTAATAAAATAAAAACAAAAGAGAAACAATGTGCTACAGTGTACCTTGACCAACACTGCTTTTCTCATCAGAAAATTCACTACATCACAATCAGATTTTTCATTAGCTATCACACATATGAGTTACATACATACACACACACACAGGCTTCCTGACATTTTAACTTTAAGGGTGATTGCCGTTGGCATTGCTAATTTCTAATACTGGGCACTCTATCAGAATTACAACCTAGTGAGTTGGAAGAGGTCACTATTGGACTCAGAGACAGCATATAAAACTGAGTTATGCATTACTTTTTAAAATATTGGGCATAGTGTCAGTGAATAAAAATATAGAATAAACTGGAAATATTAATGTGTTCTGTTTCATCTCAAAGGCTAGGCGCAGTAGACAAAATGAGAATACCTTCAACGATTTATATGTAGGCTGTCTCATCAGATGCTGGCTTTATGTTTTTAAAATGCCTTGAATAATCATATTTCATGTGTAGAAATATTTTCCAACATAAAAGTAGTGATATTATTATAGATTTAGATTTCACTTTAGACCATCAGTCACACTGTATAATTTGGCTAGTTCAAGTATCCATAAGTAATAGAATTGCAAAATCTAGATTTGATTAGATTCACTTTTTGATCCAAGGGTGCCTTGTAGTCAATAATAACTTCTTTTTTGTTGCTTATACATAGCTTCCGTATTTGACATTAATAATTTTTATCTTTAGTATGTTTTAAGACATTTCCATATCTGAAAAATATTAACAGATTCCTATAAACACTGTAGTTTGTCAGTTCTTACGTAGTATTATCATTGCATATTCAGTTGTATATGTTTAAAATTATTTTATTGTCATGTATTGTGATTAAGGTCACATTTTCATAATAGGAGTACTGAGAGACTAGAGATATGCCTATAACTTCTGCATCAGGGTACTCAATGCCTCTGGCTTTGAGGGCATCTACCGTAAATTCAACATACACACACACACACATATATATATAGACAGACAGACAGAAAAAAACACATACATAAATACAGACATAGATAAACACCCACACACTTAAAAATTATAAAAATAAATCTTAGAAAAGAGGATACTGAGAACAAAGGCTGGAATGTCTAATAAAAATATGTAGTTTCAAATTTTCTGCATCTAATAATCTAGTCATACAAATTTCTTTATTTCTGACATAGTCTGTATCCAAAGAATTGCTACATTTTTGATGACCTTTTGTCTTTCTAAGACAGAAATATTTCCTCAGGTACCAAGCAGTTCAGAAACATGGCCCAGATAACCCCGATCTGGGACTGATCTGAATGTCTCTCTTGGCGGGCAGTGGGGGGGAGCAGGAGGGGAGATTAGCACTCATTGTACCAGAAAGCATCATGCAAGCTTCTAAAGAAGGCGATAACCAAAAGGCTTAACCAGCTAAATTGATCATGAGCTGGATCATTGACAAGCCTGACATGATAACTTAATAGAGAGGTCTCAAAAGAAGAAACAAATATAGGCCACAAATAATTGATAACGGTTCCAGATTCTTAACCATCATGGAAATAACAATTAAAATGGCTTTGGGATTTTATTTGAGTGTGACCAGAATGGCTTACATCAAGAACACAAATGACAGCAAATGCTGGTGAGGATGTGGTGAGAGAATAAAAAAGCCGTATTCACTGCTAGTATTATTGTAATTTGCTATATCCACTACGGAAATCAGTGTGGAACTTTCTAAAACATAAAAATAATCATATTGCCCAGCTATAATGCTCTTGGTTACACCCAAGTGGAGGCTAAGTCCTACAGCAGAGGCATTTGCCTGTCCACGTTTATTACTGCTCCAGACACCATAGCTAAAAATGGAACTAGCTTAGTGTTCCCAAACATATATGCAGATAAAGAAAATGTAGTACATAAGCACAATGGAAATCAATTTAGCTATGAAGAAGAATGAAATCCTAACCTATGCTAGAAGTGAATGAAATGAATCATACATTAACCTAAATAAGGTAGAGTCAGACAAATATCAAATATTCTCAATATGTGGGCCCCACATTTAATGTGTACATATTTGCATATAAATGTATGTGAGAGGGCATATATCTGGAAACCAGAAAATAAGCCATGAGATAAAAACGACAGATAGTATTGGGTCATGAGATGTTAACGGAATAGATACAACATGATTTCAAAATAAGGAAATAGCTGGGAGAAGAATAAAGACCAGTAAGTGACACTCAGGGGACACGGGGGTGGCTGAAGGAGTAGAGCAACAGATGATTAAGAACAATGTATACATTAAATGTCCATAATGTGTTGCTCTATATGCTAGCATAAAAACTAAAATAAGGATGATAAAACAAACAGTCAAACCCTGAAGTTTTAGCATAGGAATAATTTAGGTTTATTCATTAGTATACATACATTTGCATATGAATTTAATACATGCCTTAGGTTGTAATTGAATCAGTCACAGTGCTGATAAAGACCAACAAAAATAATGTCAACTAAAACTATTAACCTATTAATGAGAGTGTGCAGAACAAAAAATAAAAATCACTAGCAATATTCAATAAGAACCATCACTTAAGGTTCTTCTTGACTAGCATAAGATGCTATGCAGAAACAATGAGTGGAGTATTCTCAGGATGAAATTTTATATTCTGATTATATAGATGTATGGAAAATATTTTAAAAGAAAAATTTAATACAAGATAGATAAGCTTTAGAAACTATTTCCATTCCTAAGGGCTAGTGAGATGGCTCCATGGGTAAAGATGATTGCCACCAAGCCTGATGAAGGAAGTTTCACCCCTGGAGCCCACAGAATAAAAGAGAATCAGCATCCAAAGCTCCTCTGCCACATGTATACATTCCACTTCCCAAAGTTTTACACACACACACACACACACACACACACACACACACACACACAGAGAGAGAGAGAGAGAGGGGGGGGGGGAGAAAGAGAGAGAGAGAAAGAGAGAGGGAGAGAGACAGACAGACAGACAGACAGAGACAGACAGAGACAGAGAGAGACAGAGAGACAGAGACAGAGAGAGACAGAAAGAGAGACAGTCAGAGACAGAGAGACACTGAGCAGAGAAATAGATGTAATTTACAAAAGAAAAAAAGAAATCATTTTCATTTCTAAATTCAAAGGAACCACCTCTGTCAGATCATCCTTCTCCTATCCCTGGATCCTTTTGTGTCCCAATCCTACCTACCTCAAAGAGAAAAAAAAATATCACTAAGCCAGGAAAGAATGACTAAGTGAATGAATCCTTTTCACTTTTCATTGTTCACAGGTACATGAGGAGCAGATGCATGGGGCTACCACCAGGATGTAAAATAAATAAGTAAATAAATAAGAATTTTTAAAAACAAACAAACAAAAAAGAATTATCTTAAACCCTTTTGTTAGCACAGTCATTCTAGCAAATAACCCTTTTTAAATACCTTCAGTTTAGGAGCAACATTTGGAAAATGTAACTAAATTGGTCGGTAAGAGACATTCCCACTGGACAGCAGTGGCATGAGCATCATGGGAGGAACCAAGCATTTTGGATTAGATTTAAGTGCTGCTCCACAAATATAAATCTCACACCTGGCAGACATGTTGATCATAGACCTGCACCAATGGGGCTGGAAAAAAACTGATGTTGCTTTTCAAGAGGAGCTTCTGCTCTGATTATTATTTAATATTATATTGTTAAATATGTTTTTCTTCCAATATACTTCTCTTGGCCCATACATGCAAGACATTTCCATGATCCTGAATCCAAGATAGTTCTGGAAAGCAATAAATGAATTGTAAAAGTGTTAGGTTGGAATAAAGATTCCCTTTACTTTCAAATACACTAGGGTCTCAGAGTTGTGAACACTAGTAAGGTGTTTTCTTGAACTAGATTGAAGATATTTTTCTCAGAAATTACCTCATAGCTAAGAAAGGTATATTTTGACAAGTAATAATTTGGATTATCTGAAATATCTGAATTATCTGAAGAAGACAAATTATTTTTTTTAGGAAAAGTTGATAACAATTTCCAGACCTGTAAGTTGGAGGGTATGTCATCTAATTATATTTCTTCATTAATGTGAGTGTAAACAATTTGTGGAAATCATCTTGGTGTGCATAGTTGCTGGATGTAATATATTCAGTAAAATATGATGTTCCTGAGGAAGTCTCTACACATAAATGAAATCTGTTTTTGAGGTTATATAGGCGATGATGGGAAATCATAACATTTTCAAGAAAATGTAGTAAGATGGTAAATATCACAACATTGAGATGAACTGAAACTGTGAAACAGATCATTAAAACAGAAAGAGCTAAGAGAATATATAAGTGGTAAAAAAATTATTTTAAAAACACAAAATCAACAACTAGGGCCATCTCTCATGAGTAATGAGATGACAGGAGTCATGCAAGAATGACTTTTTATAGTAAGTAGTCTTTGTAGTTAGATGAATGTGTGTGTGTGTGTGTGTGTGTGTGTGTGTGTGTGTACCTCTTAGACAAATTATGTGCTTAAAGAAGAAAATCCAGATATGGCAGAATTAATAAGTGTTAGATAATTTAAATGCAAAGGACGAAAAGACTAAGTAAATATTGGTAGACTAAATCACATAAAATTGTAAATGAATGTCACTGTCAATACAACAGATATATGTGACATGGAAATGTCACGGTGTAAAATATGAAAACAACTCATACTGTCTAATAGGTTACCTATTGAAAACAAAATATAAGCCAAAGACTTGCAAGATGGCTTAGCCAGAAAGAGAGTCTGTTACAAATAAGAGAATCTGTGTTTGGACGCAAAATCTGGAAAGGGCCTCAATGTGCTCGTAATGTACATTCTTGGAGAAATGTATGGGCAAGACAGAGGATTGCTGGGACTGCTTCCCAATGAGCTAGCCAAATACCCTGGGATCCAGTGAGAATATATAGAGTACATATGATCTTCTTCTCTGCCTTATGCACATAAAGAGTCAGGCTCCTACATATACAGATATACTTCTCTCTTTCTCTGTCTCTGTCTCTCTGTCTCTCTGTCTCTGTCTCTGTCTCTCTCTGTCTCTGTCTCTCTCTCACACACACACTTATTCACTGAATAAATAAATATATTTAAATAGAACATATCCCAATTATTAAATTATGCATTTTTACAACCACTGTATAACACTTTTAGGCAGACATATATGTCATAAATTAGTGTCTTAAAATGCCAGTTGTGTTTAAAATTTCTATGATAAAAACTGAATAATTTTGTACCTCCAATGGGTCCAGAGGAAACAGATGTTATTCTTTGGAAATGAAGTTATTCTTTTTGCTTAGAGTTTAAAGATAAAATATTTACACCAAGAAACCTATAATGGATGAAAAACAATTTTCTTTAAAGGTCAGTTTGCTTACTTTTATTTCTATTCAATCAGAGCTTATTCGAATTTAGGTTAAACTGACTTTCTAAAAGGACTTTCTCAGAATAGCTGTTTCTCCTACCAGGTTATCAAAAAAGATTTCGTACATTAAAAATGCCAATCTTGTGGACAATCCCAAATAAATATTTGTATGAACCTTTGCATCTGCATATTTCCTCTACACTTTTACTCTTTCTTTCCCTTCCATTTTATATTTTCATTCTAAACTGTCTTTCCTTATCAACCATTATAGAAAGAAAGGATGTTCTAAGAAAGTTTTCACAGAAATTCTCGGGCATCTAAAAGTGAAGGTACCCATTAAATGTAACTTCAGGCAGGCATCAGTCAAGGTATGGTCATGCTTGATTGTCTTGAGAAGCTCACAGGGCAACAAACAGTGCTTCAAAGAACACAAAAGGCTTTGCTGAAATACACATGTAACTTTGGTGTCCTGGGGGCAGGCTTAGACTCTTTTTTTTTTTTTTAAATAATTCTTGGTTATTCCTTGTATTGGAAAAATACCATAAGAGTGCCATTACCCTTAGGAGAGAAAGACTACTAACAGAACCACTGATTAACTGATAGCCTAAGGAGACCAAGATGGGTGCAAGAGACATTACACAGCTAAACAAAGAGCAGATTGCTTGGTGTTTTTCCTTAGCATACCTTTCACACTTTAGGTATTCTTGACCTTGATTATCACAGTCATTTTCCTTCAGAGATTGTGTCAAGGCATCTTGACTACAAGTGGAATGCTTGTGAATCTTGATGAACGCCAAAGGGAAATGAAACAAGAGATTCAAGAACATGACTATTGAATTTTGCCCTCTTCACATGGAAGATAGCATCGATTTTTTTCCTAACAGTATTTCCTTAAACAAACCCATAAGTGTTGTATAAATTTTTATTTTAAGTATTTAGCTTGGTATTCAGATGACAAAAGCTTTCCCTCCTCTATCTCTCATTTCTGTCAAGTCACAGGTGGTATAATAGGATCACCCTTCATATTCGGGAGCTGTCGGCATGATCTCATGGTACTTTGGATCTACAAAAAGCAAATTAATGTTCCTGAATTTTTTCAAAGAAATAAAAAAGACAAATAGAGTTAGTTAGTAACTGATGAAGTGATGAAAATGATAAATACTGATGTATTATGAAAGATGCAATCTTTGGTACATACTAAGTGATCACATACACATCTTTGTTTAAACACTTCAACTGCAATTTATTTTGCTTATTTAGCTCTTTTATAGTATGGGACACTTCTGGTAAGATCACTTTTAGTGTAGATTTTAAAAATAAGTTTGTTTATTTTAATTTATTCACTTTATATCCAGATTAGAGTCCACTCACTTATCTGTCCCCTGTCCCACTCTCCCTCCCTATTTCCACTTCTCCCTTCCCCTATGCTTCAGAAAGCCCTCCTCCCCTACTATCTGACCCCAACCTATGAAGTCTCATCAGAACTTCCTGCACCCTCTTCTTTTGCGGCATGGCATGGCCATTCTGCCAGAGGGGACTGATCAAAGAACGGGCAACAGGGTCCCTGCCAGAGCCAGCCCCTACTCCCTATGTTATGGCCCTCACATGGAGACTGTGCTGCCTATGGACAACATCTGAGCAGGGGGGTCTATGTCCTCTCCATGCATTGTCCTTTGTTAATATGTCAGACTCACTTGGTTCCCCTACACTCAGATTTATTGACTTTGTTCTCTTTGTGGAGCTCCTGTCCCCTTCATATCCTTATATCCCCTCAAATCTTCCTTAAGTCTCCCTACATTCTGCTCCAAAGTTTGACTGTGAATTCTCAGCATCTGCTTCTAGCCCCTGCTTGGTGGAGTCTTTCAGAGGACCCCTATGGTAGGCTCCTGTCCTGTTCCCTCTCGTCAAGCACTTTGGGTGTCTACTCTAGTTGTCCTTCTGAATGAGCATTAAGCATCCTCTCAAGGGTCCTCCTTGTTATTTTGCTTCTTTAGGTCTGTGTATTGTAGTGTAGTTATCCTGTATTATATGGCTAATATCTGCTTATAAGTGAGTATATACTATGAATGTCCTTCTGGGTCTGGGTTATCTCACTCATGATGATCTTTTCTAGTTCCACCCATTTGCCTGCAAATTTCAATATTTCTTTGTTATTAATATCTGAGTTATATTCCATTGTGTAAAAGTACCACAATTACTTTATCTATTCTTTGGTTGAGTGATATCGAGGCTGTTTACAGAGTCGGCTGTTATGATAAAGGTGATATGAACGTAGTCGAACAAATGTGCTTGTTGTCTGGTAAACCATCTATCAGATATATGTCCAGGGGTAGTATACCTGTGTCTTGAGCTATCATCATTTCCAATTCTCTGTGAAAGCAACAGATTTATTTCCAGAAGCAGTTGTACAAGTTTTCACTCCTATGAACAATGGAAGAGTGTTTCCCTTTCTCCACAGACTTGCCAGCATATGCTGTCCTTTGAGATTTTGATATTAAACATTCTGACAGGTATACAATGCAATCTCAGAGATTTTTTTCTTTTTTGGATTTCCCTGATAATTAAGAATGATGAGAATTTTTTCCTTATTTTATTAATTTATTCAGATTACATCTCAATTGTTATCCCATCACTTGTATTCCCCTGTTCCTCCCTCCCTCCCACTTTCACCCTATTACCCTCTCCTAGGTCTAAGAATGAGGGGACCTCCTCCCCCACTATATGGCCATAGGCTATCAAGTCTCATCTTGGTAGCCTGTTTTTCCTTACTCTGAATGCCACCAGGCCTCCCCACCATGGGGGAAGTGGTCAAATATGGGGCACCAGAGTTCATGTCAGAGTCTGTTCCCGCTCTCCATACAATTGTGGAGAATTTCCTGTCCATTGGCTAGATCAGAGTACAGGTTTGATGTTTACTGCTTGTTTTGTCCTTGGTTGATGCAGTAATCTGAGCAAACCCCGCCCTGGGACGCAATCCACACGTCATGATGTTCTTCTTGTAGGTTTCTAGGACCCTCTGGGTCTTTCTATTTCCCCATCTCCTATATTTCTCTTACCTAGAGTCCCAGTAGGATGTCCTTACATCTATCCCAATCTCTTGGTAAGTAAATACTATTGTGGAACATTCCTTTTGGGCTGGTGCCCAATTATAAGTGAGTATATACCATATGAGTCTTTCTGCTTCTGGGTTAACTCACTGAGTATGATAATTTCTAGTTCCATCCAATTGTCCACAAATTTCGGGATTTCCTTGTTTTTAATACCTGAGTAGTATTCAATGGTGTAAATATACCACAGTTTCTTTATCTATTCTTCAACTGAGGGACATTTAGGTTGTTTCCAGGTTTTGGCAATTATGAATAAGGCTGCTATGAACATGGTTGAACATATGTCCTTGTTGTCTAGTGGAACATCTTCTGGGTATATTCCAAGGAGTAGAATAGCTGGGTCTTGTGGAAGCCCTATTCCCAGTTTTCTGAGACAGTACCAGGTAGATTTCCAAAGTGGTTGCACAAGTTTTCATTCCCACCAGCAATGAAGGCGTGTTCTTTCTCCACATCCTTGCCAGCATGTGGTGTAACTTTAGTTTTTGATCTTAGCCATTCTGACAGATGTAAGATGGAATCTCAGAGTCATTTTGATTTGCATTTCTCTGATGACTAAAGACATCGAGCACTTTTTTAAGTGTTTCTCAGCCATTATATATTCCACTGATGAGAATTCTCTGTTTAATTCTGAGCCTCATTTCTTAATTGGGTTAATTGATTTGGTTGTGTTTAATTTCCTGTGTTCTTTATATATTTTGGATATTAGACCTTTGTCAGATACAGGGTTGGTGAAGATCTTTTCCCAGTCTGTAGGCTATTGCTTTTTTTCTGTTGACAATGTCTTCTGCCTTACAGAAGCTTCTCAGCCTCATGAGGTCCCATCTATTAATTGTTGACCTTAAGGCCTGGGCTGTTGGAGTTCTGTTCAGGAAGTTGTCTTGTGTGCCAATGTGTTCCAGGCTCTTCCCCACTTTTTCTTCTAACTGATTTAGTGTTGAGGAGAATTTCTTTAGGTGTTTCTCAGCCATTCAATGTTCCTCTGTTGAGAATTCTGTTTAGCTCTAGACTCCATTATTTAATTGGATTATTTGGTTTGGTGTTGTTTAATTCCTTGAGTTCTTTATATATTTTGGATTTTAGCCCTCTGTTAGAGGTAGGGCTATTGAAGATCTTTTCCCAGTCTGTAGGCTGTCATTTTGTTCTTTTGACAGTGTCCTTTGCCTTACAGAAACTTCTCAGCTTCCAGCAGTCCCATATATGAATTGTTCATCTTAGAGCTTGTTTTCTGTGTCAATGAGTTCAAGGCTCTTCCTCAATTTTTCTTTTATCAGATTTGTGTGTCTGGTTTTATGTTGAGGTCTTTTACCAGTTGGACTTGCATTTTGTGCAGGATGATGAATGTGGGTCTATTTACACTTTCTACATGTAGACATCCAGTTAGACTACCACCATTTGTTGAAGATGCTGTCATTTTTCCTTTGTATAATTTGGCTTCTTTGTCTAAGATCAAGTGTCCATAGGTATGTGGGTTTATTTCTGGGTCTTTGAGTCTGTTCCATTGATCCACCTGTCACTCTATATTATAGCTTGAGATCAGAGATAGAGATACCTCCAGAAGATCTTTTATTGTACAGGATTGTCTTAGATATTCAGGAGTTTTTTGATTTTGCATATGAAGTTGATAATTGTTCTTTCAAGATGTATACATAATTGTGTTGGCATTTTGCTGGGAATTGCATTGAGTTTATAGATTGCTTTTGGTAATTGGCAGTTTTCCTATGTTAATCTTACAAATCCTACTGACCCATGAGCATGGAAGATCTTTTCATCTTCTGATATCTTCTTCAATTTCTTTCTTTAAAGATTTGAAGCTTTTCTTCATACTAGTCTTTAATTTGCTTAGTTAGAATTACACCAATATACTTTAGGACTTGTGGCTCTTGTGAAAGCTGTTGTTTCCCTAATTTCTTTCTCAGCCATTTATCTTTTGTAATCAGGAAAGCGACTGATTTTTTTTAGTTGATTTTTTTATTCAGACACTTAGCTGAAGGTGTTTATAAGCTGTAGGACCTCCTTGATCGAATTTTTGGGGTCATTTATGCATACTCATTTCATCCATGTATAGTGATACTTTGTCTACTTCCTTTCCACTTTGTATCCCTATGATCTCCTTTAGTTGTCTTATTGCTCTATCTGGGACTTCAAGTGCTATAATGAAGAGATACAAAGACAGTGATCAGCCTTCTCTTGTTCCTGATTTCAGTGGAATTGATTTACGTTTCTCTTCACTCAATTTAATACTGACTATAGGCTTACTATATATTGCCTTTACTATGTTTAGATATGTGCCTTGTATTGCTGATCTCTCCAAGATGTTTAACATGAGTGGGTATTGGATTTTGTCAAGTGTTTTTTCAGTGTCTAAGGAGATGATAATGTGAGGCCGTTTTTTTGTTCAGTGTGTTTATATGATGAATTACATGGATGGACTTCCATTTATTGAACCAGCCCCTCCCAAGTGAGAAGATGACAGAGACAGTTTATTACCTGAGCAGTCACACAAAACTCGATATAACATTGGAGCATCATCTTCAACGTTCTGGCGCAATATATCTGACAGATATATTTGTGAGGCAGGAACTATCGAGGACTTGCTTACCCTGTCTTGGCAGAGTTTGGCTGTCTCCTATGCCTGTATCCAAGCCTGCCCATTTTTAGACAGAGTTTTAGACAGAATTCTGTGGCAGAAATGAGGACACATTTGAAGCCATCTCCATAAGTAAGTTCAGTGATGCTCATCATCATCTTTGAGGTTGGCTGGGTGTTGCCAGGCATTAACCTCTCTTTTTCTTAAAGAATCTTTAGAATAATAAAAACAGGTTTAAATGGCATATTCTGTAGGTCTCTGAGGCATTTGAAGACAGCCTCTAACTATTTTAACTTATATATCTATAGAATCACATCTATCTGTTAGACCTATGATATATATTCTTGTGATAAAAAATAGACTAGTAATTGGCATGACCATGATTTGCTCAACTAACAATTAGCTTGTATTATTTAATTATCCTAAACAGCCTCCAATACCACTTTTAAGGAATTGCAAGTAAACTTTTTATTATAATTGTATTGGATGGGTACAATACCTAATATTAGGGTAGAAATATCTATAATATATGTGAAGAATAATTTTAAAATTTCATTCAATATCAATGTCTCAAAATTACATTTACTTAGTATCAATATACAAAATTCTCTACCAATGAATTAAAAATAACCTTATTTGTATCAGTTAAGGCCTAAAGTTGAGGAGTAGATTCACCAATCTACTTTTTGTTCTATCAACCCTATATATTTCTCTATCCCCTTTCTTTCTTTTCACCTTCTATTGTGTGCCAGGAAAAATGTGTGTGCAAGAGTAAGTAATTTTCAGCCACCTATGTATTCATCCAGGGGTAGTGACTTAGGGTGTCAGATTTGCAGCAAGCACCTTTAACCATTTACCCATCTTACCAGGTCAATGTTTAAATTACATTTTATGTATTTGTGTGCACTTGTGTGTGTGTGTTTATTTGAAGACGTTTTGTTTAATATAAGCTACACAATAAATAAAAACTATTTTCTTGACAAAAAGGAGAAATGTGAAAGCATCCACACTTAATGGCTGGTCCCTGGAATGACTCCTTTCTAGTAGAAATCGCATTATGATGTAGTCAACCTTGACATTGGATGAGATAATGGAGTTGTTGATTTTGCAGCTGGGCTGTTTTAATTGTTCCTTCCATCACTCATTATTGAGTGATACTCAACTCCCAAAACAGTAATTTGAACAGAACTTCCATCATTGCCTTACATTAAGCTGAGCTTTCCTGGTCTATGAGTAAACAATTTAGCACCTTAATCAGTGTTGTTAGACACCTGAAAACTGCTATGTAAACATCTCTATGCTCTGCTACATATGTCACTTTCATTTTCTCTAGAAACTTTAATTAGATTGGCATCTGAGAAGGAAATTGTAGACAGTGTTATTAAGGAATGAACTCAGCATTTGCATTAGTACTTCCTGAGTGTTGAAAAGACCAGAAGTTTAGGATGTAACCAGTGTATGTGGACAAAATCAATAGAATAATGGGATTCTGTGTAGTTCTGATCTTTGTGAAAACACTGTTTCAATGATTCCGCTAAGGTGCTTAATAAACACCTTTCCATTTGTAGGCCATTCATTAGATGCAAGAGTTGTTTTCCTCTGTTTACGATAATTGTTAGTTAGATGAAGCATCACAGCTGAAGATAAGCCAATTTCAGCTTATAATACTACACCTGAAATATGACATTTAAATTTCATTATTAGTTCAGGCAATAAAACCCCAAGTAAAAATGTGTTAATTAATACTAACTAGGAATGAAGAATGATTGATAATACAATGATGAATACCAAGTGCTATGTGCTAAAAAATGGCTTCCTGTAACACTGCTCAAGTTTGGAGTTTATTGTGTTTACAGTCTCTCTTTTTACAGTGACCACAGTCAATTTTTTAAAAACTAGCACAAATTATAGTTTCATACTTCCTTGAAATTTAAAAATGTGTTCACAGAGTATGAAATAAGCAGAGGAAGCAATATCCTTACAGTCTTCAAGGACAGAAGAAATGAAAGTAGTAAGTTTCTCATCCAATTAAATAAACATAAAGTACGGAATGTTAATAGATGATTCAACTTTTCATTTAAAATATGCGTTCGAATTTCATTCATTAAGTTATGGTTTTAAGGATTGATTCAAACAGAACCTCTTTGAAAAATTGGATGACTGTTGGTTGCATATACACATCATTTTCCCCAGTGTAATTTACATTGATTAAAATTGGGTACATTTTATACTCTATGCTGTTGAATTTTTATGACTTTGGAGTCAAAGTCTAATTTCCTTGGAAATATAATTTTAGGGAAATGCTATTTAAGTATAGCCTCTAATTACCACTTACTCCTTGTCTTTTTCTGCAAAAATAACAGCAACAAGAAAAGTACGAAAAATCCACTTTGTAGAATATGTCATATAGAAAATAAGCATTACAAAAAGATGGTCAAATTACACATAGATGGCCTTTTATTTTGAACTGGCAGCTACCATACAATTAGAAACTATTGAAGATTAAAATAAAGATGTAAATTTGGTTTTCATATCTTCTGAGCTATGTGTTTGAGTCATCCATGACCCTTTTACAATCACAGTGAGATAATTCTTTGGAGAAAATAGTAAATTTATTAAAGTTGGTTGAATTTTTTTGTTAACCATACAGAATTTTAAAATTAGAAATAACATAAATTACCCATAACATATTTTAAAATATATTTTATGCTTTGAATGGAATTTTCTCACATGTTAGTACAGAATTATTGGATGGCAAATCCTGGCACTATAAATGAGTCTCTGGATACTGGTTCATTTTCTGGGAGTATTTTTTCTGGTTCACAATACATTAAAAAAATATATAGCTGTTTTCATAGTGTTTCTGTATATTGTTCAGCTAGGACGACACATTCTGGCTATTCTCCTTCTACCTTCTGAGTGTAGAGATTCCAGATGCTAGCTAACAACCCAACTTCACTCTTAGTTTCCCTGGGAATTGTGTTTAATGATCTTATATTATGTCATTTATACTTTTTATTTAAATAAATTAAGTGATTTAAATACAATTTCATATGCCTCCTTTACTATTATTCAATGTGCCACAACATTAAGGAAGTAAAAATGTTAGGGGCCAGAGAGATGGGTGTAGAGTGAAGAACATGTACCGAGGACAGTTCAGCTCCCAGTGTCTGTGTTCTGTGCCTCCCAAGTTCCTCGAAGTCCACTGCAGGGTTCTGACGCTCTCTTCTGCACTTCATGGGCTGCTTCAGTCACATGTACACATTCTCATCTCATGATTCCAATTTTAAAATATTAGACACAAAATAAGAAATCAATTGCTGGATTGAAAATCAGAATAAAGAAAGAAATCTTGAAAACAAATTTTTAAAATTCCTTCTTGCCATTCACTACAATGGAATGATATTGTTTATAAACCCTGTGGGATTTACTGGCATGCCACCATGGTGCCCAGAGAGCCCATGGGCAGAAATGATGCTATTTCTGCTTATGTACATTGAGGATTCATTCCAGAGCTTTGAGATAATATATATTACTCTAGCACTGAGGTACACTGTAGATGGTGTTCTTTTTGGAAGAATGAATTTAAATATATTTTAAAAAGTAATTATGTATGTGTAAGGAAGGCATGCAAGCGTGTAGAGGTCAGAAAGGTGGCATACAAGCATTTGGAGGAGAAAGGACCATTAGCAGGAGTTGGCTCTCTCCTCCCATGATGTCACTGCTGAAAAGGAAAACAGTTCTTATGGCTTAAAGGCCATAGACTTTACCTGAGAGACCTTTTATTGCCCTGGAAACAAGCTGAGAATAGGAAAGTTTATACCAGACAAATTCTTCAGGAACTTAGACAGTCACCTCTTAGAACAAATCACAGGGGTGTGGATGCCCTTCAGTACAAGTGGGAGGAAGGTTGTCAAGAGGGCAGCCAGGGAAGCGGAAAAGTGGGCTATTTAGGCTTAATATGGAGAAGATATGAGGATGACCACTGCATGGCTATTTAGACAAACATTTCCTCAGAACTATTTGTTTTACGGTTTCTTTATTTATCAACTTAATTGTGCCCTGGCTTTGGTTTTATTTATTTATTTTACATTATTAATAAAATAATTATGATATATCCTGAATCGAGATTTCACCCCCCCACCTATTTCTCCCAGTTCCTCCCATCTGAACGACACTGTTTCTCATTAGAAAAGTAGAGAATTTTAGGATGCAACAACAAACCCCAAATATATGAAATAAAATAAGATGAAACAAAAAGAAATGACAACAAAGTTAGACAAGGCATATCAACAGAAGTTTTTCTCTGAGGACTGCTTTTAACTTATCCAATCTCAGGTGGTCAGCCATAAAAAATTATACAATAAAAACAATGCTAAGTGGACTCAGCTAGCTGCATATATTAGCATATGTGATTATATATGTAACAATAGTTAAAAGATAAGAGGCTATTATAGATTTGAGAGGGAATGGTGAGTCAGACAGGGAGGAGGGATTAGAGAAAAGAATGGACAAGTGATGTCATTATATTTAATTAAAATCAAATGCAAATTTATTTAGTTTTGTTTTATATTGTTGAGGAATTATTTAAGATTTAAGAGGAATTCTAAATGTCACTCCTCCTGACTCTTTGGATAATTTTAGTAAATACTTATTGATAATTAGTGTCCCCACACTTTAATAGTAAATTAGTAACCACATTAAATTAAGGCTATATCATTTAGGAAAGATGAAGGAGCTAAAAACACCTATCACGGCTTTGTTATATAAAAATTTCTGCAAATGGAGCTATTGAGAAGATATCCCTATGTAATACATGAAATTGCTTATATTAAAAGAATATAGTAAGTTATGTTCCTCTCAAATGTTTCTCAATTCAGGATATTCCATGCTGTCTTTTAGTGTGGATTTTACCAAACTGTAAAGCAATGTAGCTGATCTAGTTAGAATTAAAACGCAAATGGATTTTAAATTTAAATTCTGAAAACACAGCTAAACTCCATGGATATAGGTGTGAGTACAGGTGTGTGCGTGTACTCGCACACATACGTGCATGCATGCATATGCAGAAGCATAAACACACACAAAGTATTTTTTTTTTTTGCATTTTGACAGCAATGAAAGAAACAACACAGTCTTCAGCCTCTAAAGACAAGCCAAAAATACCCCAAGGATGCTGAAGTCTAGATGATGCAGCAACAGCTTTTCCGTATTGGTGCCTAGCCACAACTCACAGACAAGTTAGGCATATTAAGGCATGTGGAGTAGTACATACATAAAAAGCAGCCATTAAGCATATTTGAAACACCATTTCCAAACAGTAATCGTGCCTGGGAACACTGGGCCCACCTGTGGTAATAGTTTTCTTTAGTTGTTTCTAATTGCTGATTGGTTACTACAGTTCTGGTTTTTATTCTTTTTTAATATGTTTTATCAATTTATTCATATTACATTTCAATTGCTATCCATACCTTGTATCCTCCCTCCCATTTTCCCCTTACTCCCCTCCCCTATGACTGTGACTGAGGGGGACCTCCTCCCCCTGTATATGCTCATAGGGTATCAACTCTCTTCTTGGTAGCCTGCTATCCTTCCTCTGAGTGCCTCCCCATCCAGGGAACGTGGTCAAATATGGGGCACCAGAGTTCATGTGGAAGTCAGACCCCACTCTCCACTCAACTGTGGAGAATGTCCTGTCCATTGGGTAGATCTAGGTAGAGGTTTGAAGTTTACTGCATGTATTGTCCTTAGCTGGTGCCATAGTTTGAGCAGGACCCCTAGGTCCAGATCCACCCGTCATAATGTTATTCTTTATGAGCATAAAGTTTTAGTTTTCATTTAGTTGTTGGAGAATGGCATCTCCAGCTCCCTACTTGTTTTCCCCCAAAAAATTCTAACAAAGTTCTAAGCTTAGTAAATTGTTGTTCCGTGCTTGGAAATTTATTTCACTCTTAATTTTCTTAATGCCTTTATTTTCTTCTAAGAATCTCAGACTTTTGTATAATTAGGAAATAATAATGCTATGTAAGATTTCGAAATGAGAAATTACAATTAAATGGGAAAATAATAATAGATAAAAATTTAGCTATGCAATTTTCTATCAAGGAGCTTATTTACGTAAACCTGTTTGGAAGTATTGGTGGAGAAGGAAGAATCTTACCATTCATCAAGTTACTAGTCTGTATGAAAACCATCAGTTATTGTAGAAATACAGTGTATACATCCACATGTGTATATATTTGTGTGTGTGTTTGAGTAGCAACTGCACAAACACAATTCCTATGTAAAAATCGGTTACTTATATTAAAATAGACTAAAGTTCTTGTGAAGCTAAATGTCATCAGAAAGTAAACAATTAGCTTTGCTGGGTTTCAATTGTTGTCCTTGAGATCAAAATGAGACAGTGTTAGACTGTGGATAAGAAGAGATGGTGAAGACAAATTCTATGTAGCATGAAGTGTCCAACTGAAAGTGGTGACTGCATGGCCAACAAAAATCTTAAGAGCACATGTAGTGCTTACCATGGATTTGAGGTAGTATGTGATATTTGGTGCATTTATTGTATATGTATATGTATATGTAAATGTATGTTTATGTGTATTTATATGTGCATGTGTATATTTAAATGTATTTGCATTTGACCACATTTTCAGTGTAGTTCATTTGTGCAATTCATTTTATTGCAGATTTTTATAGAAGTACGAGTTTGAGAGTCACGTCTGACTTGATGCTACATCAAGAGACAATTGGTTGCTGAAAAAGACTCAGCCCCAGATGTCTTAAATATTATTAGAATATTTAAATTCCCTAGAGATTATCAGAAATTTCACAGAAATCCTTAAAATTATTCCTTGGATACTTAGTTGTATTTAAATATGAGCAGAAATCTGTAAGTCATATGCAAACAAAACTATTTTTAGTTATCATCATTGTGGAAAACTTTAATTTTCATGCTTTTTCCTCTGTGTGAGTCATATGTGTTTCTGGAACCTTAAAAATGAATAAAGTTATTTATTGCATGGTTTATCCTACATTCCTGATTAGGTGCTAGTTTTTTTTGTTTTGTTTTTATTTCCATTCTTTGTTTTTCGGTTTTATTTTTAGTTGAAATTCTTGATATCTTAATCATGTTAAAAACCAAAGTTCAAGATGATTTTCCTTTTGACTGTCTATTAGGGGTAATTACTGATCTTTCCTCCTATAAAATATAGACTCTTCAAGCAGCAAGCATTCGTTATCACAGAGTTTCTGTAGGTTAGAACTGAGCTGGGAACCTCTGTCTCATGCCTCTTGTGATGAAGCCCTCGAGTGTTCAGCTACACTGTCACGAGTCACAATGCAACTAGTCATTGCTTTACAGATTGTGTTGCCAAGAAGAAGCTGGTGTGTTGATGGCCTTAGTCCTTCTGCTTATGCCTTAGTAATTGGGTCTCTAATTTGAGAGACTTCCAGTATGGCAACGAGCTTCTTTCAGAAAAGCAGGCACCATAAAAATTCTGTAATATAATGTCAAGAATGACCTTGAGTCACTTTTGTTGTCACTAAATTAAGCCCACAATAAGCAGACAGGAACACAGAAGCATGAGCAGCAGAAGGAGCTGAGGCTGGTCATGATATTAGAAGATGCATTCATACAGCATATTGTCCACCCAATGATTGGCAGTTAGTAGGAGAATCGAGACATATTCAGATAAAATTGTATTTACTTAAACCTTATTTATAATGATATTGGTTAGGACTCTAGTCTCAAATATGATATCATAGCCAGTATCACATTTTTCCAAACTCAAGAACTACCCAGTTCCTAAAACACTAGCAACTAAAATAATAACTTTTTTTAACTCATATAAATGCAATGATTTCTCTCTTGGTTCTATGACACATAATATTTAAAGATACAAAATATTGTATTATTGTTTCTATTTAAAATCATGACATCATGTTTAACAGAACCTATGTGAATCTTATATATATATATATATATATATATATATATATATATATATATAAAGAAAATTATTTCTTTACAGTGAATCACTTTGATTTGTACCCTGATACCACGGTATAGTTTGTATTCTAGTTAGCATATGTTGCCCAGGGCCGCTTTTTATGTAGAACAGAGTATTCTGCACTTAGTTCTCATTTAAAAGTGATGATAACCCATCCTTCTGTGAATGAATAAGGTACAATTTAAGACAGAGCCTACATTTTGTATATTTTGACCACCACATAAAACTATTCCCAGATTAGAGAAGCCAGAGTGTGACTGTAACATATGGTCTATGCATCAGCCTTACTTAAGTGGTTTTGATTTTCAAAATTTTAGAAGCAGAGTACAAAAAGAACAGACAGGTTTGTCAATTAATATATGACAATAGACATATGTGCTTAAAGTAAATCTTTTTTCCTTATGCTCACCAAGTTACATCTTAATTAGGTATATTCCTATTTTTCTCATATCATCTAATATGATTTCCTGAGTGCTTTATAATCTTACAAAATTCATAAAAATCTTATAAAGTAATTTAATTAATCAACATATCTTTTATTAGAATTTTATGAATATTTAAAATTAGGCATGTTTTAATTCCAATACCTAATTTATGTGATATAATCACATTCTAATGCATCATAGGCTTGGACCATCATATCTTCATATTTTGTAGTTCTCCCAATGCAATTTTAGTATAATCAAGAGCTAAATATGGGAATTTTACAATGACATAAATGTATTGGTTCATGGTTCTTGCTGTTTGAATGTCAAGTGTGAATAGCCAGAATTTTGAAAGAATGTTACTATATCATCACGTGGCAGAATATAAAAGAGGAAAAATGAGGAGGAACAAGAAAATGGAGAGACAGAGAGAGTTAGAGAGACAGAGCCAAAGGAGAGGAAGACGAAAACAGAGAAACAGAGACAAAGGCAGAGACATGGAGCCTCAGGGAACACACAAACACAGAGAGGTAGAGAGAGACAGACACAGACAGACAGATCTTACTTTGATAAGAAACTTGTTGCCAAGACAACCATTCACTCAAGTAATAGAATATTTTCTTATTCATGAAGATAGAGCCTTTATTTAAGCCCCAGTTAAGGGCTAATTACCTTGTAAACTTTTTGCTTTTTAATACCACAGCTAATGAATTTCAACACAACTTTTGTAAATTAGCACTGCAATCTTCACATGGCTAAGTGCTAATAATATCTCTTGTTGCCGAATCTCCGTTACCTGAACTCCTTATGGGGATAAGAATTTAGTTTGACTATTATGAATAAGGCAGCTATGAACATGGTTGAGCATATGTCCCTGTTGTGTGCTGGTGCATCTTCTGGGTATATTCCAAGGAGTGGAATAGCTGGGTCTTGAGGAAGCCCTATTCCCATTTTTCTGAGTAAGCGCCAGATAGATTTCCAAAGTGGTTGTACTAGTTTGCATTCCCACCAGCAATGAAGGAGTGTTCCTCTCTCTCCACATCCTCGCCAGCATGTGGTGTCAGTTGAGTTATTGATCTTAGCCATTCTGATGGGTGTAAGATGGATCTCAGTGTCATTTTGATTTGCATTTCTCTGATGACTAAGGAGGTCGAGCATTTCTTTAAGTGTTTCTCCACCATTTGATATTCCTCTGTTGAGAATTCTCTGTTTAGTTCTGAGCCCCATTTCTCTATTGGGTTATTTGGTTTGGTAGTGTTTAATTTCTTGAGTTCTTTATATATTTTGGATATTAGACCTTTGTCAGATGAAGGGTTGGTGAAGATCTTTTCCTAGTCTGTAGGCTGTCTCTTTGTTCTCTTGACAGTGTCACCTGCCTTACAGAAGCTTCTCAGCTGCATGAGGTCCCATTTATTAATTGTTGACGTTAAGGCCTGGGCTGTTGGTGTTCTATTCAGGAAGTTGTCTCCTGTACCTATGTGTTCCAGACTCTTCCCCACTTTTTCCTCTAATTGGGTTAATGTCTCTGGTTTTAGGTTGAGGTCTTTAATTCACTTGGACTTGATTTTTGTGCATGGTGACAAATAGGGGTCTAATTGAATTTTTCTACATGTAGACATCCAGTTAGACCAGCACCATTTATTGAAGATGCTGTCGTTTTTCCATTGAATGGATTTGGCCTCTTTGTCAAAAATCAAGTGACCAAATGTGTACGGATTTATCTCTGGGTCTTCAGTTCGATTCCATTGATCCACTAGCCTATTGCTGTGCCAGTACCATGCTGTTTTAATTACTGTTGCTCTATAGTACAGCTTGAGATCAGGTATGGAGATTTCTCCAGAGGATTTTTTATTGTACAGGATTGTTTTTGCTATTTTGCACTTTTTGTTTCTCCATATGAAGTTGAGAATTGTTCTTTCAATATCTTCAAAATATTTTGTAGGTATTCTGATAGGGATTGCATTGAATCTGTAAATTGCTTTTGGTAAAATGGCCATTTTTACTATGTTAATTCTCCCGATCCACGAACAAGGTAGATCCCACCATCTTCGGATGTCATTTTCAATCTCTTTCTTCAGAGATTTAAAGTTTTTTTTCAAATAAGTCCTTCACTTGCTTGGTTAGGGTTATTCCTAGGTATTTTATATTGTTTGTGGCTATTGTTAAGGGAGTATTTTTCCTAATTTCTTCCTCTGTCTGTTTATCATTTGTATATAGGAAAGCTACTGACTTTTTTGAGTTTATTTTGTATCCTGCCAATTTGCTGAAGGTGTTTATCAGCCTTAGGAGTTCTCTGGTGGAATTTTGAGGGTCACTTATATACACTATCATATCATATGCAAATAGGGATAATTTGACTTCTTCCTTTCCCATTTGGATCATGGAAACAACCTACGTGTCCCTCAGTAGAAGAATGGATAAAGAAACTGTGGTATATTTACACTATGGAATACTACTCAGCTATTAAAAACAAGGAATTTCCGAAATTTGTGGACAAATGGGTTGAACTAGAAATTATCATAATGAGTGAGTTCACCCAGAAGCAAAAAGAGTCAAATGGTATATACTCACTTATATCGAGACACTAGGCCAAGGGGTAGCCCCCATGAAAAACTTTACCTACCAGGAAAGTGGGTCAGGGGGGAGAAAATCCTATTGAGACTTTAGGGGTGAGAAGCCTGGGAGAATGAGGAAATAGAAGGATCCAGAGGGTCCTGGAAAACTACAGGCAGGTCTGGGCCCTGGGGTCCTCCTCAAACTATGGCACCAGCCTAGGAAAATATAGGCAGTAAACTTCAAACCCCTACCCAGTCTAGCCGATGGACAGGACATTCTCCACCGTTAAGTGGAGAAGGGGATCTGACTTTCACACAAACTCTGGTGCCCCATATCGGACCATGTCCCTTGGATGGGGAGGCCTGGTGGCACTCAGAAGAAAGATAATAAGTCACCAAGAAGAGACTCGATACCTTAGGAGCATATACAGGGGGAGGAGGTCCCCCTCAGTCACAGACATAGGGAAGGAAATAGGGGGAAGTGGGAGGGAGGAAAGAAAGGGAGGATACAAGGGATGGGCTAACAATTGAGATGTAATATGAATAAATTAATAAAAAAAAGAAAAAAAAGAATTTAGTTTGATAATCTTTGAAGTGCTATACTGTTATGTCACATTAATAATTACCCCAATTTTAATAGTTTATATTCATTGCTAAAAGTAATAAGTTGCTTCATCAAAATTTTATGCACTTATCACAGCATGTTTTGCTTCTACACTTGCTCATATCTGTGCTGTAACTCTCCTGCCCTTTCCTCATGTTTTCATTTGTGGCTCAAGTTTGAGAAATGGCACATAATATGTGATATTTGTCTTCATGGGGCTAGTTTATGCTGCTTAATATTATTGGCGCCAGTTCCACCCATTTTCCCTGAAAGCAACATCACTTTGTTTCTCTTTACGGCTAGTGATGCTCTATTATGGGCGTGTATGTGACTTTTATATTTATTATTTTACCTATTGTTCTCTTAGGGGATCCTCAGCTGTTCCTATAATGATGTTGTAAAGAGTGTTTTAGTCAACGTGAGTATGCAGGTACCATTTTGGATTCTGACACTGATTCATTTGGTCATATCCCCAAGACAATATAGCTGAATTAATTTTAGGTTTTGGGGAATCTCTAACCTGATTTCTAGTGTAATTGAATTAATTTACATTTGTTTCAGTAATATATTAGGTTTTATTTTTTCTATTTCTCCATTAACATGTGCTGTTGCTTTTTCTTAATAACACCCATTCTGACTGGGGTGAGATGAAATCTCAAAATAGCCATGCTGTGCCATTCCTAGATGACTACAGTGGTTGCGCATTTGTACTTTCTCTCTTAAGCTAATATTCCTCATTATTAAGGTAGTTTACTCATTTATTGACTGAATTGTTTCATTCTCCAGTTGTAAATCTTTGCTTTGAACAGGCTCTTCAACTACACATAGTCCAAACTGGTCCTTTCCTCAATTTCTCCTGGCTCTGCCTCCAAAGTGCTACAATTTCAGGTTTGACTGGCATCCCAGGTTTGGCCTTTTGAATGTTCTTGATATTAATTGTAAACCACATAGATATTTAGCAATGATATTTGCATGGCTGTCTTGTATGATGATACATGACTCTTTATCTCTCATTTGTCATTTTTCTTTTTTCTGAGTCTTGGTATTTAAAGTAGGTTTGCTGAGCACAGTAATAATTTCTATCACATTTATAATCCAACTTTGTCTCCTAACATTGGTGTGCTCAGATCATCCATGTTTGGAGTAGCCATATATATAATTGATTTAAAGTCAATCTCTACAGTATTACCTTCTCATGTTCATTTTTTATTCTTTCATCAATTTGTTTTTTCTTTCATTAGGTGAGCATTTTTATTGTTCCATGTCACTTCCTCTCTTCTTAATCTTTTTCTTTCATTTTTGAAGATTTGTCAATATTTTATTTAATTTTACAATATCCTGTCTTGTTTTAATAGGGGGGTGAGGTGAAGTCCTCCTTACCCAGGATAGCCATGAATTCTTTGGTCAAGAAACCCCTTATCCGTCTCCAAAGTGTTGTCCCTTCAAACTCATGCCACCTTCCATCACACAATATGGGTCTGTGTATAATCTGAGAAAGGAAACAGCCAGCTCTGAGTTTTATCCTAAGGACAGCATGACTGGGTTAAGTTAGAGAGAAGGGAAGACTCCACACTGCAGAGTCTGGAGCCAGAGGAACAAATCATGAGCCAAAGAACATAGCTGGTACCCAGAAGGCAGAAAAGCCAAAGGAACAGACTTTCATCACATCTTCCAATAGGCATGCCTGTATGAAGGCATGCAAGTTGGCAGAAACCTTGCTATAGAGTCCCGAGCTTCACGTTGTAAGATGAATTAATGTTGTCCTCAGCCACCACATCTGTATAATTTGCTGTAATAGAAATAGGAACCCAAGCACTCCAAATCTTTATGTATTCCATCTTTGAATAATTTCATAGAATTATGAATTTCCTATGAATGTGAAATTAAGTTTGGTGGAACTTTTTCCCCCTTAAAGTATTAAAGATTTCATTCCATTCTTTCTCATTTGCATGGTCTCCGTTGAAATGAATGCATACTTATTTGTCTATGTACATACCTTTATACTCCTTTTCTGGCTGCTTTTGGAAATGGCTCTTAGTGGTTCATTGTTAGTATTTAGTCGCAGCTTTGTTGATATCCCTCTCTGTGGTTGTCCTGAGTTTCCTGAGTATTTGTGGCTTGGTTACTATCATTAAGTATGGAGAATTTTAATGACGTTTGCATTTAAAAACCTCTTTTCATCTTCTTCCCAGCTGCAATTCCTTGGTGTAGTGTGTCATCTGGCTTCCATAGCTCCAAAGTGTCCTATTATTTCAGTCACTGCATTTCCATTTGGTGATATTGTTGACCTCTTGTCAATGTCACTGAAATATTTTCTTGGCTCTGCTGAATCGACTGAAGACATTTTGGAGAAATATTTCTATTTTTTTGGCTGTTCATGATTTTCTGACCCCAGAATATTTCTGAATAGACAAAATAAAACAGCTGTGATAATTCACTCTTTCATTATCTTTTTTTTCAAGTAAAGTTGCACACAAATACAAACATTAAATTTTTTACCTATAAATTCATGCTTGTCTAAGATGATAAGTAAATGCTTTAACACAATCAGCAAAAGCTCTGTAAAAATCTAGGTAGCTTAGAGAAGCAAACTTGTAAAAAAAATTGCTTCCAGAGGTCTATATTAAAGACTTCCAGGACAGATGTCATCCAGGAGAGCAGGCACTTATCTCTAAGCCAGTTAAACAGCCTGAAAGGGGTATTGCTGATAAATGAAGAATATGTGTTTCTTTAGTAAAAATTTATATTTCTAATGCAAAATGATAATCTAAAATAATCTGATGTAGCAAAAAATAATCTTTTTGCATGTGTACCAGGTAAGGAATGATTCTTTCCGATAAAATCTTGCTAAGTAGTTTATACTGGCCTGGGAAATGGAGATGCTACTGTCTCAGCCTTCTTAGTAGTGAAATTTTACATGTCTGTAACCACACATGGATTTAACATTAAATAGAGGAACACTGTAAGTGAAAACTTAGACTGAGGTTGTTGTTCAGAGCTATATTTATTATTTCTTTTGAAAGAGATGTTTTGATTTGCATTCCCCTGATGACTAATGACATTGAACATTTCTTTTTTAATATATTTTATTGATTTATTAATATTACATCTCAATGGTTATCCCCTCCCTTGTATCCTCCCATTCCTCCCTCCCTCCGATTTTCTCCTTACTCTCTTCCCCTACGACTGTGACTGAGGGGGATCTCCTCCCCCTGTATATGCTCATAGGGTATCAAGTCTCTTCTTGGTAGCCCTCTGTCCTTCCTCTGAGTGCCACCAGGCCTCTGCATCCAGGGGACGTGGCCAAATATGGGACACCAGAGTTCATGTGAAAGTCAGTCCCCACTCTTCACTCAACTGTGGAGAATGTCCTGACCATTGGCTAGATCTGGGTAGGGGTTTGAAGTTTACAGCATGTATTGTCCTTGGCTGGTGCTATAGTTTGAGCAGGACCCCTGGGCCCAGGTCCATCTGTCATTATGTTCTTCTTGTAAGTTTCTAGGACCCTCTGGATCCTTCTATTTCCACATTCTCCCATGCTTCTCTCACCTAGAGTCCCAGTAGGATGTCCTCCCCTCTGTCCCACTTTCCTGAGAAGTGAAGACATTCATGGGACATGCCCCTTGGGCTAGTGTCCAGATATAAGTGAGTATATACCATTTGACTCTTTCTGCTTCTGGGTTAACTCACTCAATATGATCATTTCTAGTTCAATCATTTGTCCACAAATTTCGACAATTCCTTGTTTTTAATAGCTAAGTAGGAACATTTTTTTAAATTAAACATGTTTTACTTTTACACACACACATATATATATATATATTATACATATATACAATAAACTACCTATAACAAGAAGAACCATCACACAATCAGGAATGACATAAATCTTCTTAGTGCCTTGGCTATTTTTATTTGACAGCCTTGAAGAAAGCATCTTTCCTATCTCGGTGCATCTAAAATTCTGAATGGAAATCAATCACCATTACATCTTGCTATTATCAACTTAAAACATCTATTTAGACCTAAAAACATCTTAACCCCTAAACAACTAAGTATCATTGCAAAACTAAGTTACCAGGTCTTCAACCCCATTAGATACTTGAAAAGGAATAACTTCATTACCTGAGTATGCGGAGAGTGCAGGTAAGTAGCCTTCCACATGAGAAGATAACAGACAGTTTGCTTCCCAAAACTCTCTATAATGTTGGAACTATGGAAGATGTGCTTACCTTGTCTTGCCAGAGTTGGCCATCAACTCTGCCTGCATTCAAGCTTGCCCTTTTTATGAAGAATTCTGTCTGTGGAAGAAAGGACATTTTGCCCAGTGGCTGGTTTGTCATATTTGAAGCCATCTCCATAAGGAGCTTCTTTGATGCTCATCATCCTTTTTGAGGTAGACTGGGTGTTGTCAGGAGTTAACCTGTCTCATTGTCAATGAATATTTAAAATAATAAAAACATTTCTTTAAGTTTTCTTGGCCACTAGATATTTCTCTGTTGATAATTCTCTGTTTAGCTCTGTAACCCATATTTATTGGGTTTTCTCACACAAAACCTATAATAAACTTGGACTTGTGCCATCTGAAGTAGAACCATAATTTTACTTGAAAACAAGAGCAGATCTATAGCAAATTACTGTTACTTTTTGTGAGTACCAATGAAAACATCTTTCTGACTTACTGTGAAGGTGCAGACTTGGATCAGGCATGAATCCACATAGAAAGCCCTAGGTCATTAACCAATAACAATGGCCTAGAGGTGTCTTCTATTCCATTTCCCAACTTCACAGTCTGGGTAGACACATGAGGATTAGTTCAGTGGGATTGCAAATGGTTATTATGACATTTTTTGTTTTTTGGCAGTTAATATAGTTTTGCTTTGCCACTCCCATATAATTGTGAAACAGAAACTTTAAATCAGTGACCTCATAGAGCTCATGTATTTGAAATTTCTTCTTCATAGATGAACCCACTGTGGATTGACTTTGACGCTTGCTGGTTATAGGATGAAGAAGTTTTGAGGTGTGGGTGTATTGATGTGGTGTGTAATTCTCTTTTCCTCCCAAAACATATTACACACACACACACACACA
>OU015751.1:36107666-36123744 GCA_907169655.1 Acomys percivali | reverse complement strand
CTCTCTCTCTCTCTCTCTCTCTCTCTCTCTCTCTCTCTCTCTCTCTCCCTCCCTCCTTCTCTCTCTCTGTCTCTGTGTCTCTCTCTGTGTATCTGTGTATCTGTGTCTCTGTGTCTCTGTGTCTGTCTGTCTGCCTGCCTGTCTGTCTGTCTGTCTGTCTCTCTCTCTCCCCTCTCCCTTGTCCTGTCTCCCCTCTCCCCTCTGCTCTCTCATTTCTCCTCTCTCCCTGCTGATTGTGATAAGGTTAAAATCTTAGGTACTTCTCAAGCCCCATGCCTCATTGCCTGTCACTGACGTCTTAGGAATCAGTCACAGACTAACCCTCAGAAGCTCTAACCAAGCCTTCATTTAAACTCTTCTTTTATAGGTAATCTTGATCATGATGTCTTATCAAAGCAATTGAATAGTAAGTAGGACACCTTCAAAATTCAGAAGAGAGATTTGGATCTCCTGAAATACCTGCAGGCGGTTATGGACCACCCAACATGGGGGCTGGTAACTGAACTCTTCCTCTGTAAGAGCTGGTGATCTCTTTCATCGTCAAGAACAGAAAAAAAATTCTTCGTAATTAAATGCAGAGAATTGTTTGCTTGCTTGCTTTAAACAGAGGAGAAGATGATAAATATGTTTGAGACAAAAGAAGAACCCTTCATAAGATATATCAATGTGTAAAAACTACAAGACTGATAGGGTCCCGGTGATCAGGTGAAAAACGACCCCAAGGCAGTATGCAAATGAAAAGAACATTTTTGTTTGTTTGTTTGTTTGAATTTCAGTATGCTGGGATTGCAATTCTCTTCTAGACGGTGACCCTGAAATGAGCACACAGGCTCAATTTATAGTCAGGGGGATTTGTGACAAACTTCAATTGATTGGTCAGAAGAGAGTCAGCAGTCCAACATGCATCACTGATTTCAGTGGGAAATATGTGCATGCATGTGCATGTGCGTGCACACACACATTCACACACACACACACACACACACACACACAGGGGAAGAGAGAGGGATAGAGAGGAACGAAGGGAGAGGAAGGGAGGGAGAGAGAGAGAGAGAGGGAGAGAGAGAGACAGAGAGAGAGAGAGAGAGAGAGAGAGAGAGAGAGAGAGAGAGAGAGAGAGAGAATGAAGATGAAAAGGAAAGAGGATGGGTTAGGTGTACCTTGGAGTAATGGAATTGAAAACTGTTGGCAATATGATCAAGATACATTGATACATTGTTCATAAGTATTATGTTTTCAATTGTAAATAAAATTTATCCTATCTTAAAAAGTAACAAAACAGCAAAGGGAGGAGGAAGAAGAGAAGAAAAACTTATTTTAAGAAAGAGACTTAGAGGATATCTATCATAAATTAAGAACTTCATTTAAATCCTGCTTCAAATAGTTTTAAAAATAAAAAAATCCATGATATTTTTAACAAAATAAAACCTTTTTCGAAATAAAGGTATTTAAAGTGGATTAATATAAAAATAAAACTTAGAAGCATAAATTTGCTTAGTGAAATTAGGAGGGATTAATTCTTATTTTATATCACATTAGAATATGAAATATGTAAGAATCAATTTAAGTCACTTGATGCATATGCCTTGATCTCCCATGCTGGGGAAGTGAGTTCCAGCCCAACCTTGGCTACCTACTGTGTGGCAGAACATCTTGTGGGTACACAAGGAGACCCTGACTCGAATAAATTTTTAAAGAAAAAATGTGTTACAAAAAATAAGAAATGTATTCCATAGTGTAAATGTACCACAGTTTCATTATCCGTTCTTCTACTGAGGGACACTTAGGCTGTTTCCATGTTCGGGCTATTTTGAATAAGGCTGCTATGAACATGGTTGAGCAAATTTTCTTGTTGTGTGCTGGAGCATCTTCTGGGTATATTCCAAGGAGTGGAATAGCTGGGTCTTAAGGAAGCCCTATTCCCAGTTTTTTTGAGATAGCACCAGATAGATTTCCAAAGTGGTTGTACTAGTTTGCACTCCCACCAGCAATGAAGGAGTGTTCCTCTCTCTCCACATGCTCGCCAGCATGTGGTGTCGCTTGAATTTTTGATCTTAGCCATTCTGATGGGTGTAAGATGGAATCTCAGAATTATTTTGATTTGCATTTCCCTGATGACTAAGGAGGTTGAGCATTTCTTTAAGTGTTTCTCAGCCATTTGATATTCCTCTGTTGAAAATTCTCTGTTTAGTTCCAAGCCCCAATGTGAATTATAACCATCATAAAATCATCTTAAGTGATGTACAGTTATATCTGAAAAAATTAAAATTCTGCTGTATTCCTGGGTTATAACACTCTCAAGATTCTCAATGCGGAAACTAATTGAGCTTTAAACTGTGAAACACACACACACACACACACACACACACAAATGAAAAGAAATAAATGTTAGAGTTAAAGAACACAGTGGCTAGATTGAGGTTTATTTTTTACACCCTTGTTGTTTCTATTAGTAAATATTTTAAGTGTATTTATCTTCCCTAATAGTGCCATCACTATCAGCCTGGCCTATATTAGGGTATGGAATAATAGATGTTTAATAGCTACACAAATAAATATAGGTGACAAACATGCATATGCTTTGTTCAGGGACTGGCTTAAATGGGAAATTTGTTTGAAAAGAGATGTGTTATGTTCATATTCTTAGAAAATTATTGAAATTATTTAAGAATATTGAAATATTTTCTCATGCCTTAAAAAATGATTTATTACAGCACAGGCCCAAGCTGATGATTGGTGTCCAATGTAACAATGTTGGCAGGCATGGTTCTGAGGAATTGAGTCAGGCGTGGGTGATTCTCATTAATTGATTAGTGCTTTCTTTCCACAACTGAACTCTCACTCTTGAGGGGTATGGCCAGATGCCATGAATGCAGGTTGCTGTCCAGTAAAGATGGTATCTATTTTCTATACTGTGCCCATTTCCTCTTTGTTTATTGATGAGAACCTCAGATGCCACCTTCTCTTGGCCTTCATGGCTTCTTTCCTTGACAAGTTACCCACCCACAATGATCCTGTTTTAATCATAGAAACACCACCACAATCTCACTTTCAGTAAAATATTGTGAATTTAGCTTCTTCCTTCAATTGCAAAGATATATGCAGTACAGTTTAGATGCAGAATGTCTCAAATATTCTCTGCAAACCAAGGGCTATGATAAATGATTTCATCACAATTCCTTTTTACTATGGCACATGTTCCTAAATCTGGAAATATTAGAAGAGACTTATATGCGTTTTCATTTTAAACCTTAATGTCGTGGGTTTCCCAAAATGTTTTTAAAAAATGGCTTCATGGTATTGTGACTCATCTGTCATTTATCTCAGCCATATTCTAAATCTAATGTGACTTAACATAGTTCTTACAACTTCTTTAAGTTCTCAAAAAGTAAGACAACTAATAAATTTAATAATTTTAAAATGTGTTCAATTAATCTAAATAATAAATTATTTGAAGAATTTGTTAATTGTTTTATTTTTTGAGAACTTAATACTTGAGCACTGAATTTATATCACTGCTGCCCCCACATGCACTCGCACACGTGCACACACACAGACACACACACACACACACACACACACACACACACGTATACACACATGCACATACAGCTCCTCAGCTCCTCCAGGGTCCCACTACCTTTCAAATTGATGACTCTAGACCTGTAAGCTCATGTATCTAAATGTTTGGTCCTCGGTTGGTGGATTGTGTCGCAAGGATTAGTTGGTGTGGCCTTCTTGAAATAAGTATGTCATTGAGGGTGGGATTTGCGGTTTCTAAAGCCTACAAAAGATCCAGTATTTTCCTGTCCTTGTTTGTTGATCAGCTGCAGTCTCTCAGCTACTACTCCAGCACAATGCTTCTACTACCAGGCTTCTCCCCATGATGATCATAGACTAACTTTTATAACGATAACAAAGTCCACACTACATTTCTTTTATAAGTTGCTTTGGTTATGAGGTATCTAGGCAGCAGTAACTAAGATAATGGTGTTCTTTAACCATTACTGGTACACTTACACATACATATCTATGCCATCTACTGAGATCAATTAGTTTTGATCATAAGTGGGTGTCCAGGGCTCGCACCTTTGGATTGTACTATCTATATGGCAGGTCATGCCTGGAGGACAATGATTTTTTTTTCTTTCAATATCAATGTCTATCCTGAAGCTCCTCATAAAAGGTTGGAATGTTTACTATTCACTTTATCATGCCAACAGATGCTGTCATGATATTTGTCTTGTTTAATTAACCATATTGTCAAGAGTGAACATTATAATTGCCTGGTGTCCAACCATAATATATCTCCAACAAAAGCCAAATACCTAAATCTTAGGAAACATTGTACAATAAAATATAAAGGTATAGGATGATTATAAGGGTCAGGGAGCCATGGTGCCTGCTGTTAGAACATATTCCCTAGACCTGGCAGAAAAATAGTGCACCCATGATTAATACTTTTTTATAATTCTTCCTATTTATGTACCATACTCATGTTCTATATCCTTATTTCAAAAACATTTAGGAATCAACATTAATTATACATATGATTTTATATAAATTAATTACTAAAAAGTATATAATTTTAATAATATATTTATAAGATAATTAATCAAATACAATATATTTAACATAATTAATAACTATATGTAGATATATACTACTATATATAATAGATGTACATATTCTATTAATGTAATTATATAATATATTTCCTATATTATATATTTCTTATATTTTATAATTATATTTAATATAATATATACATATATAATTAAATATTGACATTATATGACATTCTGTGTCAAGTAGTTTCCCCTTCATCTGTGTGCCACCTGGACTCCCCACCAAGGAGAAGTGATTAAATCAAGGGGACACTGGAGTTCATTCAGAAGAGCCACTGCTCTCTCCACAACTGTGGAGAATGAGCTGTCCATTGGCTACATCTGAACAAGATTTTCTCTATGCATTATCCTTGGTTGGTACAACAGTTTGTGCAAGCCCTGCTGGGTCCAGATCTACCAGCCTTAATGGCCTTCTTAACCCTCGGGGTCCTTCCATCTCCCCCATTCTTCCATACCACTCTCACCCAGAGTCTGGCAGCAAGTCCTAGCTTCTGTCCTGATTCCTCATTGGATAGAGTCTCTCTCAGAGGATATCTATGCTGGTCTAATAGTGACTGATAAGTGAGTATATGCCATGCTTTTCTTTCTGGGTCAGGGTTATGTCACTCAGGATGATTATTTCTAGTTCCATTCATTTGCCTGCAACTTTCAAGAATTCCTTGTTTTTAATACCTGAGTAGCATCCCGTTGTGCAAATGTACCAGTTTCTGTATCTATTCCTCAGTTGAGTGACATCTAGGCTGTTTTCAGATTCTGGCTATTACAAATAAAGTTGCTATGATCATACTTGAGCAAATGTCCTTGTTGTAATTGTGGAACATTTTTTTTGACATTTTAATTAACCTTTATTATTAAAATAATAGATTTATGGCTCTTTTTATATCTTCCTTTGCTTATTTTTTATTTTATTAACTTATTCTTGTTACATCTCAATGGTTATCCCATCCCTTGTATCCTCCCATTCTTCCCTCCCTCCCATTTTCCCCTTATTCCCCTCCCTATGACTGTTCCTGAGAGGGATTACCTCCCCCTGTATATGCTCATAGGGTATCAAGTCTCTTCTCGGTGACCTGCTGTCCTTCCTCTGAGTGCCACCAGGTCTCCCCCTCCAGGGGACATAATCAAATGTGAGGCACCAGAGTACATGAGAAAGTCATATCCCACTCTCCACTCAAGTGTGGTGAATGTTCTGACCATTGGCTAGATCTGGGTAGGGGTTTAAAGTTTACCGCCTGTATTGTCCTTGGCTGGTGCCTTAGTTTGAGCGGGATGGACCCCTTGGCCCAAATCTGCCTATCATAATGTTCTACTTGTAGGTTTCTAGGACCCACTGGATCCTTCTACTTTGCTATTCTCACATGGTTCTCTCATCTAGAATCCCAATAGGATGTCCTACCCTCTGTCCCAGTTTCCTGGTAAGGGAAGGCTTTCGTGGGACATGTCCCTTGGGCTAGTATGCAGATATAAGTGAGTATATACCATTTGAATCTTTCTGCTTCTGGGTTAACTCACTCATTATGATCATCTCTAGCTCAATCCATTTATCCACAAATTTTGGGAATTCCTTGTTTTTAATAGCTGAGTAGTATTCCATAGTGTATATTACCACAGTTTCTTTATCCATTCTTCTACTGAGGGACATTTAGGCTGTTTCCATGATCTGGCTATTATGAATAAGGCTGCTATGAACATGGTTGACCAAATTTTCTTGTTGTGTGCTGGAACATCTTGTGGGTATATTCCAAGGAGTGGAATAGCTGGGTCTTGAGGTAGCCCTATTCCTGGTTCTCTGAGATAGCACCAGATAGATTTCCAAAGTGGTTGTACTAGTTTGCATTCCCACCAGGTTGGAACATTTTTTAGGCACATACCCATGAGTGGTATAGGTGGGTCTTGAGGTGGCATTATTCCCAATTTTCTGAGAAAGTGCCAGATTGATTTCCCAAGTGGTTGTACAAATTTGCATTCACAGGGACAACTTCCTGAGCTGAACCCTAATATCTCAGGAATAGCAGAATCCCTCAGGCTCTAAGATCAACAATTAATAAATGAGACATCATGAAACTGAAAAGCTTCTGTAAGGCAAAGAACATTGTCAACAGAACAAAGAGACAGGCTACAGAGTAGGAAAAGATCTTTACCAACCCTATCTCCAACAAAAGGCTAATATTCAAAATATATAAAGAATTCAAGAAATTAAACACCACTAAACCAAATACCCAATAAAAGTGGGGCACAGAGCTAAACAGAGAATTTGCAACAAAGAAATGTTGAATGGCAAAGAAAACTTAAATAATGATGACCATCATTAGTCATCAGAGAAGTGCAAATCAAAAGAACTCTGAGAGTCCATCTTACAACTGCCACCATGGCTAAGATGAAAAATTCAAGTGAAAGCAAATGCTGGCGAGGATGTGGAGAGAGGGGAAGACTCCTCCATTGCTGATAGGAGTGCAAACTTGAGCAACCACTTTTGTTCTTTCATTATGTCATTGGTTTTTCAGGTCTGTGCTTAAAGGAACTGGCCGCCCCTTCAGGTCTTCCTAGACAGCTTCTCAATATGTGTTAACAAAATCCCAACGAGAAAACTTACTGATGGTTGTTGATTTTCTCAAATACCAGCAATCCTCACCTCTTTTTGTGTCTATTTGCATAACTGTAGGGCTTAGGAGGTATACTTTTTTCAGTTCCCCAAAAAAACAGTCAGCCTTTCATTTATAGTGAGGCAGGAAAACAGCAGGAATAAACCAGATCCTATGAGCATGTCGAGTTGAGCGAAGTCAATACTTCCAGTACCTCAGAAGACACACTGAGTGGATGCTGAGTCCTTGGCTCGTCCCAGACTTTTGATGCTACTCCCCACTCTTAGGAAAAACCTCTGAGTCCTCTCTTCTTCTGATTGTTACCTAGGGATGCTCCTGCAGGGGAGGCAAATTCTTCTGATCTTGTTTGTGTCATCAACTGAGTACAAAATATATCAGAACTCAAACAGAAGATACATTAAAAAAAATTCCTAAGTTCATGTCTCAAGGAAGAAATTTGGGCACATGCTGCAACTCTTCCTCCTCAGAGAGAAGCCCAAAGTGTAGAGTTTTCATCCTTTCATGCCCTATGTGCTTAGGAAGAGGCAAGGTGGACAGTGTGTCCACACCAGTTCAAAAGACTGCTTTTGCTTCTACTCTCTACCCACCTGGAACTCTTTATTTATTTATTTATTTATTTATTTATTTATTTATTTATTTATTTATTTATTTTTTTAGTTAGGGCTTTATTCAGATGAGACAGTAATCCTTGCTTCAGGTTGTCTCCTCAAATATGTGGGTGTGCTGGATGTATGTTCTAGACTTCTTTCCTTCCGAGGGAAAGCTAGGAGTGGAGCCTCTTTCTAATCATACTTCAGTGTGCCTTTGGGAAAGTCTCCAGTGAGATAACGCAACAGGTTCTCTTGTTTAAATCGGCTCGTGTGTTTTCAACACATCTGTGTCATCAGGGGCAAGGGAGGCTGTAACTTTGTGTTACCCCATCTTGGTGGCTTACAAGTCCTATTACAAGTTCTTTTTCATTGGTAGTACATGAAAATAAAAGTTATAAATGTATTAGCATTGTATCTGTATTCTAACACTGTGATCCATTGGATCATTTTTTTTCTCTATTAGTAGAAAGTGTTTTTGCAATCCTTGGGATTATCTATGGAACAGTATACTGGTGAAGATATAATTTTAATTCTTCATTTTCCTACTTTTTGCCATGGCTATGACATAGAGTAGGAGATTGACTATAGCTCTATAGAGCATTTACATGTGCATTCCCAATTATTTCAAGATTTCATTTAAAATATCAGTTGTGTGTTCTTCAAGCACCTCGGCTGCCGTCTTATCTTATTCCAAGTTTAAGGAAGCTAGATGTTCCTGGCCGCTGTGACAGTTATTATTATTTCCCCAAATATAATGTGATCTTTATTCCATGGCCTTCTTTAACTCAACACGAATTTCATCTTAGTGTAAGATGATATTTCAAAGAAATAAAATTATTTTATAACATCTGATTAAAACTACTGATTTCTTCCAGCCCAGGCCAGTTCCGCTTGAGTGTAGGAGACAGAATGGCCTTAGGATAGGACAATGTGGATGAGAGAGGATATCAGCCCTCCTCTGCCTTCGCTGTCACGTCTTCAGCACTCCACAGAAAGCTGGAACACTGAGGGCTCCCAAGGATGCCTACTGTTGCCCATGATCAGAAAACCATCAACAAAGAAGCACGGTAGGACATTGTCCTTTCTGTCTGTGTTCCTAAGGTACCAAGTAGAAGTGATAGTTTAATGATAAGATCTTCCAAGTTGAACAGGTCCTACGTGTTCCTATGACACAGAAGAGCCACATAGACATGGGTGGGATTCTGACAGTAAGAGGACTATGCAGGACAGCTGGCCACAAATAATTATAATTCATGTGTTTCAGGAAACATGTATAGGATTCTTCATCTGAAAACATCATCCTGATAGTCTTTAATAAGTGTTTATTTGTATGTGGTTTCTTTTTTATTTCTTTATATTGTAGTCTTAGATTACTACTTGAATCTATCTTCTATCTTAGAATTAACTTTGCAAGTGAATATTAATGTAAGTATACTCTTAGCCTTAATCATACAAAATTGCATATTTTACTTATTATTCACTTTGAAATTTTATTCATGTCTTCTCTTGGTAAGGGTGATAGTTAATCTTCACTTTCAATTTGACTGAATTTAGAATCACTAAGGGAGCATGTCTCTGGGTGTGTCTAGGAGAGGGCTTCCAGAAATAATTGAATGAAGACATAAGACACAAAATGAATGTAAGTGCACCCCTGTATGAGCTGGAGCACCGGAATGAATATAATTTTAAAAGCATAGTCTCTGCTTCCTGACTGAGGGTTCAGTATGACCAGGTACCTCACATTCCTGCCCCATTTCATCAGCACCATAAACAGCTATACCCCTAATTATATTCTAAAACAAAAATGTCCTTTATTAAATTGCATGTATCAAGTAATGTTGTTACAACAGAGAATGTTATGTATCATGCTGGTTTTCTTTTGTTTATTATGCTTGTTGAATGGGGTGAAGTTTTATTCTATACAATCCAGAGAAAGCAGTAAAGTAAACCAAATAGATACAAAAAACATAGTTTATTCTCCACAATTTGCCACAGTTAACTTAAGTTACTTGGCAACTACCCAAGCCTTCAAATCCATTAGAAATTTAAATTTTAAATGGATATAGATCCTTTGGATATAGAGGATATATAACCTTTAAAGAGTTGACAGATGAAATTCTATAGGGTTTTATCTGATAGTTAATATTCTTCCTATTTGATAGTTACAATGTGAACAGTTCCCTCATAATAAATACTTTAAAGTGAATTATTCATTTGGAAAGTGGTAAAAATAGGTTTTATGCATTATTTGAAATTACATATGAATTGTCTAGCCAAGATTTGTGTGCTAGACTACCTCTTGTCTGGTGAGCATAATACACTGTGTTCAATCATAATAACACAAATTATAATCTAACAAAAGAAAATTTGTATGAATTTATGACTTTATAGTCATTTATAGTGAACCTGTGCTTGATAAAAACACGAGCTTAAGCCAGAATCTCTATCAGCAGTAAACAGTGAAGTTGTTTGTAGTCGTGGCGAGCTGAGAGAGTTAGCTCAAATACTCATAAACAGGGTGGAATTTTGATAACTGTGATGGCTTACAGTGAGATAAACATAATTTGGAATATTTATATATATGAATGATTATTGGAATTCAAAATTTACTCTATGGGTTATTTTCTAAGTGTTCCCTCTATGCTTTGATGTATTTTCTACTAGTAGGACTTTGGAGCTAAGGTAGATATGTTGGTCTCATGGTAGCTCATTATGTCAATTCAGATACATAGGCTATTTTTCTAGTAGATTAAATATGGGGAATTATAAATCTGACTCAATGTACTCACTATATTCCAGGATAGAAGTTATATGTACTAATTTAATATGAAAGAACACTTCTACTTCTACTTTGGTTGTCATGACATACAATTTCCCTTGTTTATGGTTTTTTAATACTAGAAGAAAATATCCTAAACAATTTTCAAAAATACTGCCCTGGAGATATAATTTTAGCAGTTTTGCAGAGAGGATATGTAAAGCACACAGATTTTGTGTAGATCTTCTGTAACTTTAGCTTTTATGATCTCATTTAGGAAATGTAAGATATTTTAATCTAATATCTTACTTTTTGAATAAGGGGGTAATGGACTAAAGTCTTTGTTACAAAAGACTTACACAAGATGTTAGGTCACCCAACCCTTATAAAGTCTATGCGCAGCACAATCATGTTCTTCTGTTTATTGATTTTTGTACTCATAGACATATTGTTATAGTAGAACTTTAAACCTGGACAGTATCATAAATAAACCCAAATGTGCTCCATTATTCTGTAAGAAAGAGTTTGAAGTTTAGGGAATTACATATGTAGCTGAAAATCCTACATGTTGCTAACTAATGAATAATGTCCAAGAGAAATAAACAATTACTCTATTTTGTTTTATATTTTCTCTCTTTCATCTACTAAAGGAAGACAGGGACATTATTGGCTCCAAACCACTGATGGTTTTATATACTTTTCTGTTGCTATGATAAAACTCCATGACTAACAACCAGTAGAAGAAATGGTTTATTTGGGCTTACAGTTTCAGAGTAATGTAAGAGTCCTCAGGGATAAAAATAACTCTTTCAGGGACATAATTCTTCCAACACTGACACACTTTGTCAACAGCACCATCAACTAGAACCCAAATTTTCAAATGCCCCTGCCTTTGGAGGTAATTTCTCATTGAAGTTCTCACAGTCCTGATGTGTCGCAGTCCTAGGTGGTGACCAGGGAGAGCATGAGTTCCACACAGAACACCAAAGCTTATAACTTTTCTGGTCTTGTAAATACTCTGCCATGACAATTCAGATACCATATTTGTGGCATACAGCATGAGTTTAAAATAATCACTAAGTTGTTGAGATTGTGAGGGCCCTTCAACATCAGCTCCTCTCTCTGCTAACTAGTATACTACTACCTAAGGCGAAATAGTTTTAATTTTATGAATTCTAGATTTAAAAATACTAAGTATGATGTTAATTCTTTAGCTCTAAAGAATAACACATTGCAATATATAAATATTAAACATTGTCAGGACCATGGAAATTTCCATAGAATTTATAGTCCCAGCGCATAAACGTTCAGACATCAGTTCAAAGGATCTGTGATCTTGTCATGGTGCTACATGTTAATGGGTTCACTTTACTGAAGTTATTAGGAGTGATGGAAACTAGAGAAGTGCAATCCAGAGGAAGAGTGAGAGTCTTTACGGCTGTGTCTTTGGGCACTATGTTTTGTGTCTGGCCTCCTTGTCTTGTGTCCTGCTAAAATGTGAACGTCATTTAGTCTGCCACTTGCTTCCACCATGCTGCTCTGATGGCCAGGAAGAGAAGAACAAGTGAACATGGGCTGAAATATCTGAAAAAAACTGAGTCAAAATACATCATTTTGTCCTAAGTTCTTTACCTCAGGTGTCTTGCCATCACACTATTAAAGCTAATACGTTTTCTCTATAAACAAATATGTAAATGAGCAAACAATTGCCTGTGTAACCCAAAACATGCATGTTTGTCAAGTACCACTGTTTGTTTTTATCAATATATCATTAACTTAAATGTACACTCTGCTTTCTGATTTACATGATTTTTCTTGCTTATTTATTTATTTATTTTATGCTCAGCTTACATTCATATTGCCTTTCTCATTATGTTCTTTGTTTTACAGTTATGAGTTGCTCTATATTCGTGTTTTTAATGAACATATGATTTTTCATTAGTAACTTCAATGTTTTAAAGTATTTGAATTGTTTCATTAGATTCTCTTGATGTCTATGGCTAAGGAAATAGCTCAACATAGAGGTGCTTTAAATATCATCTCTGGTCTCTCATTTATATATTTCTTCTTGTTACCTTTGGTCTTGTTCTTCTTGTATTCTCATGGTCTTATTCCTTTCTACTCAGTGATGACATGGACAAAAGAGAGACTTTTGAAACAATCTAAAATAGTTTCTCTCAAAATTGCCAATTGATAACCTGTTACTTATTTTAAGTAATTTCAACACAAATAGTAACAAGCATGGGTGTGTAAGTAAATCTATAGCTCAGAAGTAGAAAGAGAACATCAGCAGAAGAAGCAGCTCACACTCTTGATGTGGTAACCTTTATTGTAATGAACTTAATTAAACACATAACTTACCCATGAAAGGACTCCATAATCTTTCATTTATACTGTCCAAAGTGAGGTTATGAACATAGTGATTTAAAACAGAGGTAGGAAGGGTTGTTTAAGCACTCGGGAGTGTATCTCTCATATTGTGCATACACATCCAACTTGCATATCACAAAATAACCTGTTGAGCCCAGTAATTAATATTCTTGAAATAATTGTGCGGGCTGGACCTCAGTGTATTTATGTGACCCTTCTTTCCTAGGCTTTTATCAAAAGGAATGCCTCGAAGTTTGCTGACTCAATAATTATTATCTGTATAGTGTTCAGATATTAACATCTCAAGAGTTTGTATCACTAATATTCTGTCTAATTTTATGTTAATATTTGTGATAAAATTTAGCTACACTTATTAAAACTGAAATTTTAGTAGCAAGATTGCTGATAAAGTTCTCAGTATCTATATAACTGGACTGAGCACTGAAGACTGTAAACTTCTGTAAAGACTCCTACCTCTTGCCTCCTATAGGGTTTGAATATGAGGGTAATTTGCACAGGACATTCAGTCAGCATTCCATTCAAACCCTAATCAGCAGGGAACTAGATTATCTTGGAGTAGCAAAGAGAAAAGAAAACAGACTGACTATGATGAAATTGAATGATCAGCTTTCGAATAATCAAATTACTATATACAGATTTCATTTCCAACTGGTACAATTCCTTCTAATTTTCTCTTTCATACAAATTTTTGTCAAGCCCTTTCATTTGCTGACCTTTCAAACTCTATTTTCTACTAAATGCCTCTCCTCTCCTTGAGACTTAGTGTAAATGACTTGCCTGACAGATCATTAAGCCCTACTTCCACTGCTCTGCAAACCTCTCAAATAGGGAATTTACCTCACACTGATTCAGTTATTTTATTATCAAGTCAGTCTCCAACAATTCCTGCTCTGAAATTAAGAAGGGATGACTATAATATGATTCTTTCCCCCACTCAAAGGTCCTCACTGGGTTCATATTGAAAGGAATTAGACAAACCTCCATGTGTGCATTTTAATGGGAAACAAAGTAATACCTGCTGATAATACAGTTGTTTCTAAGCCATAATTAACTGTGAGCACAAAAGTGTAGACAGTAATGCACTCTAATCCGATATAAGTATTTTGCTGTGGCAAAGCACTGCAGAGTAAAACAGAATTACTCCACTGGGCCCTAGATCCACTGGTGTGTGCAGGAAAGGCATCGCAAGTGGGCAGGCACTCTTCATCTAACACAACTGATTCCTACTCACTAGGCCCCTGTGCATAGCAGGCCACATCTTACATGCACCCATCTCAAGCTCTATCTCATCAGTCTGAGCCAATGAAAGATTATGGCAGGAGAGAGCTAACTAGTCACATCCGCACTTTCAGTTGATATATAAGTGCACTCTGTGAAAAACCTGAATTAGTCACGATGCACTACAGTTTCACACATAGCTGAGAAATTATCAGCCAACGGTTATGAGGTCTTACTCGATCTACTATAGGTTGGAAATGGTAAACATTCATGAGTCATGTTCATATTTTGCTATAGTGATTGAACAATTTCTTTTCTTTTCTTTTTTTTAAAATTTTTTAATTTATTTTATTAATTTATTCTTGTTACATCTCTATGGTTATCCCATCCCTTGTATCCTCCCATTCTCCCAATTTCTACCCACCTTCTTCCTCCTCTTTGCTGGGGGAGACTCTAATCTCAATCCCGACTGTAGAAGTTTATCTATTTTGTATATTTAATGTTAATGAACTAATACAAAATATGGTATATATTTTCAATTTTAACTTAAATATAATTATACTACTTTTCCTCTTCCCTTACTTCACTCCAATCCATCCCAAACACTCCCTTTAGGAGGGGAGAGGACCAGTGTCTAGAGTAGAAGAAGCAAATTACCCTGCAAAAGTGGCTTAAATACAAATCTGGGTCTTGGGCTATCTGGAAGAAGGTTTAAGGGCATGGAGATAGAGGCAGGCAGTTAAACCCGCTACTTGAAAGACAGACATATACGTTGTTTCAACCTTTTGGTTACTATATGCATGCATTCACTTTTATTTGTCTGGGTCATTGTTCTTAATTATTTTGCAAGCATACCTAGGAAAGGAATTTATAGGTCAATAGGCAATTTTATGTTTACTTTTTTGAGATAATACTATTTTTCCATAATATCTGTAACATTTTACATCACTACAAAAAATACAGGAGTTCAGTTTTTATATCATCATTAACATTTGGTATCTTCTGAGTTGTTATAATGTATTTGTGAGTAAATACTGAAATAAATACCACCAAAGTTTTTGATGATATCTCCATTCCTCTGAGTTGAAAGTGCATTGGGAGTTAACAAATATACTGCTATATCATGTGAGGAAAACATTCTGTATGGCTGTGTTTTTCCTTTGTACTAATTTCAGTGTGACAAAGAATGATTTTTCTTATGTTGAATAACTCTTTCATTCCTGGACTAAATATCACTCAATCACAATTATAATAACATCTCCAAATACATTGTTGGATTCAATTAGATAGTATTTTTAAGGATTTTACTATCTCTATGAGGGAAATGAATGGTTTGTAGTTTCATTGCAGTTTCTATATTTGTCTTGGATACTTATACAATGCTAGGTTTAGAGAATGGGGCAGGTAGGATCTTGAACCTTCTTTAGTTTGGAATACATTGATGGTTTTAACTTTTTATTTAAAAATGTTTGTGGATGTTTAATAATGATGCCATGCATGAGTGCAGTAACCATGTAGGATAGAGAAGGGTAAAAACTCCTGAAACTGGAGTTTAGGTTGTTTTGAGCTGCCAGATACAGATATGAATCCTGGGATATGTACTGGAGTATTCTAGAAGAACAACAGGCATTTTTATCTGCTGAATCATCTCTATAGTCACATGCTGGTGACTTTTGTTCTTTAAAAGTAGGCAGAATTCATCAATGATTTCTGAACTTTTTAAATATAATTAGATTTCTGTTTCAATTTATGTGAGTTATTAGGTCTTTTATAGTCAGTTTTACTTAGATGCATATTAGTAGCAACCTACGAATGTGCAGTTGTTTCATTTTTTAGTATGTGATGGGTAATACATGGATGGTTACTATTAGTAGTAATACTCATGCTATT
>OU015751.1:36049673-36079144 GCA_907169655.1 Acomys percivali | reverse complement strand
CCCCCCCCCCCAGGGGACATAGTCAAATGTGAGGCACCAGAGTTCCTGTGAAAGTTATACCCCACTCTCCACTCAAATGTGGAGAGTGTTCTATCCATTGGCTAGATCTAGGTAGGGGTTTAAAGTTTACAGCCTGTATTGTCCTTGGCTGGTGTCCTAGTTTGAGCGGGACCTCTGGGCCCAAATCTGCCTATCATAATGTTCTACTTGTAGGTTTCTAGGACCCTCTGGATCCTTATACTTTGCTATTTTCCCATGCTTCTCTCATCTAGAGTCCCAATAGGATGTCCTCCCCTCTGTCCCAGTTTCCTGGTAAGTGAAGGCTTTCATAGGACATGCCCCTTGGGCTAGTATGCAGATATATGTGAGTCTATACCATTTGAGTCTTTCTGCTTCTGGGTTAACTCACTCATTATGATCATTTCTAATGAGCAGTCATTAAGTAACCTTGAGTGTGCATAAGGTTAGATTTAGGAAGAGTGATCATATCAGCTGATCATTGGACATTTAACATACATCTGTGACTCCATCTTTATGTAAGAGGTTGACAAAATTCATCACTAGCTTTCTATATTTGAACTACAGTGGAATATAGGAAAACAAACATTTCTATCTTCTTCATGTCATACGTCAGCAATCACAAGTTTCCTGGATGGTTACCATACTTATTCTTTTATTCTTTCCCCACAGCTCCAGGGGATGGAGTAGCCCTATTTGAAAGCTGCCATCTTCTTAATAGGGATAAAAAGGAGAAACACTGATGGGGATGTGAGCTTTTGACATCGTCTTCTCTGATGTAACGACACAATATACTGCTGCCACAAGAGTCAGCAACATGATGGGGCCCTGAACAAGAATGGTCCTCCCACAGTACACTTCCTTACTGTAATGTGATCTGCCATTCTAGTGCTAAAATAAAACCAAGCCTCGTTTTATTTAAAACTGGATAGTTTAAGATGTTAGAATTTGTAATGTAAAACTTTTATGCACAAAAAACCTTTCACACTTACAATGCAAAATGTTTGATGAATTGCTATTCAAATTCAAATGGAATTTCTGTTGCTAATTTCATTGTTTAAAAATGCTGTGGTTATATATGAGAATGAAAAGACATGAAAGAAAAAAATTTTAAATTATTTGGAAACTTCTTTATTCTATTTAGTAAAGTTTATTACTGTTCCTTTACTATTATGTGTTTCATTGACCTATATGTACTATGAGTTAATTTTGTATTATTTTAAGCTGCCTATTCCTTAGTTTTGGAGTAAAACACAAATTAAACTCATTTTAGGGTATTGTATAATTTACTAACCTTCCATGATAGGATATTTGCCACCTTACTTTAATTTCTAGTGTTTTCTTTAATGTGTATGTATTAGGTTCACAAAAAATACATTGCTAATTGGAAATTTCTTGGGCATTTTAGGCAGGTATCCAAGAACTGACCTGGTACTCAAGGTCTATGCAAGTTTTTAGGTGGTCACAGTATTGACTGCTCAGTATGTAGGTTTTGGAACACTGATGACAAACCTGCAACCAGACATAACATTATTTTAGCTGCAAACCAGTATGTCGTATTAGCTATTTCATGTTGGTTTAATCCCATCAATTTGATACACCTCAAAGCAACAGATTTGTTTCTAGATTATACTTTGTAACAAAGGACAGCAAAATTTTAACTTATCAATGTTTAGGTACAAACAAATCAACCAGTTTGAAATGTAGAGAGTGTTTCAGTTAATGCTTAAATACTACTGTTAATGAAGAATTGATCAACATTGCAAAGAGTGATTTTATGTTGAAAAAAATAGAAGATGATCATATTACATAGTAAGAATCTCACGTACTTTAAGAATGAGGGAACAGCACTCAGAGAGGCAGAGGCAGGAAGATCTCTGTGAGTTCCAGGCCAGCCTGGTCTACAAAGCGAGGTTAGGACAGCCAAGGCTACACAGAGAAAGCTTGTCTCAAAACAAAACAAGACAAACAAAAAAGAAAGAGAAAATGAGAAGCAGATGAATTTGGAGAACTTAAGTCATACACCAATAATATTACATGTTGATTTCAAAAATCTAGTTATAATAAAAATATAAAATTAGGTAAGTGTAATGAGGTTGATGAGCAATAATTGCCAAAATGGAATTTTCAAATGCATGGCAACTGTATGTAAAGTGGAGAGGTTACTTCTATTTTACAGAAAATAAATAAAAATTTGATTATTGAGTGAACTATCATCCACATGGTTAATTTAACGTAGAAAAATCATATTATAAATGAGTAATGCTAATTTGTTACTTTGTTGCATCCCACAACATTTTGCAGAGAAATGAAGGAGGTAATGGGCAATAACATTTGTGCATAAAATTTGTTCAAAGCTTAGTAAGTACCAGACAGAATGCTAAATTCTTTTACATGCCTCATTTGATCTAATCCTCTTAGCTTCTCTATGAAGTACCATGATTTTTATATACTTTATAAAATATAAAAACTGGCTTATGGAAATAAAATGATTTTCTGAAGGTATAATTTTAATACATTTTATGAAATTTTATTAGAAAGAAAATTATTTTCTGTTTATGTCTGTGAGAATATTGGAGTCACGTGTAGTTTGATAACAACTTGAGGTCAATTCATGAAGGCTGTTAAATCCCGTAGCCTATGGATGTGTCTCTGTTTTTCTTCCTTCCATCTTTCCTTCCATCTGGCCTTCCTTCCTTCCTTTCTTCTGAAAGCATGTGTAGAGGTCATGTCTTTCCCAACATTTTTCATTGTGACAACAGTTATGGTGGTGGCTCACAAGGGAGAAATTTGCTGAATATTAGACATTTTCTAGAGCTGGAGAAGGAACATGGAATATGCAGATATGTAAAACTGAGAAAATGCAAGTGTGGTGTATACACTGGATGGGAGTATAACACACTTAGGAGCTTTTATTCCTGATAAAAGGCGGGTGAGGGACAGGTTACAATCTAGGTTGTGAACATAAAAAAGATATAATTAAAATTTGTCTGGAGTTTGCTCTGAGACTTCAACAAAAATATAGATCTGAGTAATATTTACATTCAATGAAAGAAGTCACCAGGTTTCATTTTTTTTGCTTTTAAAATTAGGTTTTTCTACATTGCTATTCTTCCATGGTTCTCTCCTACAAGTAGAACATTATGATAGGCAGATTTGGGTCAAGGGGACCCGCTCAAACTAAGGCACTAGCCAAGGACAATACAGGCGGAAAAATTTAAACCCCTACCCTGATCTAGCCCATGGACAGGATAGTCTCCACATTTGAGTGGAGAGTGGGATATGACTTTCTCAAGTACTCTGGTGCCTCACATTTGACTATGTCCCCTGGAGGGGGAGACCTAGTGGCACTCAGAGGAAGGACAGTAGGTCACCGAGAAGAGACTTGATACCCTATGAGCATATACAGAGGGAGGTAATCCCTCTGAGGAACAGTCATAGGGGAGGGGAATAAGGGGAAAATGGGAGGGAGGGGTGAATGGGAGGATACAAGGGATGGGATAGCCATAGAGATGTAACAAGAATAAATTAATAAATAATAAAAATTTAAAAATAAAATAAAATAAAATAAAATTAGGTTTTTAAAAATATGATTATTGATCCCCTTATTCTGATTTTTTTGGGAGGTGTAAAGCAGAATGTCTGCTCTCTACATCACACAATAAGGCAAAGCTTGAAAAACAAGAAAGGGTATCTGTGCTCCCGGAAAGTCCCATTACGTCCTTTCAGATAAAAATTCATCAGAGAAACAGTGAGAGCAGAGCACTCTTAACCTCTGAATTTAGAAAATAGAATGCTCCCCTTGTACATTTGAAAACAGCCACAGCAACTCACAAATATGTAAGAAAAAAACTAAGAGAAAGAATACAATCAATTTTAAAAAATGGATCAGTAGGAAGCCAGAATGTTTGGTCTATACAGTATATGCTGAGCAAAAATACCTTAAAGAACACAGGGCACACGTCAGACAGAGTGAAAAGGCACAAAAAGAAAAAATAAAAAAGATGAGGATCATTTTACAGAAGAGCTAGCCAGGGTCACCAAAGAGAGCAAAATCACCAGACAAGGTGAAGAGGAAAAGGGAAGAGAAAAAAAAGAGGAGAAGGAGGTATCAGTCAATTTACAGAGCAACACACGGCAGATAAAGGAGCCTGCTCATTATTTTATAAAAGATGCGTATACACACACACACACACACACACACACACACACACACACACACTTACCCCTGAGGAACATGCTCTAAAACAACTCCTAGAGTGACTATACAAATAAAATAGAAACAGCTAAATGTAAAAGTCGAGAGGAGTAATTGCCTATCTTGGCTGGCTGTACAAGAGACTGATGCGTCTTAGGACATTACCCCATGAAAGGAAGGTGTTTCGGAGTAAAGAAGATTTCCGTCATTAGAACAATGAAAAAGCAAAGTTGCTGAACATCTCTTGTTGGTTCTGTGAATACATCATGCATATTTTATGAAATATGAAGGAAATTCATGTCTAAATATTTTTGTCAAAATGGAGTATATTTTTATAGTTTCAGATAGAGATGATACTAATCAGGTAAAAGTAAGCAAGCAAATAGTTCGATAGTAGCCAATTTTTCTGTGGCCACAAAATGATAATCCGTGCATAAATATTTATGAGATTGTGTGTTACGTTAGCCTCAAAATCTCTATGAAAGTTTTGACTTTGAACTCCTTTTTCTCCTTATTCTACCTCTCAAATGTTGGGTTTGGAGGTGTGTAACATTATGCCTGTCTCCATGTATTTGTTTATAGTGAGACATCTACACATGTGATATGTAGATAAACACAGTATATATTATACGATGTTTTAATGTATGCGTGCACATAAGCCTTTGTCCTTCTTTTAAAGTAAAGCATTTTGTCTTACATATTTCTCCTCAGAAAATCTTAGTACCAGACAATATGTCAATTTCTACCTGTATTTTTATGTTTGTTTTCTGTAGCCCTCATAATGAAAAGGTGGTAGTTAATGCACTGCTTTGTATGCACTAAATTTTTGAGTTTATATAGGCCATAGAATTTTTAGTTGCTTCATTTTAATTGTTTCATGGTGCCTGCTGTTTATTAAGAAAATATCTGATATTTAATGTTATAGAGCTAAACCAAGAGATAAAGTTGCTAAAATTGTCATTTCAGGAAGAGGCCCTAGGGATGGAATGTGTGCGAAGGGGATTATTTTATGGGATGTTCACTTATCTTTATGACTTGATGTAAAACCAGCACATCCCATAGGTACCATAGTGAAATGTTTTTTATTACAGATTATGAAAAACCCAGAGGGAAGAGTACAACAATATGGGCTATGAGGCCTGGTAAAATATGTTTATCTATTCTACTATTAAAAACAAAACCAAAAACAAACAAACAAACAAACAAAGAAAAAGCCTTGGAACACAGCAGATTGCATTGATAGTATTCCTACTATGATGGGTGTTAACATGGGACCCAGAGAATTCATTCAGGTTTGAGAAGTAGAAACTGGTGCTTATTTCAATGATGAATGCATTTATCCTTAATTTCAGAGACATATATTCTAATAAGATTTTGCTACATCAGACTATAGGATTGAGAAAAGAGACTGGTCATTCTTGCTGAATGCAGTTTATTGCATATATGTGTAATTATATAAATGTATATGTAAAAGAATAAAAATTATAATAAAAATAAAAAAGAAAGAAAAGAAAGATTGTGATTTCAGAGTGATTTGTGTCAGTGATTTTTCTCTTTAGTCTATGCAAACCTTTGTAAGATAATAATTCTTTTAAGCAAAGCCCTGTGCCTATATGGAAACATCGAAGTGTGTCCTTCAGAGGGAGGCTGATTGTTTTTCTGATCAGCAGCTAGGATTTGATGCAGACTCTCTGAGTTCTGCTTGGATACTCTATTGTAGAAATGTTATAACGTTAATTAAAATGTGATTTTTATCAGTGGGTGGAGGTAAACACATGTGCATGTGTACAGAGAGAAATGTTGCTATTTATAAATTCACAAGCATAAAAGTGAGCATCAAGAGTAAGGGTAAGCATACCCTTGTATGAAGGAAGAACAAAATATTTGGGGAATCATTATAGTTAAATAAAGTTGATGCTAATAACCCTTTATCTCTTCACATAGGGTTTGATGAGCAAATTTAGCATAGTAGCAACACAAAACTCATACTTGAAAATTGTTATTCTCTCTCCAAATCTTCTCTCTTTCATCTTGACATGGTAACCACAGTGGAGGCTACCTCTGGGTGCTGCAGCCTGTGACAATATGATACTGAAATGGAACTCATTGTCCTTTTGTTTTGTTTTATTTTGTTTTAAAATTAATTGTTTTGAAGATTTTCCCCAATCCTGTGAGTTATAGGGAAGGTACTTAGAATTGGGTGTTTATAACTGATTTGACACATTGCTATCATTTCTGAAAACGTTTTGTTAAGGACATAAGGATTATTTGCCATAAGTTATACTAATAAGAAATACAAAAAAAGTTTATTTTAACTGGGGGAAATTCTGCCATGAAAGTCTGATACTTTTAGATTGTAGTTGGATGTTTTTTAAAATTGAGTAAATGATATATAAAAACTTCATGATTTGAAACAGACTTACATGTTTTAGTATTAATACTGAGGCTATAATTTTAATGACACAGAGGACATCAAAGATCACACATTATTGTTCAGTTAATATGTTGCACTTTTGTTATTCTTACACACATAATTATAAAACATTGTTAGTTTATTACTTATCTTCATAACTTATATGCCATAAGGATAGTAATTGAGGAACTCAGATTTTTATAGTTGATTCAATTTCCTAAGATATACTCCACACATTCATTCACATATATGTACAGTCTGATTGCTTTTATTATGTTGACAAAGTCTTAAATGTGGAACTTAGTTTCAGGACAGCTGTAAGAGATTTGCGTACCAGCCACATGATGTTTTCCTCACCTGAAGGTAGGATGAGGAGTTGAGCAATAGGGGCTTTAAGAGATTCTGCAGCAGTAATATCTGAGCATGCTTTCTCTAGGGGACATAAGAATTCCTGGAAAATGCCTGTGCTGATGCTAAGGGGACACAGGCTACGTTTGCAATATTTCTAAATGTTGTTGTTGTTATTGTTGTCTGTTAATGAGGTAATGCTGAATGGAGTATGAAGAGGACTTTAGAAACAGCAAAGAGTGATTGGAGGAGGGTAGTGACATTATGCAACATAATGCACCAGCATTTGTTGCAACAAAAACAGAGTTTTTATGTTAATTTTTAGAGTGGTATTTTTTTAGAATCAAATTCATTCATGTGTTCTGAATTAATTTTTTTATTTCAAAAGCTTTAAAAAATCCAAAATCCAATAAACACTACAGTTTCACAACATAATATAGTTTTAAAGTACTCTCTAATGACGACAAGTTTTGCTCACTCGCTCTCTTCTCTGTCCCTTTTCTCTCTTTAATTCCTACATGTCTATCAGACTATTCTCTCTCTCTCTCTTTCTCTCTCTTTCTCATCTATCTATCTATTCATCTATCTATCTATCTATCTATCTATCTATCTATCTATCTATCTTCTATTTGACATCACTCATTTCTCACCAAAAATGAACTAAAATTGATTTATTGTTGTAGATTCTCAATATATGTTCTCTAGCATGTTCCATGCATATTCTCAACTTTCCCCATGAGTTCTTTGTAAGTATGAACTCAGAATATTAGTTAACCAAACTGATTAGTGAGTTAAAAACACAAGAACGGATGCTGAACATTAAGTGTTTGATAAAAATTCCACTGATTTGATAAACAGGTTTTCAGAAAGGCCATGTAATCCCATAAAACTGATATTGACTTAAAATAGAAATATTTTCAATACAGTTATAAGTTAATGTATGCAAAAATTTAAAATTGAGCATAAATCTCAGAATATTGAAAATATTCAACTATCTTCAGTAATGGGTATTAATAATGTTGCATTACTACTAATAAGATATTATCACATAAAATGATTAAATAGATGTTTAAAGGGAAATATTTTTCAATTAGGCTTTGTGCTATTGAACATTTTGAGGAACTTTCTGTCAAAATCTGTGTGTAATAAAAGAGTTAAAAATGATAAAGAATGTAGAATAACTTGAGTTCTGAAATTAAAATCAACTTAACATTTAATATATAGTTTATGTATGTATTTAAGTGTGTGTGCATATTTATTTATTTATATGTACATACAGGATTACGTGGAATCATACACAAAATTGGTTCATTAAAAATCTCCCATTATCCATTCTTCTACTGAGGGACACTTAGGCTGTTTCCATGTTCTGGCTATTTTGAATAAGGCTGCTATGAACATGGTTGAGCAAATTTTCTTGTTGTATGCTGGAGCATCTTCTGGGTATATTCCAAGGAGTGGAATAGCTGGGTCTTGAGGAAGCCCTATTCCCATTTTTCTGAGATAGCACCAATAGATTTCCAAAGTGGTTGTACTAGTTTGCATTCCCACCAGCAATAAAGGAGTGTTCCTCTCTCCCCACATCCTCGCCAGTATGTGGTGTCGCTTGAGTTTTTGATCTTAGCCATTCTGATGGGTGTAAGATGGAATCTCAGAGTTGTTTTGATTTGCATTTGACCTTGTCCCCTGGAGGGGGAGACCTGGTGGCACTTAGAGGAAGGACAGCAGGTTACCAAGAAGAGACTTGATACCCTATGAGCATATACAGGGGGAGGTAATCCCCCTCAGGAACAGTCATAGGGGAGGGGAATAAGGGGAAAATGGGAGGGAGGGAAGAATGGGAGGAAGCAAGTGATGGGATAACCATTGAGATGTAACGAGAATAAATAAATTAAAAAAACTCTGAGGAATTAAAATAAAGATTTTTATGGTCTTTGATGAAAAAAAATCCCCCATTAATTAATGTTACTAACTGTGAGTATGCATATTTTGCAAATATTGTCATATAATATAATTTCTAATAAAAATATTTTACAAGGTCTTTAAAAATGGTTTAAACAGATTCTGAACCAAAAACATATTGAAGTAGGGGATAAAAATATAAAGTTTTTGCGATTGGAGGATGGCTCAGTGGTTAAGAGTGTAGAGTACTGTTCCATAGCACTCAAGTATGATTCCAGGCAGTCATGTAAGGTGAGGACAAACACTTGTAACTCTAGCTCCAAAAATTCTGATGCTCTGGCCTAAACAGGCATAGCACATAAGTACACACAAGCAACTTTCTAAAAAGTTAAATAAAAAATATACAAAGATTAGAGTGTTGGGGACATTTTTGTTAGATGCACGCAAAGAAAAGGCATAATTATAATGTTAGAATTTTGTATTCTCTGTGTCAATAAGCTGCCACCTCTTCTTTTTCTCTAAAGACACTAAATCCAGAACTATAAGTCCTGAGGTGGACCTATACACACCAAGGGTCATGTAAAAAATAATAATTCTAGATTGAGTTCTGTATTCCACTACTAAATAGATAATATAGAAAAGGATGTATAACTGCCCAAGAAGTTGCACTGGAAATCATTTTGTTTGTTTCTTTTTGTTGTTGTTGTTTGTTTGTTGTTTTGTTTTATATTAATTATTTTTATTTTTTACATAAACATTTATATTATTCCATACATATACAATAAGCTACCTACACAAGAAGAACCATGAGATAATCAGGAATAATGTAGATGTTACATTCTTAGTGTTTTGGCTATTCGTATTTTACAGACTTGAAGAAAACATCTATGTACAAAATTCTATACCAGTGAATTAAAAAAATCTTGTGAGTGACAATTAAGGCATTAAGTTAGGAGTAGATTAACTAATCTACTTTTTGTTATATCTTCCTTATATATTTCTATATTTCCCCTTCTTTCTCTTCAATTCCCAGCTCCAAATCTAAGAATGGAAGATAAAGGAAAAGAGAGACATCCCTGAGTCCAACCTTGTTTACTCTCTAAATAAGATCAATAATAAATTATAACCAACTTCCATTAAAAATAACCCTCTATAGTCCAAGAAAGCAACCAAAGTCTTAAACTCTTAAAGGAAATGAGGCATTGTACTCTTAAGGCTTCTTCCAGCTGATTTGGGATGAATATCTTTGTAGGGGTCCAAATAAAATTGGGAAAATGGTTTAACAAGCTAAGAATAGCACTTGTGGTCCAGTTTCTAAATGATGAGAAATTCAAGGCTTAATTGGACTCCTTTGAGGGACAGTCTGAATTAATTGTTGGACCAATTGGGGTTTGAAGCTTTCTTCAAAGATGTCCTGAGAGCTGCCTCAAGATGGCTCAGAAGTCTGTTCTTCCAAAGGTCCTGAGTTCAATTCCCAGCAACCACGTGGTTGTTCACAACCATTTATAATGAAATTCTGTGCCCTCTTCTGGAATGCAGGTATACACAAAGGCGAAACACTGTATACACTGGAAATCTTGGCCCTTAACCTATTACCTACTAAAGATCCAAAATGCTCATGAGTTGCACAGGTGCATCTGGTCTCATTTCTATTTGTTTCAGTTAGATGTATTTCATTTAATATAGCCTAAGCACATGTAACGTCTGGTAGGTTATCTTGCCTTTAGTTTTCTTCAGAATTATCTAGGCTCTTCCTCAGTCTCACATATTCTTCGCCTTCATTCACAGGACAGGTTTAGAAGTTCACTAACTTAGGAAGGATGGCTGACCTATGAGCTTCAGGGATCGGCATTTCTCCATACACTCTCTACATTTCCAGAGCTTAAAGTACAGCCAAGTATGTTTTCTTTTAAGTTTATTTGTTTGACATGGACTAAGGGCAATGACTCTGCCTCTTGGCCCATCACTCACGAGCCATCTTCTTGATCCCATTCTTCATTACATTGGAACAGAAGGGGAATTCTTTAGGGAATCTAGTAAAGTAAAATAGAGAAGAAAGTGGGAGGAAGATGAAGAGAGACGATGGGATACAGGTGATCTCATCCAAGAAATGGGAAAAGGAGGCCTCTTTGTGGGGACGGAGGGAGTTAAATACAGAAGGTTGGTAGAGTAAAAGTAAAGGTGTCTGGAAAGCCACAAGGAATCATACTACTGGTGATTTACTTTACAAGTTCTATAACACATGCAATTCTATTTTTAAAGATACATAAAGTTTTTATTTATTTTTTATTTTTTTATATTGGTAAGGCTGTTTATTTTTTAATAAGAAAATCAATTCAAATGGGTGAGGTAACAATTACTAAGACATAATGTTTTTTAGTTGACCTCAAGATCACTAGATACAAAATACATTGCAGTTCAGCATCTTGCCATTCTGTCTAATCTATACTCCTGGCGAGTTAACATTGTCTCATGAATGTATATTATATTTATGCAATAATTACTCTCAACTACATCATAAGAAAAAATACAATAATATCTGTTATTTAATAATATCGCATTGAAGTTTCACAGGAACTAATACCTGACCTGCAGAATTCCTTTATTTGGACCCGTTGAAACTTTCCATATTCTAGTTAAAGTGATTTAATATTATCAGTTAAGTAAGACAACAATGTTGGAGTCATTTCACATTCTACTTAGTATTGTACTATATTAAACATAGCTCTGTTGTCTTTTGAAGAAATGCTAAATCTCAGCTCTCTCAACAACTTCTGCACAGACATCAAACATCCAAGCCACTCTGAGACTTTCTTCTGGCTCATCACCCTGGTGTCCTGCCTCTCTTCCACCTTACTTTCCATGTCTCAGTGAGTCTGTTCTTCATCCTTAAGCCAGAATGAATATGTGAAAATACAAAGAAGCCAGTACAGTGCCCAAAATGATCACAGACTTGTGCTTCTTCATAAGCCAAAGCCACAGACTTGATCTTGACTTACAAATCTCCTCACCATATATTCTTCCACCTACACCCAACTTATCTGGCCACCTCTCTAGGCTAATCACTTTCTACCTTTTTTGACTCATGGATCTCTGGACACGTTGGCTTGCTACATTATCCTCAGGAGCATGCCATGCTTTTTATCACATCAGAACTTATGTCTTGCTTTCTTTTTTTACATTGTTCTTCGTTCAAATATCCAAATCGTGTCTGTCTTTATACCTTCTAGTTTCTGCTCATCTAATGTTTGAGTAAAGTCTCTCTTGACAATTCCTGATTAAATTTAAAGACTATTAGACATTTCTCTCTGTACTAATACTAAACTACACTTTCTATCCCTTTTTCCCACTCCATTTATACTTTCACATATTTTTATTAAACATTTTTATTCTTTACATATACATTTATGTTATTATATATACAATAAACTATCTATAGCAAGAAGAGCCATGGCACAATCAGGTATTATATAAATGTCCCATTCTTAGTGTTTTGGCTATTTGTATTTGACAGCCTTGAAGAAACCATCTTTCCTACCTTTGTGTGTCTAAAATTCTGAATGTAAATCAATATCCATATATTTATTATTATAATTTATTCACATTACATCCTGATTGTTATCACCTTGCTCTTATCTTCCAGTTTCTACCATCCCCTCCCTCTTCTGCGCTCCACTCTCTAGACTTCTAAGTGGGGATCCTCCCCCAACTTCTTATCACAGTGTATCAGATCTCATCAGGGTAGCCTGCATCCCTTTCCTCTGTGTGTCCCTAAGGCTGCCCCACCAAGGAGCAGTGATCAAATTGCAGGCACCAGAGTTCACGTCAGGGGCAGTTCCTTCACTCTGCCCTCCCCACACACATTGAGAATGAGCTGTCCATCAGCTACATCTGAAAAGGGAATCTGGTAGTTTGCATGGATTGTCTTTGATTAGTGCATTAATTTGTGCAGGCACCCTGGGTCCAGATCCCCTGGTCTGGGTGGTATCCCTGTGGAGCACCTGACCCTTTTCCAGTCCTGCCACCCCCCCTCCTCCACTCTTCCATAGAACTCTCAACTCTGCCCAGGGTCAGCTTGCAAGATGCAGTATCTGTCCCTAACCCATGAAGAGAGGAGTTTTTCATATAGAGTTTTAATGAACTTTTCTCATCTGGGCTAATTGTGCTCCCTTCAAGCAAAGACCATCTAGCAGAAATCTAAGTACCAGACAGGAGAAGTCCTCTATTGAGTTATTGGCTAAGGCAGTACAAGAGATTTCCTCAAACATATAGTCTATCACTTTTGCTTTTGATCATCCTCTTTTCCTGCAGAGGTGAAAAGCCTATTGATGAAGAGATCGTGAACTTCAGAAACATAGCCCAAAACTCTCTGAGCTGGAATTGATGTGAATATCCTTCGCTGAGAATTAGCTTTTGTGGTATTAGAAGGCACCATGCAAGTTCCAAAGAAAGGAGAAAACCAACAGCCCTACCTAGCTATGAACCTATGAACCACATAAAAGACCAGCACGGTCCAGTAACTCTAACGGTGTAATAGTGTCACATATACCTTGACAGTAACTCTGTAATTATACTTAAGACCTGTTCCACAAGTAGGAAGCTATGTCTAGCCTCAGAAACTTAGCTAAATATTTAGTGCAAGTGAAGTCATGGCTAATGGAGGAGAATCTGCAACCAGTAATTTCCTTAACCAGCATAATTCCTAACAACAATCTGCAAACATTTGTCTTTATACCACAGAGAAGTACAGTCCTTGCTCCTTATCATCTTTTCAGCAGACAGAGTACAATACAGAAAATGATAGCCAATTAAAATGCAGAGTTTTGGAGCCCAATACCAGTAGATACATCTTCAAAGTTTTGGTTTCATTTTTTTAGACTATTGTCTTCTGGTCCTTTTTTTTTTCTCTCTCTCTTTTTGTATTTTTTATTTATATTCTTTATTTCTTGTCCAAAATTTAAGGCAATAATTTCTACAGGCTTATTTATAATGTGTAACAGAGAGAGAGGCAGGGGCAAAATCAATAAATGTTGTGTTTTTTAAACAGTGATATATTGGTTATAATATTAATGTTATTTTTTTATTGTCTTCAACTTCCTCTGATTAACCCTCCCTGAAATAAAGCAAAAGCTTTTTTTTCCTTTTATATAATACTATTTTTGGACATTCACTCTTTTTTTATTATTTTATTGGATTTTCAATAATATTTTTAGATACCTTCATATTTTATTAGATTGTATTAATTAAATATTTCTATATCAATTTGTTCATATTTTGAGGCATTTGATCAAAAAGGAAATGACCTATAATTCATTCCTGTATTTGAAATTCTTTTGGTATAATAAAGGTAATAAATTAATTGGTTCATAGATCATTGTAAGAAAAATGAAGGTCTGAATTAAGAATATAGCTTAATAGCTCACCATGTGGTCAATGTGTATTATGCTCTAGGTTAGATTCAGAACTGCAAAATTATAAAATAAAAATGACACATAGTGAGCTGTCATTTAAAAATAAATCTTGTTTAAAAATAGTTCTTAATTTGGGTCTTTTAAAAAGGACTTTATACAATGTGCTCTTGAAAATATCTGTGCCATTATGTCTCTGTCTCAGTCTCCCCTTGTGGCAGATTAACTTTATCAGAGGAATTTACTCTGATTTATTTCTGTCTACTCTACAGGAAAACTATACAAATAAAGAACCCTCTCACTGTTCTGTTCATCTTTGGTACACCATCACAACACACTCTGGTGATTATGTTCACAATTGCCTGCAATAAATTGTGCACCACACCTTTCCCACAGAGACCTCTGTTGCTAGGCAACCCTTCAAACCTGTACATGTGTATGAGTTTTCACATCTATCCTATGAAGGGTAGATGTGAAGAGGGAGAGGAATGCCTCGTGAAGCTATTTGGTTATGTGTGCTGTTTCTGGGGTAGGGAATTCCTAGGATCCTGAATCAATGAGCTCTGTGGATGAAGGGGTGTGGGTTGGAGGTTCCTATGCTCGTCACACACCACTCTTGGTGCTTGCCTTGTGGGGGCGTGTGTTAATTGAGAAGGGCGATATGAATGTTTTCAATTTGTGGAGTCTATTAGATACAACCCCTTGCAATGGGAAAGGGCCTAATTATTCGAAGGGACATTCCTACATAACAATGTGAGGAAACAGAAATGCAAATGGAAGCAATGGTGTGTGAAAGCCAGAAGATATTCTTAGGTGGTGGTAATCACATTAAATGCTGGCAAAATTAGTAAATAGGAATGTGCATTTTCTTTAATACAATAAGTTACAAAGTTACTTTCAACAACATAAGTAGGACACATGTCAGGAAATTTTACTGCCTCCTTTATAAGTATGGTATCCTTTCAGTCACAGGGAATCTTCTAATACTTTTAATGTTCAATTATTCTTCTGCTTAGATGTAGAAACCAAAAAATTCTTCCTATGAATTTTTAACAATGGATTTTCTATGTTTTGAAGATAATGTCTATATTTCAATTTATATATTATACCATTCATTTTCATTATTATTTATTTAACAGGAAACTTGATCTGTGTGATCCTACACTAATTGAATTAATACCACTGACTATGGAGTGAGTTTGCACATTGCTAAGCTGTTTGTTTTACCATAGCCAAAATATTCCCTCTCCCCAACCATGTTAACCCTGAGAAAATGTCAACATTGCTGTGTTATCTTTCAGGCAAAGGCATTGGTGAGCCAATTTACTACAAATAGAAGCCTTCAGCAAGTCAAACTCTGAGCTGCCTGAAGGAACACACTTATTGAGGTAATTGAAAACAATTTTGGAAACAACTACTTGAAGTAAATTCTGTCACTTCAGTGGCTCAAAACTGAGGAAGAATTCTAAGTTTGCTTGTGGGAAACAAGTAGAATACATGAATACAGCAATTTTCTCCATGTCACTATATTGCCAATAGCCAAATACAATAATATTTACTGTTTATTCTCTCTCCCTCCCTCCCTGCTCTGTTAACAATTAGCATTACTTCTCCAAAAATAAAAACAGAATGACTTCTTACATAAATCTTGGATAATATTCAGAAATACATCCTGTTATATTACACATTTTTCTCTTTGTTGTTGTTTTGTTGTTGTTCATGTGAAGGGAACAAATATTTCATACAAAGTAGCAAAATTTACTTTCTCATATTTTTTTTTAAAAAATCCTCATCACTCATATTCACACTTGCTTGCCAAGCCAGCTACTTGAAGCTGTGATATCACTGCTATGACACTGGAAAAGTTCGAATGAACAAACAGGAATGGTGGACAGGTTTTGTTTTCTCTGGTGAGGTACCAGAACCGCTTGTCTTCAGATTATTTTAGGGTATGGCTTTGAATTGCATTGAAATTAAAGGCCATATATCTGCACACATAAAGCCTTGAGCATAGTTTTATTTACTGCTGAATAATTGACTATACATCCAAAACACTGTGACGTTGAATCGGAAACTTCTTGAAGTATGCTGAGAAATTGTCAACTCAAAACTTTCCAATTTTGATTTCTTATTCTAATATCCCCATTCCTTGAGCAACATGCCACTTCCATTCTTATTTCATTCCACATCCAGGAAATAAAAATCAATACTATGGTTCCTTCAGTGATCACAACTACTGTTAAGAAGAAAAGTTGGTTTTATGTCTTAATAATATTGGGAGGTTTTCACTGAAACTCAAAAAGGTGTTTCATGGGAACACTTGTTTATGCTAAAAGAAATATGGAATATTTTCTCTAAATAATAAAATAAATACCCAGTCTCAGAATTGTATTACAGCTAATGAGTATATGCTTATTTCTCTAGTGCAAGGCAAAGATAGCATTTGTGTGCATACTCGGCAACACTGCGTATTTTAAACATATAACGGAGATTGGGGAATTCCTGTTGAAGGAAGGTGGGCTTGAAGCTGCATTTCTGGGAGGGAGTGAATGAAAGTAGTGAACAGAAGAAGGAATTCCACTCAAAGTGAGGAAGAGTGGGCAATGCAAATCACAAAGGTTGATGTAGAACTGCTGAACAGTGTGTGAAATGGAAGAGGTACTCTGCAGAAGACTACCAAGCAGCACACATGCAAGTGATTCCCCACCAGAGAGAGAGAAAACAGATGCCTCATTGAAACTATAATCTGGACATCAGTAGTTAAACATATTTGCAGTCCTGGCTGGAGGACAATCCCATAGTCCTTGCGTGCCTCCAATCAAGACTGGGCTCTGCTGAAGTAGCAACTGTTCTAATGCAGGTTAGCTGTGGTAAAGGGGTCTGTTTCCTCATCCTCTTGTCTCAAAAGAATGTGACCACGCAGGTTCTTGGGAGAAAACTATTGTTTAAGACTCTGCTGTATTAGAGGATGATAAAGGGACCAATTTCAATCCAGGGATCCTGAGTCATCTTACCCAGGCCCATGGGTGGGAGAGGAGGCTGCATAGATCAGGGGAGGGCGGAATAAAGAGATAGTGAGGAGCTCTGGCAGCTGCAGATTCCAGCTGTGACAATATCTGTAGTCAGTAGCTCACAAAGCAAAGAAAGGAGCCCTGTAATAACAGACCTCATTGTTCCTGCTACTTCCCCCATATCCTCACTCAGGATACAGACTTTGATTTAGGTATTTGGCACTAAAATGTGCAGATTGGAAAATCTGTGGAGTGAGGCTCTACATGTTATATGTTGTCTCAAATTCTAGGTGGTCAAAAGTGGCTTCTGGGTGCACACAGTAGGATAACTCTGGAGTGATTAGAGTAATACTGAACAACTGAGCTGTAACCAACATGGCCTTAACACATTTAGAGAGCATGCAATAACCAGAAAATAATGGTAATAAAAAACTCAATGAATCAAACAAAAGACATAGTAAAAAGCCATCCAAATAAACTATGCACTTGAGAAGAAAGATATTAGTCTTTCTCCTATGTGGTAATTTGAAAAATTACTATGAGAGATTTTAATAGAAAAATAATTATAGCCACAACTTCAAAACTACTTTAAAGCAAAAAGAGTAAAGATTTAAGAATTTGCACTATCAAAGAAGCTGAGGTAAAATTAAGGGCATAGATAATTATTCAGTATAGCCATAATATACAGGTTTCCAATTCCTGAGGCAGGAGTATGGACATCTAATCATAAGAGGCATGCATGTAAAACTTCAAATACACATGACCAGATTAGCTTCTCCATGACACATAATAATCAGAATCTTCAAACTAAAAAATAAAATATATTATAATCATGAGCAAATAATTCCAGTTGATTTACAAAAGAAAATGCAGCAAAATTTTGAAATTTTTAACATTGATCCTAAGTTCTAGAAAACCATGTAATGATATATTTCAAACTTTGAAAATAAATAACTGCAGTAAAATAAGTATAACCAGCAAAAATATATTTTAACCTTGGGAAAAAAGTAGAACATTTCAAAGCAAGTACAAACTGGAGTAATGTTGAACACCAAACCAGTAGAAGACACTCAAGGGTATCCTGTCAAAAACAAAACAAAACAAAACAAAACAAAATAAGACCGTCTCAATTATGAGATATCAAAAAAGAATAAACTGATTGAGAAAAATAGATGAATACAGGTCAACAAGGAAGTAATCAATTATGCCTGTTTACATAAGCTGGCAAACCTTACTTTGAATATAAAAGATGAAAGAAACACTACTGTTACAGTCAACTAGAAAAAAGGATAATAACTAGAATCTATAAACATTTCTTCATAATAACCCTAAATGAAAATGATTTTAAACTTACAGCTAATGACAAAGAATGCCTTATCTGGATTAGAAAGTAAGGCCCCACTATCTGTTATGTTTGGGTTATACTCTTCTCTGGCAAAATTACAGATGAGCTGAGAAATGAGGAACAAATATCATTACACCAAGCAAATGGAATCTCAAAATTAGTGCACTTAGCTATTTCAATATTTGCTGGAGTAGACTCTAATACAAATTAATCAAAAGTGATGAATCAGGTCACCATATATTACTAAAAGGAATATTCTATCAAGAGGGCATAACAATTTAATTTAACATTATATAGTTTTCAAATGTTAAGTATCTTTATTTCACAAATGAACACAAATGGAATACAAAAGATATACATATGCATACTAATAGCACATTACCTCAGTGCTCCATTCATCATCCAGACTAAAAATTAAAAAAAAAAAAAAACCTTTAGATTTAATTTACACTAAGCATCAAATATACTTGAATAGAAGGACTAGTCTAAATTTAAGAATTTAAGAATACAATTTCTCAGTAGTCCTAGAAATTTTCACTAAAGTAAGCCTACTATTAAGCCATGAAATCTTATAGCAAATGTACCATAGTTAGTTGCATATCTCATCATATCACAGTGAAGTAAAATTAGAAATCAATAACAAAAAAGTATAGAAACATATGGAGTTTGAATAATACACTGTACATTGGCCAGTGGGTCACTGAAGATATCCCATAGGAAATCCAAAAGCTGTAAGAATCAAATGAAAATGAAAAAAATATTAACTTGACCTCTGGGGACAGCTGGTGTTCTGAAAGTAAACTTCGTATCTACAAATACTTATGTAAAAATTAGAACAATTAAGAAGATTGGTAGAAGGGTACACAATTTGGTTCCAAGGGATAAAATAGGCAGAGGATAAGAATCAGTAAAACAAATTGTTTGAAAATGTTATAATCTCACCTAATGTTGTGTATGTTAATTGAATTCAATCTCTGGTAACATAAACCATCTGAAGAATCAATGGTAAGCAGGACATGGGACCTAGAAGTTATTGCTCTGGATTCCAGTCACCTTTGCTGAATTGCTGGTTTGCTGTTTAACAGGTCTACTGGAATCCTGCCAACTATGCCAGTGGATTCGCTCCAAGAAACTGAATCTAAAAAAGTCTACTTCTATTCCCTTTAACCCCTTTTCTCTCCTATCTAAGATAGGCAGGGTGGAAGGGAGACATAAGCATTAAAGAACACCAAATAAAGTAGGTTTGCAAAAGTTCAAAGCCTACACATGATCACCTGTGATTACCTTGTTATGACTACCTGTTTTTATAACCACTTGTTTCGACTTACTACGTTATGACCACCTAGCAATCATGTCTTTGTTTCAAAAGGTTGTTATGACCAACTTTTGCTTATGTTCTGCTTCTATAAGCAGAACCTATATGCCTGACAGTTTCCCCCATTTGGAACTCCTTACCCATGTGCTATTAAAACTTTATCTTCCCATGTCCAATGCTGACCTCTTAAAACTTGTCTTTGTAGAGGCAGACTGTATAGGGGAATTAAAAACTTGAGTTTTTTTTTAATAGTTAATTGCTTACTTTATTTAATACGCCCATGATGATATTGTGGTAGCAATCTTTCTCCTTGCATTTTTGGATTATTACCTATCCATGACCTCTCTCTCTGTCTTCCTAGCAGGGAGTCTATATAATTCCTAATCTCTCACTGAATGAACTCTCTCAATGAACTCTTAAAACAGGAGGGAAAATGTAGAATAGATTGCATTAAAAACTACCTGGACCAACCAGAAACCCCAAACAAAACAAACAAATTCCCCAAATCAAAAGCATTGCAACGAAACAAACAAACACCCAAATGGACAGCAATGCATCCAGCTAAGAAGCTACAGGCATCATTGATACTTTTTCAAAAATTCTTCACAATTCCCTATGTGATCTTCTCATAGAGTGCATAAGAATTCACTCTTGAGTTTGGCAATGCTATGGGACAATGCTGCCTTTTCTGGGGTTGGAGGATTTCTGTAGTATAAGAGACATCATATAGGAATTAGAATTGTGAAGGTAGATAAAAGGGAAGAGGAGCTGTGAGTATAGTTGAGGACATTTTCTTGTGAATGGTACAGAAATGAATGACAGTTTAAAGGGCCTGAAGCATTCAGAAAAAAATTTAATGAAGACTATTACAAATTAAGATATGTGCATGAAGAAAAGTTCCATGTACTCTGAAATTATTTGATGATTAGGTCTCATTAAAGAAGCAATGTCTGATGAGCATGTTTTAGTAAGAAGGACTAGCTTGTCTTCTTTTACTTTATAACTGCAATAAGTCCAGTTATTTCTGTTTTCAGATGGTTCCTCATATTTTGATTTTTTGAAAGCATCCCCTTGACTCTAGAAATAAAATTTTCATGTTACTGACTTTAAATCCTACACATGTTTTAATTGACATATGTATATACTTTCAGAAAGTAATCACTACCTGGCTAGTTCATCAATTACTTTCATTTCCTCTTCTCATTTTTTTCTCATAAAATCTTCACAAGCACAGCTATACAAGGTGCATTTTAAAAATATCTCTTTAGATGTATTTGTTTATCAAATACATAGATTTAGTTATCAAATAGATAAAAGTATTTGAACCTCCTGTCTACATGTATGTATTTTCACCACGATTGTGCCTGCAGACTGCAGAAGTCAAGAGGTGGTATGAGATCCCCTGGAGCTTTCGTTATGGATGACTGTGAATCACTACCTGGGTGCTCAGAACCAAACTAGAGTCTTCTGCATGATCAACACCTGCTTTTAACTATTAATTATGTCTCTAGTTCCACATGGTACATTATTACTACTAGAGAAAGAAATTTTAATTTCTATATCGTCTAATCTGCATCAAAGCCACTGAAATTTTAGTTTTGTCTAACTTAAAGAAAATAATGTGTCACCCACCTGTAAATGTTGATTTTATTTCCTCAGATGAGGGTATGAGCTAAGAGTCATTCCCAAGTCTTGCTGAATTCTTGTTCACTGGTTCTAGCCTAAACTCCTCTCCAAGATGGTTGACTCAATATAGATTCTCTTGGCTTCTGACTGAATTGCTCTGCCTGACCTCAAACTAATTCTGGCAATATATATCAATATTCTGGCTCCTTCTCATTCTCTGGCTCATTCTTTCACTTGTGTCTAGCTTGTTGTCTCTGTACCTTGTTTCTGTAAAAACTCTTCTTATAATCAACTCTTGGTTAAAAAAGAAAATCCCTCTTTATCTTCCTGCACTGCTCCTAAGTATGCTCTCTTTCCTGTGCTCTTCTCCTGAGAGTTGGTAATACTCTATGTCTGATTCATTCTCTCAGATCTTTCTTTGATTCATCACTTAGTCTGCCTCTTACTAATACACCTCTTTCAAACACGGCTGCTTCCTTCTATAGACTAATCTTACCTTCTTTGTTTGGGATTAAAGGGCATGTTTGTATTCCAGTAATATCATAGTGTAATCCAGAGTGTGTCTTCATTCCAGCTGGATCACATAGACCTAGAACGTCTTTGAGGTCTGGATGTTTTCTTTGAAGCAGAAAATATTCTCCTGGCTTGGAAAAATTTGTAGACTCCCTGTCTATATGATAGAAACCAAGAAGCATCAAATTAAGTGATCCAGAGTCTGACAGATTCCCTCTAGACTAACAAGGAACAGTTGTATCTGCTTTCCACTATTACTGTTGTTGGTTTTCATACAAATTAGAAAACAGGATTGATTAGTATAGCTAAATACCACTTTTCTCCCTTTGATTATCATTTTAGAGTGTCACTTTCTAACCATACAATGTTAAATCATTTCCATGTAATCAAGATGTGCACAGAATAATTCAAAGAATTTTACTTTGTTATTTACTAGCATGAGCCCTTAGGGAAATTCCATGGAGCCCAAATATGAACATATTCTGGGCTGAAAGCCCATAGATTTGATTCATGATCAAACTGTGGTGCTAATATTTTTGAATAAGATGGTTTATCATTATGGTTCTTTGTCCTTCATCCTATAGGGCTCTTCTGGTGTCCACCTTCACTTGGGGCAAGCAAGTACATTGGGAATCTTATACTTGTTTATCCTTGTGAGTCTTTAGGAAAGATTAAATCAGTATTTATTTGCTGTTTTCTTAGCTTTCTCAGACTGAAGGATTAGAATTTAAAGACCTCTTTCTTTTGTAATCTACATGGACCTTAGCCTTTCAAAGTCAGAGCACAAATAATTAGAAATCCTGTGAGTCAGGTCAAGGATGCATTGCCTTACTAGTCAGCTCTTTTGTCTTTGTGGATGAGGAGGATTCTAGACCTATCTTCTGACTGTCTGAAGTTGTTACTAAGAAGTATGTGAATTCTGATCTGAGCTCATGTTTGTGACCTGTGAGTACTGTGGAGTATGTCTTTCCTTGTTCTTCTTGGATGGAATTTTGAATGGAGTTTGATTTAAACTGGAGCCAGCCTCAGCCTGATTCACATGGTATTGTAGCACTACTCTTTTTTTTCCTTTCAGATTTCAGTGGCCATCTGTCCTTGCTTTTCCTGGCAAGGTCTGCAGTGCCAATATGTAAACATACTAGCCTTCAGTTTAGTGTTTGGGTACGAGCAACCTCTAGTCAATTTGGCAGCTTCTTTATGTCTTACTTTCTGCACAAGACTAAATGTCATCCCGGAAAGAATTGTACTACCTGTGACTCCATGCCTGAGACACAAATAAGATAACGTTCTGTAAAGATTCCTCCTCCCTCAATTCCTCCCAAGCATGGTGGCCTTTGTTGAGACCTTTCCCCACTACACCTGCCACAGCTTGTTTTCTTTCCCATGCTGTAAGAATAGCCTTCGAACATGGTGTAGGATATCTTAGAGATGACTCAGTTGATAAATTCTTGTCAGTAAAGCATGTGGGCCTGGGTTTGTATCTAAGGCTGGTGTGCTGGTGCATCTCTGACCCCACTCCACTGTAAATGCTGAGAGAGGAAGAACTCTGGGGCTTACCATTCAGCCCGATGTTAAGTCTACACACCCACACCACTATCAGTTTTAAGTATTTCTCTAATTTCTGTTTGTTTTTTACTTTTAAAAATTGAGGTTATAATATAATTACTTTTTTATCTCTCCTTCAAATTTATAGCCTCTTTTCCACTGTTATTTCATGTTCCTGCAGAAGAATAACTTCTGTGTGACAAACACAAATATTTAATGTACGCACACACACACACACACACACACACACACACACACACACACACACATATATATATATATACCTATATATATATATACCTATATATATATATATAGGTAAATGCCCTATGATCAGTCTGGATAGTATTATTTATGACTAAGCTTTTATGGCTGACCATTTGGTAGTAGATAACCAACTGGTGTGTCTTCCCTAGAGAAGACTATTTCTTTAACTCTCAGCATCCTTAAATACCTGTAGTTCTTTGTGTATGGTTGAAGCCTCGTTGGCTTTTTCTAGTTTACTTTGGTATGTCTATTGAGGTCATCCTTTTTTAACTCATGTTTATGCAGTCATATTGGTGACACTTCATGAATATGGCCTGAAAATGACTATGAGACACAATCTTCCAGTGAACTCTCTGATCTCCTGGCCCTTACAATCTTGTTTCTTGCCTTGTCTTCTGAATTGTTCCCTGAGCTTTAGTTGTGGGTGTTATATTGTAGATGTATTTATGGTGACTGGGTTCTACAACTATGTATTTTGAGTGGTTGTGGTTTTTAATAAGGGCTTCCATAGGTGAGGAAGAGAATTTTCCTTGGGGAGGTGTAAGGACTACAATTATCTGTGTAGACAAATCTAGTGTAGTTAGGGACAGATTATGCTGATTTATTAAGTTGTGGTTATAAGTTCTCTTCTAAATTCCTTGGCTTCACTAGTCCTGGGTAGTTTGGTAGGCTTCTAGTACCAACAACATCTCTGTTGCTGAACAGATCTTTGTCTATTTGGGTGTTGTTGATAACCTCCAAAGTATGTATACCACTACTGTACCCTTAGGGTTATCATGCCAGGCTAATTGTTGTGGTTCATAGACAGAAAAGTGTTTCTCAAAAAATATGTACTATTGAGTGACTCACCAATTCCTTATAGTATATAACAAATATGGGTCTATTTTTTTTTTTAAATTTTGACTTCCAGTAAGAAGAATAGATTGAGACTCCTATACCTCTGGGGAAATCTGTAAGAATGTATTGGGTGAGAAAAATGGCGACCTTCTGAATCTGTATAAATTATATAAAACTTTGGCATGAATATCTTCCTTTATTTTATATTGGTATAGTTTTCAATCCATCTTGCCCCCATTTCCCTGCCTGAGAAGCTAGGAAAAAATATCAAACCTTCTAGTCTCAGGACATGAATTAATATTCTACCTCCCTTAGAATGCACAAACCGAGAAAACTAACACTGAGCTGCACTCTATAGAAGTTGAAGTTGAACTGATAGTCTGATAACCAGCTTCACCTATGTTATGAAAAACTTTAACTTGCACAGCAAAGCACCCAAGACCTATTCTCAGGGGAAGGCTTGCAAGAATTGAGACAGAGCTGAAAGGCCCCTAGGGGTGACGGCTGCCCTGCAGTAAACCAATCTGAGCTGCACTTTACTGTTTCTTTTTCTGAAATAACACAAATTAAGGTAATAAAAATAAAAGTTTCCATTGTTTCTATGTCTAGTCAACTTTGTTATAAATAATATTTTGAGCTACACTTTCACAATGGTGGCCAAACTATTCCTATGGAAGGTTGAAAATATCTTATCCATGCATGTGTGAAGCACAGTACTCATAGAATACATGAATAAATATGCAGTACCACCATGCTTCCAAAATTTCCCAGGAGGGATTCACCTGGTGTCTAACAACACTTAGAAATGTAATTATGAAAAAAAACCCTAAGTTTATCACATTTTTACCCATGGTGGAGAGTGGGCCCATGGATGTTTTGGATCTCTGTGTTTTATTTTGGCTAATTGTAGTCTTTTAGCATCCTTCTGCTTGTGCAGGAAATATTTAAACTTGTCTAAAAATAATTTGAGGAATATTGTAGACAAGGATGTGCATGTGATATATCTTGAGCAAATACTATCTTAAATTTCTCTCAATTCTTATATGATGTTTTTGTTTTTGTTTTTAAAGCCGACCCTGTTGACATGGCCTGTTTAGTCATTTTCTTATATCTGACCCTTTCCCTTCAGACACTAAAATGAGCTTAAATGCAAAAGTGACATTATCTGCCATTTTGCACAGCTCCTGCCAACACAGAGAGCTTGACATTAAGTAATTTTTTTCATGTTTATTTTAAAAGTGTTCTCATTAAAATAGCTGGCCAAGATCCTATGAACTCAAGTGTCTGTCTATTTTACTGTTTCCAGAGAGTCCATCTAGATGAAACCAGGCATGTTTAGTCACAAGAACAAATAATGGCAATCCCATTTAAAAGGTGCAATAATAGAATTATATACAAAGGACATCTCCAGGACAAAGAAAGGAGAAGTGAATGGCTTTCCAAAGAAAGTGACAATTGCACTGAGTCTCAAACGTAAGTACAACATTTCATGGTGAGTTTGGGAACAAAAGGGCAATCCTATTAGAGGCAAAAAAAAAAAAAAAAAAAAAAAAAAAAAAAAAAAAAAAAAAAAAAAAGACTAGGAAACAAGCAACCTTAAAGATATTGAATTATATAATGATTAACTATGGGAAGTAATGCATTTATTAATTACATAGATATACATGTCCACAATGTATATACACTACAGCAAATTATATCCTATCTGTTTAATGTGCATAATTATCTGTCACTCTTTTAATAACCTATTTTGCTTCTGAAACTGCAGGAAGTTCAGAATAGTGGAGGCCGACTCACTACTAAATGTCTAATAGGGCTGCAAACACAGAACCCAGGAAAGGATATATGTTGAAAATACCTACTGCTAGGCAAATATTCAGCCATTTTCTTCATAGGCAGTGGTAAGACTATAATGGGTTTTACTGGAAAGGCCTTCAATGCTTTTCTTTACAAAACATGATGTCCAGTCAGTCTTTATAAGGAGTGAGATACTTACATTAAAATGACCCCTTGGCCACAGCAAGGCCATGGACATCAGCATGGCCCCTAGTGACAGCATGGACCACAGTCTGTCTTTTTAATAATGACCAAATTTCATCTGTAGGACACTGTCAGAAAGTCAAGTAATATTCAATGTGTTGTGTGTCAGCCAACAAACCTGGAATCCAGCAGAGAGTCAGACTGCAACGTTTTAAAATGTACTGAGTGCTAATGTGGTGAGTCAGTGGGTAAAGGCACTGACTACCAAAACTAAAGATCTGAGTTCAATTCTCAGAGCCAACATTGTGAAAAGAGAATTCTGACTCCAGAAAGTTTTCTTCTAACTCCAGCAAACATGTCACCACATAACACACATGAGTGTGTATGCACATATACACAAGCAAATGTAAATTATTTTAATTAAAAATAACATATTTAAGGCACAATTTACTTATATATAAATATAGGTACCAGCACCTGTACTATTTACCTTGTAGTACCAGAGAACCCAGGACACATTTACATCATCAGTACTTTATAGGATACAGATAATACGGCGTCATGAAGTAATTTTGCTCATACCAGCTAGAGTATTTGAAACTGTAACCCTCACATCTCTATTCCTGTGTATTATCCACACTATTTGCTTATTTGAAAATATCGATTAGAGAAATACAGTTTGTGTCTCACAAAATCAGATTGTAGGAACCTTCACATTAGGATAGTCTGTCATTTTGCTATACTTCATTCTACAGAAATCCAGCCATTGAAACAAAAATCCCATTTTGGGTTCTGTGATGTTATGACAGTATCTGTAACTTGGGATACTATTCATATTCATGAATCAATTTGCATATTCATTTAATATTCTCCTGCTTTGCTTCACTTGTGATATGCTATGTAAATTGCCAGCTCAATTCCCAAACACTGTGGTAAGCATGTAGTTAGAGGCAATGATATGCCATAGCACTTACACAAAGAAATCAAAATATTTTCAGGCACACAATTGAAGCTTCCTATGTGAAGGGATTTTATGCTTTCATTTCAAAGTCAGCGCCCTTCCCAAGCCAGTGTTTTCAAAATCAAACTGTCCAACAATTTGAAAATGCTTGGAGCTTGCTCTTTGACAATGACTGCCTCTTTCTTATTCATTATAAAGCGTTCTCATTATCTTTTATCTTATCACCACATTCTAAGAGGATTTTAGGATCTCCTCACTAGTCGTTCTTTGCTTGAGTATTTGGGTTTTTTGCTTACTGATTTTGAAATTGATTTGTAATTTGAGCACACTCCTTCACAGTATTAGGAAGATAGTTAATAGAAAGAGGTTAACTATGCAGTGAACCTTTTAGATTATGAAAAGAAGTAGTTTAACAGGGAACTGAGAACTTAGACATTATGATGTTCATGAGGGTGAATCCTGCTGTGCACATGTGTGTAGTCTTTAAATCAAGTTAAACAAATTTCCTTTCTCAAATATTTATCATTTATTTCATACAAATTCCTCTTTTTAAAAAGTATCTTGCTGGGCATGGTGGTGCAGGCCTTTAATCCCAGCACTCTGGAGGCAGAGGCACTGTGAGTTTGAGGCCAGCCTGGTCTACAAGCAAGTGAAGGACAGCCAAGGCTACACAGAGAAATCTTGTCTCGAAAAAACAACAACAAAAAGAAAGTATTAAGAAAGTATTTTGAAGTATACTATATGGCTCCATTCAACAGCCACCCTGCTGAATGACACTCCAGAAATCCAGCTCCTATCTCACTGAAACTTGCATTAATCAGTGCCTCTGTTTATGTTTTCCCCTCCCAGATCTCCTAGTGTCAGCTGCCGTCATTCTTTGCTTAATTTTTATAATATAAAAATTTCAGATGGCACATGTGAAAAATATGTTAATTATTTTTCTGTGCCATTCTGGGCTTATTTTATTTATCATCATGACTACCACCTCTATCCATACACTAATGACAGCATTCTGTTTTTTTTTTTTCATGAATAAATAGTAGTCTAACGCATGGAGTGGTACCAGTGTGTGCATGTATGTGGGTAAATGTATATATGTATCACATTTTCTTACAACATACTATTTATCAACTTGTCATCTGATGCGAACGAGTTTTTGTGTTTCTTTTGGTTACTGAAGACAATGATTCAATAATTAAAAGAGTGAAGGTTTTGTTGGCACATTGATATATACAGATATCAATTTCTGTGGCTAAATGTCCAAGAAAGGATTAAGAAATTACATGCTGTGCTGTTTTATTTCTCATTCTCTTATTTTCTACCTTGATGTACTGTCTAGAATGACTTAGATCATATGCCCCCCTTTCCCTCATTCAATTCCACTCACACACCACCCAATATGTTGTCTTCCCAATTTCATATTCTGCTCTCTCTCTCTCTCTCTCTGTCTCCCTGTCTCTGTATCCCTGACTGTCCTAGAGCTCTGTAGTCAAGACTGGCCTTGAGATCAGAACTTCTCCTGCCTCTGCCTCAGAGTGCTGGAATTAAAGGCCTGCATCATCACTCGCTTACAGCATCTTCTTTTAGTTTTTAATATTTTTTATGGTTACAACATTTCTCTCTTCCCTTTCCCCAACTTCAAATCCTCCCATGTTCCTCTCTTTGCTCTTCTTCAGTTTCTTTTTATTTTTTTTAAAATAACATACCAAGTCCACTCAGCACTGTATGTATATGCATGACCATCCAGCAGGGCAGGAACAACCTACCAGTGGCCACATTCCCTT
>OU015751.1:35989028-36049663 GCA_907169655.1 Acomys percivali | reverse complement strand
GACCATCCAGCAGGGCAGGAACAACCTACCAGTGGCCACATTCCCTTAGAGAAATGATTTCCTCTTCTAGATGCTGGAACTCTAGCTTCTCAGCTAAGGGATGGAGCATCATGTTCCCTCCCCACTGCACACTGGAATTTGAATTAACTTGATCTTGCACAGGTATTGTTCAGGTAACCACAGCTAAAGGAGTTTGTTAGTGCCATATCTACATCATGTACAAAGGACTATTTTTAGCTCCATTCTCCATCTTGAGGAGCCTCTATACTATTTTTCACAATGACTGAACTCCTCAGTGACACTGATGTCCTGATTATCTTTTGCTCACTCACTGCCTCCAAGGCCTCTTACTTTTATATTAATTTGCATATTTGGTTATGCTTTTTAAAATGTTAGTATTCCAAATTTCATTCGTAAACTTTGATCCACCCCCATTTCAGTTTTTACATTCAGTGAATTTTATCTCCAGTGAGTCACTGTGATTTACCAAAAAATTGAGGAGAAAAATTAGCAGTGTCCTATATATTTGTCCAGATGCACAGTTCCCTATAAATAACACATCGTGTTAGTAGGATATATAAAATATAACTGATTAGCTAACATTAAGGTACTCTTAGCCGATGCTCAGATTGTTTCCTTTGGCACATATTCTGTATTGAGTGGTTTGGATTTTTGGTAAAAGCATATCATGGGCCCTTAAATACAGTATTACAGGAATGTTTTCACTGTCCTGAAAATGCCAGGACCTTTATTCATTCATCTGTCCTTTCCCCCATATCGACAAACTTCTGGCAATTATGTTCTTTCTCCAGCTACCAACCCCACTTCCTATAATGTTACATAATTAGATTCAAAGAGATTACAAACATTGCAGATTATTTTTTTCGTGTCCGTACTAGGGTGTTCATCAGCTGGCAAAGACCAAGTCCCAGAAAGAGATGGTTCCTCTTCTAGTGGATAAACATCACTTGTTCTTTCACAAGTCTGTTTCCCATCCCATACTTAATATCAAAATGAAAACATGTTTTCATACACTACATATGACCAAGTAGGCTTCATCTCCAACAAGCAGGAGCAGCTCAATATACAGAAAAACCATTAGTTTAATCCACCACATAAATAAACCATATAAAAACCCCACATGATTATATCTTTAGATTCCAAAAAGGCATTTGACAAAATCTAACACCTGTTCATGTTTAAGATCTTAGAGAAATCAGATAGGTATATAAGGAACATACCTAAACATGCTAAAGGCTACATACAGCAATCCAACAGACAACATCAAATTAAATGGAGAAAAACACAAAGCAATTCCACTAAAATCAGAGACAAGACAAAGTTGTTCACTCTCTCCATAGCTCTTCAGTATAGTACTTTAAGTTCTAGTTAGAGTATTAAGACAACAAAAGGAGATCAAAGTGATCCACATTGGAAAGGAAGAAATAGACTTATTGCTATGTGCAGATGATACAGTATTCATAAACGACTCCCAAAATTCCACCAGAGAACACCCACAGCTGATAAACAACTTGGGCAAAGTAGCCAGATACAAGATTAATTTTAAAAAAATCGGTAGCCCTCCTGTATTCAAATGATAAAGGAGATGAAAAAGAAATTTAGGGAATTATACGTTTCACAATAGGCACAAACAATATAAAATATTTTGGTTTAATTCTAACCAAGCAAGTGAAAGACATGTATGAAAAATCTTTCAAGTCTCTGAAGAAAGAAATTGAAGAAGACATCAGAAGTTGTAAATATCTACTATGGATCAGAAGGATCAAAATAGTAAAAATGGCCATCTAACCAAAGGCAATCTGCAGATTCAATGTAATCCATATTAAAATAACTACACAAATTTTCACAGACTTGAAATGGCAGTTCTCACCTTCTTATAGAAAAACAAAAAAAAAAAAACCCCAGAGTAGCAGAACCAATCCTGTACAATAAAAGATCTTCTGACAGAATCTCTATCCCTTATGTCAAGCTGTATTATATCACAACAGTAATAAAAAAAAGCATGGTACTCATGTAGAAATAGTGTGGTTGATCAATGAAACTGAAATGAAAACCTAAAAATAACCCATACCATGGACATTTGATTTTTGTGAAAGAAGCCAAAACCATACAATGGAAAAAAAGACAGCATCTTCACCAAATGGTGCTGGTCTAACTGGATGTCTTCATGTAGATAAATGCAAATGATACATATTTATAAGCATGCAATAACTAAAGTCCAAGGGGATTAAATGCCTCAACATAAAAACAGACACACTAAATCTGTTAGAAGAAAAAGTGGGGCATTGCATTGAACTCCTTGGCACAGGAGACAACTTCTTGAACAGAACACCAAAACCTTAGGCTCTAAGATCAATGATTACTAAATGGGACCTCTTGAGGCTGTAAATCTGTAAAGCAAGACACTTTCAACAGAAAAAAAAAAAAACCAGCAGTGTACCGACTGGGAATTATCTTCACCAACCTTCTATCTGACAGAAGGCTAATATACAAAATATATAAAGCACGCAAGAAACTAAATACCAACAAACCAAATAACCCAATTAAAACATAAGGTGCAGAGCTAGACAGAGAATTTTATCAACAGAAGAATATGGAATGACTGAAAAGCACTTGAAGAAATGTTCAATGACCTTAGTCATCAGAGAAATGCAAATCAAAATGACTGAGATTCCATCTTACACATATCAGAATGGCTAAGATCAAAAACTCAAATAACAGCACATTCTGGAGAGGCTGTAGAGAAAGGAGAACACTGCTCCATTGCTGGTGGGGGTACAAACTTGTACAACCACTTTAAAAATCAATCTGGCACTTTCTCAGAAAACTGCAAATAGCTTTAACTCAAGACCCAGCTATACCATTCCTGGGCATATAGCCGAAAGATGTTCCAGCATATAATAAGGACATTTGTTCATCTATGTACATAAGACCGTTATTCGTAATAGCCAGAAGCTAGAAACAACCTAGATGTACCTCAAATGAAGAATGGATACAGAAATTGTAGTACATTTGTACAATGTGGTTGGCAGCAGGGACTGCCTGTGACATGAACTCTGGTGTGTGAAATTTATCACTTCCTCTTGGTGGGGCAGTGTTGAGGGCCCACAAGGGAAGTCGATGCATGCTAAGCTGATGAGTTCTCATAGGCTGTGGTCAAATGATGGGGGAGGAGCGCCCCCCCCATGATAGGACTAGGAGAAGGGAATAGGCAGAAGAGTAAAGGAGGGTGGGAACTTGAAGATATTAGCAAGAGGGTAATAATTGGGATATAATGTAAATAAATTATGAAAAGTTAAAATTAAAAAATAAAAAGAAAGAAAGCAAAGAGAGCACACTGGAAGAGGACTACAGCTACAAACATTCAAAGGCAGCCCCAAGTGGTCTCCTGCCTCTAGTACAGCTATGGTGTTATGATATCTCAAACAGCGGAGGGGGAGACCTAGTGGCACTCAGAGGAAGGACAGCAGGTCACCAAGAAGAGACTTGATACCCTATGAGCATATACAGGGGGAGGTGGTCCCTCTCAGGAACAGTCATAGGGGAGGGGAATAAGGGGAAAATGGGAGGGAGGGAAGAATGGGAGGATACAAGGGATGGGATAACCATAGAGATGTAACAAGAATAAATTAATAAAAAATTATATAAAAACACAGCATCACCAATCAGGGGCCAACTGTTTAAATATCTGATCCTGTAGATAGCATTTTCCATTCAAGCCAACAAACCCTACAAACTCACTAAGGGCATGTTGTCAGACTTTTGGCTACCATAGTGGTATTGAATCCCAGGTTTTGTATTATTTTGTTGCTAACTAAACTATCTGGTGTCCAACCCCATCAGAGACTTGAAAAGGAATAAAATTAATCACTTGTGTGTAAACAGGGAGTGCAGGTTAGTGGCTTCCAAAGGGAGAAATTGACAGAGACAGTTTGTTGCCTGAGAAATCACCCAAAACTCTCTATCAAGTTGGAGCATCTTCTTCAGCCTTCTGGCCCAATATATGTGACAGACATATTTGTGAGCTTACCCTGTCTTGGCAGAGTTTGGCTGCCAATTCTGTCTGTATTCAAGCTTTCCATTTTGTTGTTGTTGTTTTAGCCAGAAGAATTTTACACTGAAATGTTCTAGCTGAACAATGAAACATAAAGTTATTTATAGTGCAATTTTCTTACATTTCATTTTAAGATAGCAACCATTAGCAATCTCTTTCTAAATCATATTTATTTACTATTTTGTGCATGTGTGATGTGTGTGGAGTCTGACATGAAGGTTTAGGCTTACGTCAGAGAACAACTTTATGGACTTCATTCTCTTCTTTGACCTTTACGAGTGCTTCAGGGGTTGAAATGAGGCGTCATGCTTGCCTGCCAGCTTGCTGCCCCACTTCTCTAACCTCACATTAATAGCCCTTTGAAGTTGGTTTTATTTCCATAAATACATTATTCTTACTACTAATTTAAATCGACAAATTCATTTTTAAGAAACTGATACATTTCTGTTTGTTTATGCAAGTTTATTTAAATTTAAAGTTTGCTACTGCTTCATAGAATATCATTTAATCTATCATGTTAAATTGCTAATTATTTTCTTCGGTGATATTATTATATTTTATTTTACTAAAATATATTTTTACTAAAACATTCCATAGGCTTTTATTCTAGAAAAAGATTTTTTAAATTTTCTAATACTTCAATTATCTTTGTAAGGAAATATTCAAATATAGCCTAATATGTTGTTAGTAATAATGTTTTTTTACCAGCATTAATAGAAGTTCCACTTTTTTCTCATATTATGCTAGACTTGAGTGTTGAAATACATAAATTCTTCTTAATCTGTTATTGAATATAATGACTTTAAATTAACTTATCTAACACATTATTGCAGTAGATTTCATATATGTTTGTTTTAATCTCATTTCTCATTTCTAGTGCTAGGGATATAACTCAATTTTTTTGTTTTGTTTTTGTGTTCCATAATAAGGAAGTATTTTAACACTGAGTGTACCTCTAGGCACTCTCATCAAGTTAATAAACAAAATTTACCTATAGCATTTTTTGTAACAAAAAGATGTTTTGCTTTATATTCTATTGGTTTTTGCAAATTTTTCTTAATTATTACTTTGCCACAATTCTCCAGGACGCACTGTAAATGAATACAATTACAGATGATGGTTATGAGCAACATCTACTGATTATGATTCAAAATTCTGAAGCATTGAATAATATTTGTCACTGTGATTAAAATTCAAATACTTGTGAGTTTTTGCAATCTGCTTTGACAGTCTGTAAACACAAGAGAGGAAATAATTAAACACATAGTCTATGGATTGCAAAACCTAACAGCATAACATCTGAAGCACAGAGCAAGTCTTCCTCCAGTGTAAGCTTTCTAGGTAATACTTATTGTTTCCCATTAACTTTTTCTCATAGCTGAGGTCTATGCCCCTTAATTTTGCATCTAAAAGTTGAGCACAAAAATCTTACAACTCAGTCTCCTTTGATCACCTGTATATGAGTTTACCTTCAAGCTAATGTGGGCTTCCCATGTTTTCAGGCAGATTCCTTCTTCTGTTTCAGTGTCTTAAAATGCAGAACTTCCACGGGCATGAACATTTTGAGGCTTTGCCTTAGTTGAAACTGCAAAACAAAGACAACTTCTGTTCTCAGGTTAGCAGTGGGAATTCTTAGTCACTCGGAACTTTCATGATAGAGAGCTAACAGAAGGCAAGAACCTCACCTCCACTTTTTCTTTCAGAGCACCTCTATGTTTGAATGTAGTCTTATACTAAGACCCATAAGTACATGCACTTGTAAGGCAAAAATTCATATTGCATTTCAAGAAAAAGAAGGGCATTTATAATTGATGAACACGTATGCTCACACACCCATAAATAAAAATTTTAACATGCTGAAGGGTAGATTCATTTTGAGGTTGAAATAATCATCTCCTGCAAGCCATAGCAAAGATACCTGTCTAGAACCAGGTCCACTCCCTACTGCATTAATTAACAAGGGAGAAAGAGTCTCAGATGAAACTTTTATGTCAGCAAGGTATCTGAAATTCATCAGGGTATGTAGCTTGACTTCATGTTGACAGGTGGGAAGCCTGTGATCTTTTGCACCATTAACTTTCAAACTTTAAAGTAACACCAGCCTGTGGTGGCAGGAGTCTCACATTTAGACTTACAAATTGGAATCATTGTCATTTGAAAAACTAATTTTCAAAAGATGATCTTTAATCTGCTTTCTAGTTGTAGCATAGGATGGACCTGATTTCTTACTCAACGTTTTATATTTGGGAGAAATTGTCACCTTCCCCAGAGCATTTAGTTTCTTCCCTTCTGATTTTAACTTTATGCTTTTTAGCAAAAGTAGTGAGACAAAGGTTATTTTTGAAATCAAGTTAACTTACATGCTTCCATATTAAAATATAAAGAAAGTTTGATCATCACACTTATTTTTTTTTGGCTTATGTTTTGTTTCATAGGACTCAGTAGGGAATCGTCATAAATGTATTAGCTAAAACACTTGCCTTGAATTGTGGAATACACAATTTTATGCATGTGTTTTACTTCCTCTGTGGATCTCAATAAAATGACTCTTGAGTGTGCCACAACAGTCACACATTGTAAACATCTTGTGTGTTCTCTATTATTTTAATTTAATGTGCAATTTCAGTGGTAAAGCTTTGCCTCATTTTCTGCTTTCTCTCTGCTCTCCCCCCTCTCCAATTTTTTCTCCAGCTGCTCCTTGTTGAGGGTTTTGTTCTCTTTGCAACAGGAAGGAATACCCACCCACATCAGCTTGAAGTGTTTTATTAATGTCAACCAAAGATGCAAAACAGAAAGCTTCAATACTGTTTGGAGATACAGAAGTCTCAGTATCATCTCTCTCCTCTCTCCACCCTCCCTCTCTTGCTCCCTCTCCTCTTTCTCTTCTCTCTTGGCAAAAGGGGTGTATGTGAATATGTTAGCTATTATAATCCATACAGTTTTAAATAAACACCTCATTATGTATTCATAGTAAACTTTCAAATGATGTCTACTATTTTAGCAGGTGGCCATGTGGGGAAGGTAATAATCACAAGATGTTAATAGGCTGCTAACGACTACACAAACAGTTAATAAAGTGGATGCGATTCTAATCTGCCAGTCCTCAGAATGCGTGTCCTTTCCACCACTTTGTGATGTTGACACCTTGTCTGCTTGTGGTCACCCGGTATTTAAACTGATGCTTCTCAAGGATACCTCTAGCCAGGAACAGAGGATAGAAAGTTTTAAACCCTGGAGCTATACTATGGCTCATGTCTTATGTTTGACCTCCTAAAAGTACCTTCACAAAGTTCTAGTTCTATAACGAGAGTCCCAAGGAAGAGAAGGCTGATCAGAATTTCCTTCCATGGTGAGAACTCTAACACCCAGCCGTGGCCCTACTCTTGCCTTGGCAATAAAAATCTAGGTCTTGTTTTCTCAAATCACCATTTATTTCTTTTTAGTTTTCAGTTCTTTAAGCTATATTTTCTGTTTCTGTAGATTTTGATAGCTATGTATAATGTGACCTCATAAGTACTGCTCTGCTAAGTTAGTAAATTAGATTTCTAATATTAGAGTCAATATTAGATCAAAGGGGTATATTAAATATAAGTGACATTATTACCTTAATTCATAACTATTATTATATAGAATATATTATATTCTATAGTAAAAGCACAAAGTATCATAAGAGAATGCTTTTATTCCCACTGCACAGATGAGGAAACACAATTTTTCTGTTGCTGTTGTTTTCCTTAAGTTAGAGTATACAATATGAGAGTTAAACACAAAATTAAGGTGTTTGTGCTAATTCCTATGCTTCAGGATTCTAGTGGGAGTTATGCTTTAAGACTGTGTAGTAACACATTTAACTTGGAGCTGAATTATTTGAATTAGAGAACACATTTTACCTCCAATTGTTTTTCATACAGGAAATACCACAAAAGTATGTGTGAGTAAAAATATACTTTAAAATAATCTATTAAACTGTAGACAATTTAACAATGATAAACCTTAGTGATTGTCTTTGAAATAGTGATGTGATGGGACAAAGATACGGTACCTTGTCCTCTACACGTGCTGTATGACTGTCTTCTAAGGATGCTGTGTTCTTCTCCTTCCAGATGTCATGGTGTTCAAGTTTTGCTCGGTTTATTTTTATTTTATAAAATCATCCCCTTCTCTTCTCTCTCTCCAACCCATATCATGTACACCTCTTTGTTCTCTTTAATATTCCTGACTTGTTTCTCATCAGTATAGATTACCCAGGTGCACCTAAACATGTACAAAAAAAACCCTAGACCTTTCTGTAAGATTAAAAAATCATTTCTAAAATGATGATTCCAGGTGTCACATATATTTTGTGAATTTGAAAAACTGCCCTTACACCAAACAAATAAAAACCTGTGGAAAATCTACAGGTAGTCAGTTTACTTACTAAATACACTTATTTTTTTTTTAATATATCAAAACAACAGACAAATCTCACTCAGTGAAGTAAGCATGGAGCTACTTATATTAGCATAGTTTCCTCGCCTCTTGTGACATAGACTGTGCACATCGGTCAGTGCACCATGGATTTCTGTTTGCTCCATCCTGTAATGGACTGCTAACTTACTGAATGGTATGGGCTAGTATACTGCACTCAATATTATTCCTATTGTTCCTGTTCCTACTATTCTCATTACTCCTGTTCCTGTAAAAGAACACCCTTTTATCTGATACCCCACAAATTGGCCTAATAACCCTTACTTTCAGAATTTGAATAAGCTCATCAAACAAATAAAATCAGGGTCACAAACTTCATGGGTATCAAAGACGTTAGTTCCCTTAAACATTGTACCTAATGGATTATTCATATTCTGCATTTAAATCCTAGGATAAATCCAAATTTAGAAGGCTGATAGAAAATTATTTATATACAGAAAACATTATTGAAAGCGTTTCTACCCATAACCACCATTTTGTGTTGTTTAAGCGACTTTAATAAATACTTTAGAACACATTTTGAAAAGTCTAGTTACATATCACCTTTCAAATCATAATCATTAATTGAATGTAAGCTTTTCGATAATATACTTTAGAATTATGAGTTCAGATTTTTAAAATTTTGATGGTTTACTAAAGGCAAGAGAAAGAATAAATAAAATTCTCTGCTCCTTTCCTGTAATGACAGAGTCTGAAATCACTTGGAGTTCCAAAAGTAAATAAACTCACATGATTGAAATTCTTCTGCACAAGAATTTTCTGTCATTTTTGAACCTTGCTTCTATTACATTTTATATATACATGGTTATCCTTGCAATATGAAAAACTTGATATTATAACTTTGATTCAAAATATTTAATCCTAAATGTGCAATGACTAGCTAACAACATAATCATCAGAGGAAAAGCACTGGTTTGTTTCTTCTTATTTGTAGATTTTGGAGTCTTTATGCCATACATAACAGATTTCATACTAATCTAAAATATTCCATTATTTTCTCTCCAGCATTTCTCGTTTTAAAGGGTGCTTTTCTCAAGCAACTGACAAGTGTTCATCATTCTTTCAAACATCAACAACTATACAAGTTACTGAACTGAGAGTCACAAATTTAAGAGAAATATCAGGTAATATATGATTATTGGCTGTGACATGTATACAATACAGCAAAGATGGAAATTCAGTATATGAGAAACAAACTGCTACCTCAGGCATCATTTGTAAGGGGAATGCTAAGTTAACTTGTTTCTCGGTGATACAATATTAGGCAAGAGAGAGAAAGAGGTCATGATTCTTTCTCATGTCTAAACGTTATAAAATATTTCTCTTCATGTGGAAGAGTATTCCCAGATACTAGTTTCTAGGTAGTTGATAAACAACATGATGAAAGAACAAAAGTCACTTACAAGAACAACAAAAACCATTGATGTCTTTCCTGTGAAATTAAAAACCATGGTGGTATGTGTACTAATCACTCTAGAAGAAGACTGAAATAAGTTAAGAATCCACTGAAATATTTTAGGAATAACAACATATATCATTATCTCTTGAGGTGATTTTATATTAAATTGCTAAATATTATGTTGATATCAATAGAAATCAAGTCAAATTGACATACTTTATGTAGAGGCCCAAAATTTCAAAGACAAAATCGTGTATCAAATCACATAACAACAGCTGAACACTAATATATTGAAAATGTAATTGTTTCCCATTTGATACTATGTACATGAAGAAAACAATGCAGTGTTCAGCTTGAAACATTCAACTTGGAAAAAATTAAGCATTCAACTTGAACAATACATCAAAAGCCCATGAGGGATCAACATAGCCTGATATATTTGTTGTGGTTTGATCACAGATTACCAATAGTAAAACATTTTGTGTAGACTAGGTAAATCTATTGATGTATTGAGTAAACTTAGGATACCTCAGTTCTGGATGTCAAGTTCAATCCTTAAGCATCATGTATATATGCATATGTGTGTTTGAGTATGTATGCCCATGCACGCGCGCGCGCATGTGTGTGTGTGTCTGTGTGTGGTATGTATGGGTGTTTATGTGACAGAATGCCATCATCAAAAGCACATTAATGAAGATAAGGTTGATTAAGGCTTAGGATTACATAGTGATACATTCCATCATGTTTAGGATGGCAGTAACAAGTAAAGCTAGACATGATAGCAGTAGCAGGAAACTGGCTGGTAGTATTTTATACCTGCACAGGAAACACAGAGAAAGAATAGTATGTGGGTGAGTTATAAACTTTCAAAGTCCTCGTCCAATGATGTGCTACCTCCTTCAAGAAACTTCTACTTCCTATAGCTTCTGTAATCTCCAAAAACAGTAACATTAACTGGAGCCCAGATATTCAAATACAAAAGCCTATGGGGGCTGTTTCTCATTCGACCAGAATGGTGATGTCACTTGAATTGGGTTTATTCAGTGCCTTCAAAAGTATGTCAAAACACTGTTCCTATGAACATGTAAAGTCAGTTTTTCAAATCAGTTCTAGAAATGTTATATGGATATATAACTCTCTTGAACAGCTACAGTATATGTTAATGTTTGTGAATATTTAAAAGATACTATATTAAAAAAATTTACCCCTACCCAAATCTAGCCAATGGACAGGACACACTCCGCAGTTGAGTGGAGAGTGGGATATGACTTTCGCACGTACTCTGGTGCCTCATATTTGACCATGTCCCCTGGAGGGGGACACCTGGTGGCACTCAGAGGAAGGATAGCAGGTTACCAAGAAGAGACTTGATACCCTATGAGCATATAAAGGGGGAGGAGGTCCTCCTCAGGCACAGTCATAGGGGAGGGGAGAAAGGGGAAAGTGGGAGGGAGGGAGGAATGGGAGGATACAAGGGATGGGATAACAATTGAGATGTAACAAGAATAAATTAATTAAAAATAATTTTAAAAAATTTAATATTAAGATGATGAGCATCAGTGAACCTCATTATGGAGATGGCTTCAAAGGTGGCAAACAAGTCACTGGGCAAAATGTCCTCCTTTCTGCCACAGACAGAATTCTTCCTAAAAAGGGGCAAGCTCAGATGATGACAGACAAGACAGCCAAACTCTACCAAGACAGGGTAATCAAGTTCTCTATAGGTCCTGCCTCACAAATATGTCTGTAGATATATTGGCCAAATGGCTGGAGATGATACTCCAATATAATAAAGAGTTTCGGTTGACTGTTCAGACAGGAAACTGTCTCCACCATCTCATTTTCAAAGCTGCTATCCTGCACTCATTGTATACTCAGATAATTAATTTTATTCCTTCTCAAGTCTCTGATATGGCTGAAGACCAGACAGTTTAGTTTTACAATTAAACTTAGTTGTTTAGGGGTTAAGATAGATGTTTTAAGTTGATAAAGGCACTATGAATGTAACATTTAAATAATTCCTAATTGTTTCATGGTTCTCCTTGCTGTAGGCAGGTTATTGTATGTATGTGTAATAATATAAATGTATATGTAAAAGAAAAACTTAATATTACTGAACCATATATAAAAATGTAATTTACTTTTGAAACCAGGAAAATTGCTAAATGCTTCTTAGTGTTGAATTCTGATAATGCATTTGTGAGGCCTGGGCCTGGTTTCCACTGATCTTAACACTTACTGATAAATTCCAAAGAAAACAACAACCTTCAGTTTGTGTGCATGAATTTCAGTGCATTTTATGCTTTCCCATGGATCAAGGTTGTTACTCATTGTGAGATATCTATCATTCCAAATGGTGAAACCCATTACTTTAAAAGATTATTAGTAAATAAAAATAAAATATACAGAATAAGAAATACTTGATGATAACCACTACCTGTGTTTTGAATGATAATATAATTCAGTTTGTATAACTACAGATAAACCTCTATATTTAGAGGTCTCTCTCACTGCATTGGACATGTTCCAAGACTTTCTAAGTTATCAGTCTTAGTTAACAACTACTTTTCTATGAGGGGAACAATTATTTTGACAGGAATGAAGTTGGTGTGTAGGTTTCTAGTTTATTACATAATAACATTTAAAATATATGTAAATACTGTAAAGGAATAATTCTCCATAATTTCTGTAGTAATTTCCTCCGAATTGACCAAGTTCATTTTGGAGTGAGCAACACTAAGTAAAAAACTCAAGTCTCAGGAAGTTCTTGAAAAAACAATCCACATTACATCCTCTTTCAGTGTTGTGGAAACTGTAAACCATTCCAGAGATGAAGAGGTATTCAAACTGGCCAGTGGATTGGGATACTCTCCATTCCACACTGTAAGTAAAGTTTCTGTAAGAAGTTCTAGAGTTGGAGCATTTATGAATCATTACCAATGCTGGGGTGGGATTTTCTGCAATACAGTTACTCTTGAATCATCCATGATCCTCTATATTGCCCCTGATCCATACTCTGGTGAGTAACTCCAATAATATCATCAGTTCACCAAGCTGAACTATAATCATCACTTTGTTCTTTCATTGATTCCATCACTGGGTCAAGTAGACATTTTTTTCACAATATTTTGTATAATAGTTCTGATCTTATTAAATTAATCAGAATGGAAGAAAGAAAAAAGATTAAGTGTGATAGCAATGAACAGAATGGCCTGGAACCAAGAAATAGATCCACACAGAATAACTCAAGCAATGCTTGACACATGCAGAAAATGCAACTGAATGAGCTGAGGATAGTAGCTTAAATGAATGGAGGTACAATTAGATATCCACATACCACCCAGAAATTTATTATCGAAAACATAACATGTATCATAGGACATGGAGATATCAGAGCATATTTACCTGGAAACTTTATCACTATTGGATAGCTTTCATAGTGCTGGAAGGTGCTATTTATCCTACCAAAGGATAAAAGGAGTAACTAATCCTACCCTTCTATGAAGCCTCCAAGTAACATCAGTAACCAGGTTGGAAAGATAGGCCCACTAGTACAACACTGGCATAAACATCGTTGGAGTAACCAACTACATTGTGGTTGTATTGACGGTCTATTCTACAAACTGAAACTCATGCATTTCACCATTGTTTTAACTTTGAACCTGTGGCTAAACAGATCATAACCCCTAGGAGAGAAAACTGATACTATTATTTGTTAAATAGATATACTCTTTAACTGACTGCTAATGACATTTCACTGTACCCACTCCTTGGGGTATCTCTCATCCCTCATCAGAGAAGAAGGTTATTTCTTAATAAACAGCAATCCACACGGATAGCCACAACTGATTAAAGCTCAGACAATAATGCTGAACGCAAAAGAGAATATTTTAGAGCACATTCCCTAAAAATCAGTGCTCGAGGATTCTTCCAAAAGCAGGAGCAAAAGATTTCAAAACCTATAGGGATTAGATGACTACAAGAAAACAGTGTTGTATGGATATAGTGGAGCAGTTGAGCGTGAATTCCTGCATTTAAGACAGCATTTATAAAACTCACTGAAGCTTGAGACAGAAAAAAAAATTCCATCATGGAGACAGGGTGGGGACAAAGTACTACCCCTATTTAAGGAGCTATTGGAAGTTGGTGGCTTCTAGTAGAGAAGCAGTTTCCATTACGTGTTCAGCCAGTGCTGGGTAGACCACCTCTAGTGAAGGTCAAACAACCAGGAATATATGGAAGGTATAAACTGTATTTGATACATTTTATAAAAAAAAAAATAGAAAGAAGGAAAACGAGGACACAAAATAGTGTGGGGTGAACAGATCTGGAACAAAATGGGAGAGGGAGCAAACTTGATGAAAACGCATTATAGAAAATTCTTTAAAAACTATTAAAAAGTGAGAAAATAGAGAAAAATTGAAATGAGAGGCTGCAGTTTTAGCAATAAACACAAACTGTTTCATAGGCCTAAAAATATAGACAAAACCATAGAATTTCCCAATGATCCAATGGGATACTTCGTCACATTAGCAATGACTTCCTATGTAAAATTTCCCTAGCACAAATTAGGAATTTAAAAAAATTTAGATTTAATGAAAGTTAAACAATACACGTTTGAGAAAGCTGTTAAAGGTACAAGAAAACATGTCACTGATATATTTCTTGCATATGCAAAGAACTTCTAAAATAAATTTCTCACAGAAAGACTACAGCTATATAGCTTTAAAATTAATCATAAATCTATATAGACCTTTCACCAAGGATTTACATTAAGAATTTTAGACACACTAAGATAGGAAAGATGGCTTGCCAAATGCAAATAGCCAAAACACTATGAATGTAACATTTATATAATTCCTGATTGTTTTGTGGTCCTTCTTGCTGTTGGGAGTTTATTGTATATATGTGTAATAATATAAATATATATGTAAAAAATAAAAATAACAAAGAACGCTAACCAAAAAAATAGAGCAAAACACACACACACAAAAAAAAACAAATTAAAATTATTCATAAATCTATGTAGACTTTTCACCAAAAGGATACATTTCAAATATAAATAGAATGGAGGCACAATATCATGTATTGCGAGGTAGGTGCAAGTGAAAACAGTGAACAGATACCATTCGCTACTTATTAGAATGGCTAAATTCCAGACACTGGACTGTTGTAAATTCCACCAAGGGCATAGAGCCATGGGAGCTTTCATTCTTATTTGTTGTGAATGCATATTAAGACAGCTGCTTGAAAAGACACTTAAGAAATTTCTTATGAAACTATTCTTCTTACTGTAACTCACAACAATTTTGTTTCTACCTTTACCTAAAAAAGGGAGGGGTAAACTTAAGTCCAAGTATTTGCCAGAAAATATTACTAGTGGTTCTATTTGTTCATAATTTGTTAAAAATCACTTAAGATGTTCTCTTGTAATTAAATGGGTGAAGAAAGTGTATAAACTTCTGCTTATACAATGCTATTCAGTAATTCTAAGAAATGTGTTATACAACATTGAAGATTGTGAAGTTGAAATTCAAATCATTGAGTGAAAAATGCCAGTCTTAAAATATTACATTCTGTAGAACTCCAATTTTGTGGCATTGTAAAAAGGTAAAACTGTAGAAATAGGGACTACATTGGCATTTGCCAAATGCTTGTTTGGTCAGGAATAAAGGAAGAACAGGTGTTATACAGGGATTTTGAAGGGCAGGGAGACTATTATCCGTATTTCTGCTAACAGTGGATACATAGAGATTGGATTCATCATAACTAATGGACTGTCTAACAGAGAGAATGATAATGAAACTTTATGTGCACTTAGTTAAAATCTATGTCAGATCTGATTCATCAATTTCAACAAATTCATTATGTTAATGCAGAATATTGATATTTAGGAAGTTGAGTAGTTGTGAAGAGTTAGGTTGAATGCTCACTGGTAAAATTTTCTATAAATTTAAGCCCATAGTATAATATATAGTTAAAACTTTTTAATGTGGATACTTTGTAAAACAATCCTAATTATATGTTGCCTCACCCAGGTTGAAACACATTAAACCTATTGTTATGTTTTTTTCTTCATCCTATAGAAATGTTCCTAGAGTTGGGTACTTGTAGGCAGTGGCCCATAGAAGCACAAATTAAATTTTTATTTATTTCTGTTTAAAGAGATTAGCACATTAGTAGAATAAACTCATTCTAAACCAAGAGAAACAGCTGGTTGACTCAATTACTTGGCTATATTAAAGCAATGATGAGAATTCAGATGTCTGAAGATAATTCTCATTTCACAAACTGATATATTGTTATATGTTGCATGCACCAAATGGAGAGCTGACAAAGACACTACTAACTAAAGGCTTTTCATAACTCAGAAACATGTACCAAGGAAGAGTGTATTATGTGAGTCTTGATAGCTTAAACCTTCTTTACCTACATCAAAGACAGCCAACATATTTCATTTAGTATAAGTGAAACTCATATAAACAAAATTGGAATAAGGTAAATTTCAAGTGGTAAGGTTGTTTTAGTTAATATCTATCAAAATTTATTAGCCTAGTCCTTTTTACTAGTCAATAGATATTGTATTATATGTATACAGTAAAAGGGCAGCCATATTGAAAACTTGAGAAATATGAAGCTTTTAGTGTAGGAAAAGTAGAAATGTGACACCTTACCCAGGACGGAGGAGTCAAAGAATAAACAGCAGTTGAAATGTGTGAATGATAATGCTAAGGCTAACAATATCTTCTGCAATATCAAAGTGAATTCGGTCATTAGTCAACAAGTAAGCATGTGCATGCGCGCGTGCACACACACATACACACACACACACACACACACACACAGAGAGAGAGAGAGAGAGAGAGAGAGAGAGAGAGAGAGAGAGAGTGTGTTTTGAAAAAAAGGTAGTTCAAGATCACTATAGAGAGCTGAAGTAACAGATGTGTTAAGTGTTATCCAAGTAAAAATAAACATTTAAAGTTCTCAACGGCTCTTTCAAAGACCCCGGTGTCCTTCACCTCTCCTGCTCCCCACTCCTGTCTTCTGTCCTCCTTCCCATTATTCCTGTTACCCCTTCATGCCAACTGTGTCCACCTACTTCCATCTCTACTGTTCCTAGAAAGCTACACCTGTTCAGTAATGAAAAGACCATCTGACTCTGGGTGGTCGGCCACAATTAATGTTACAAACCAATTCCCCCAGGAGGCTGTGAGCTATCTCCCACCCCTACAAGGGAGGGGGGTTGGGAGGGAGCGAGACACAAACTTCAGGGGTGGAAGTGATTGACCTGGGAGAAGCTGAGAATGAAGATGATCAAGATAGATTTGTGAAATGCTCAAAGAAATAACAACATTTTTACAATACATTACTTTTAAACAAGTGGCTGGAGATGTTTTAGTATTTTTGGTTCCTAATAATGCTTATGGGATGACTGATGTTCTTCATGTATTTATGATAAGCTCTTTATGCCAGCTGACTCAAAATTCAAACTTTCAGTTTATTTTGTGTTTCTGTAACCCAGATTTCTACCTGATGCTGAATTTTGCTGAGGTTCTCTGAAAAATATGATGTGACTATCTCTTTGTCTAGGGTGACAGCAATATCCTCTGAGAGAGTAAATGCACAGAGAGCAGGAAGCTCCCATGTCATTCCTTACTTCTTAGAAAATGATAGTATTACTTAAAGCTTTTTTTACCCAAGTTTTCTTACTCTGATCTTCTTTAGTTTAATTTCTGAATTTAGAGTATGTTTGCCATAGTTATTACTAAATCTTATCTTGTTTAACCCAGTTGTAGTTATAGATTGCTTGGTCATGAACCTGTCCCTTTGAAAAAGCTTTGAAATTTTCAAATACTGTATGTGAAAAAACTCAGGGCCCCTCAAAAATTCCTTTAAAATGTTTGGATTATTTCCAAATGTCCTAATATGAGACTTTTATACATCCTGTGGATTCACCCTGAGTCTAATTGATGTCATGTTTAATATTGCCTTGAGTCATTTCTCATCTAAATAGCATCAGAAATGCTATTCAGGACTCTGATTAGAATATACTGCCAAACGAAGACATTTGTTTAGGACAAAGCCTAATGGAGTTCTGAATTATCTCTTCCAGGATAGTTTATTTAATTTTTACAACAACACAGTCATGAACACAATTGTGATAACCATGATTCTAGAAAAATATGAAATAAACTATAGGAACAGGAATGGATTATTATTTTATAATTGAAATTCAAACATACACATAACAAGTCCAAACATTGAGATGAATGAAGTCTCTGGACTAAAAAAGTCCAGGCCCATATAGACTTTTAGCAGAATTCTACCAGACTTGCAAAGAGGAACTATAATAAATATTTTTCAAATTACTTTTTCAAAATAAAGTTAAAATGAGCATTTACAATCTCATTCTAAAAAAGCCATTATTTCTCCAATACCAAAGCCAGGTAAAGACACTATCACATCAATAAAAGTACAGGTCAATATCCCTAATGGACATAGATGCAAAAATTCTCAACTAAATGTAGCTAACTGAACACGGGTATATGCCAAAAAGAGATCATCTTTATTGATAAAATTTCATGGTTGTTCTTCCTCTGACACTGCTAAAAACACTTAATTTCAATACAAAGTTCCTTTTTTGTTGGCTTTTCCAATCTTTCTGCTGCCTTTTGCACTGTGATTCCCTGTGCCTCAGTTGTATGAAGTGCACTCTGTCAGTCAGATGGAGCTGATACCAAGAGATCAGCTCTGAATCATAGCTATACAAGCAGCATAGTACAATTGAGCAATTATCTGCTCTTGTGTGTGTGTGTGTGTATGTGTGTGTGTGTATGTGTGTGTGTGTGAGAGAGACTATGTGTGTGTATGAGTGTGCATGCAAACACACAAATAATTAAAGCAATAAAAGCCATTGATTTGTAGAGAGCCAGATTAGAGGGAGGAAAGGGAAAGGTGGAAATGATATAATTAAGTGCTAATTTCAAAACTTAAAAGATTTTTAAAAATCATCTAGTATAATCAAGATGGCTTTAAGCAAAGGCACAAGGGTAGTTCAACATACATAAGTTGAAAAATGTAATAAATAATATAAATGGTCTTAAAAGAAAATGCCATGTTCATCTCAACAGATTTTGTAAAAAATGTTTTTGAAAAAAATATAGCATGGTTTCTTGATAAAAGTTCAAGAGAATTAGGACTAAATGGAGCATACATCAAAATAATATGAGTTTTATATGGCAAACACACACCCAACATCATTCATAATGGAGGAAATCTCAAAGCAAGCCAATTAAAATCAGAAAAAAGGTAGGGCTGTCAAGTGTTCTGATTCATTTTCAATATAGTATTTGAAACTTTTGATAGCATAGAAATATAATGAAATTAAAGAGATAGAAATAGTAGTGGTTTGTGAAACTCTAGCTAAAGCAATAAGACATGAATAGGAAATCATAGGGATACAAATAAGTAAGATCTTAAATTGTTCCTGGTTGCAGATGATTACTGTTATACACAACAGAACCCAAACATTCAACTAGAAACTTCTCTAAGTGAAAATACTTTCAGCAAAGTATCAGGCTAAAAAACTGACTTATAAAAATCAGTAGCCTTTCTACATACTAATGATGAATATGCTAAGATAGACATCATGTAAACATGACCACTCACTGAGAAAAAGTCAACAGAGAAAAGTATGTAGCAATGAAGCTTAAATATGATTTTTGTAATTATGGCACCAGAAAATATAACTGAGAATATTACTTTTTAAATGTCGAATTCTTAACTATTAATAATTGTGTTCATTTGCAATGATATGCTTATGTTTGTCCAAAAATTTTACAGTAAAATTAAGGTCAATCTTACCACCACAAAATTTGTAATGTCTAAAATAATTGCAAATTTTAAAATAATTTTTCCACTTTCAAAGCAGAAATATTGACTCACCACTTAGCCTTCTCCCATTTTCTCACAATTTGATGTTTTATGCAATTTGAGCTAGAAAAGTAAATTTACATTTGTATACTAGTCTAGAAGTTTAATTCTTAATGTTCCCTTTAGTTATCTGGATTTTTTTCCTGATACTGTTTCCTATGGATCCTAGCTAATTTTGGGCAGATAAATTTATGGAAAAAATGATATAAGTAGGGTCAGCTGATGCTTTGTAAAAGATTTGTTAATAACTTCTATTTTGTGCAGATCGTAGATTAAAAGTTGAATAGGGGCCATTACAGAGCAGCTGCAGGCATTATCCAAACCACTTACAAAGATTAGCAGAAGATTCAGTAGAATTGCTCCTTGAGTTCTGGTTTTCCTTCCCCCCCAAATAAGACATCATGGAATGCATTGAAATTGAAGAACTATTTATACGAAGTCATTACAGTGATTCCTAATTATATTAATGTATAGTTCAGGTGAATTGTGAGGTGATTGTGTTAATTTAACATTATTTAGAATAACTTAGAATCCTGATTGGGCATTCTTTTGTTTTGTTTTGTTATCGCTTTTTTGTTTTTGTTGTTTTTCTTTTTGTTTTGGTTTTGGTTTTCCGAGACAGGGTTTCTCTGGGTAATAGCCATGGCTGTCCTGAAACTCTCTTTGTAGACCAGGCTGGTCTTGAACTCACAGAGATCCACCTGCCTCTACCTCCCTGGTGCTGGGATTACAGGCGTGCACCACCTCACCTGGCTCGATTTGGCATTCTTAATAAAACTAAATGAAGAAAAAAGTCTTGTGTCCTCGGTTTAAAAAAATTCAAATATCTTGAAAGAAGCTTGGTTGTATAAATGCTATACTGAGAATGACTTTAAATGGACATTAACCTGTGAACTTTTTATGGGCTTTCTGCTTTTCAATGTAGTTTTTAACTTTAGACTAATAAAAATAACACAACAGAATTACATATACTTTAGCAATAGTAAGCAGGTTTCCAGAGGGTAAGTGTATTTTCTATTCTTAGGTAGTAATATTCGTTCACTGAGTATTTGTTTTGGGTCACAGAATTATCATATCCACACTCGTTTGCAGTAATGTTCTTTTCTCATTGCTAAGTTAAGAAACACTACAAAAGTCAGTAGAGTTGACCTTATAGTAATAACAGAGAGAATCGTGGTACTTATTGACAAGTATCAGTATCTCCAGATTATCTTTCAGATGAAAAGAAATTCAGTTCTAGGAGAACAAGGTTAGTTAAGTGTGCTAATCACCAAGAATGGTAAGAAGTCCAAGGACTGATCCCTATGCCCTTGGGGTCTTGAAAGCTATGTTACACAATTACATACTGATGTACTGTTTTAATAAAATCCTGTGATTCATTTGTCCTTTATTACATCGATTGTTCTTTATCTTTTCCATGTAGATTTACTCTGTTTCTGTTGTTATGAAAGCACTGCAGACTGAGGGGTTTTAGAGAAAACCAATGTATTTTCTTTTTGGAATCTAGACTTCAAAGTCCAAGGAACCTTTGAGCTTGACTATTTTTGTGAAGACTGTTCTGTGCTTCAAAGAAGATATTTTGAGAGAGACCATTTTCCTTTGTGTGTTTCACATGATGAAATATGGAGCAATTCAGGAGGCCTCTTTCACCAGAGTCTTCAAAAAGGAGACTTGATCATGATTTAATCATTCTTCAAAAGGCCACTGCCTGATACTATCGCTCTGACACCCTGAAGATTGTGAAGGAGATACTCATGGCAACCCTCTAACAATTCTTGAATGACTTAATGAATCAATGAATCAATGTATACCTTGTAAATATCTTCCCAACATTTATTAGTTTTTACTAGCTCTTTAAACTTTTATATTAAAAAAACAAAAGCCTGTGGGATTAATATGACCATATATAATTGGATATACAATGTGTACATATTCCTATGTGGATACATGGAACCATAAAATTTGAAACAAACTATAAACAAATTTCTAATTAGAAATGGTTTTACTTGAAGTAGATCATTTAAAAAATTACACCGACAATTTTAAGTTAAAATTGTACAATTACAGTTAACTTTCCAAGCAGAAAAAAAAATCAAAATTTGTCTTGTACTGAGACTAAGAAAGGTCTCCCATGGACTATTGTGTTGTCCAATTAGGAATCTTGTGGTTGCACTATTTTGGAAGGTTATGGGCTCATTAAGAAGTTGAGCTCAGCTAAAGAAAGGTCAGTGGGGTTGTGCTCCTGGGACCTGTATACTGTCCTGCTCTCCCCTTAGCCACAAGAACATAAAGATTCTCCTTTATTACAATAAGCTCTTGCCCCCACCTGATCTGCTCAAAAGTCTGAGGGAGAGAAATGAGGGACAGAATCCTCAGAAACCATACGTCACCTCGGATTATTACAGTAAATCTTGGTTGTCAATGTCACTGTGTCTGGTATCAACTAAACCCTAAGTCTCTAGGTGGATCTGGGAAGACATCTCCTATTGCAGAGTAGGGTGGGTACTATGCATTAAAAGCCTTTGTTCTTTGCATGCTCAACATTGCCCCTTCTTGTGAGTGCATCTCTTCTGAGGATAGTGTTATTGCTGTGGTGGTGGTGCTGCCACTGCCATCACATTTCTCTGATGTGCAGCTTAGTTTCTAATGTGGCAATAGAGGCCAATGTCTTTCCAGTGTCCTCCAGTCTTCAGTGCCAGGGAGGGACTATTGAAGATTTCAGCTTTGCAAACTGAGGTACTGGATTCTCAGCCACACTAATGTGTACATAGGCAATGTTAGACCACGAAGCTCACATTCTGCAAGTTCATTAATGTAATGTCATTTTAATATATATTCATTCTATCTTTGATTCTGTTTCACTAAAGAATGCTTACTAATGAGCACATCCTTCCCCTTTCAGTAGATTTTGTAGAATATTTGCACACAGTATGAGAAAAGTATGAATAAGGCATAAGAATAAAAAAATTAAATAACAAGTACTGATCTATTAGAATTTCTTAATATAAATTTACATTTCAGAACATAACTTCCAAATTTTAATGCTTTATAGTTTTCCTCTATTTCAGTTAACAAATAAGTGCTCTCTGCTTTCATCCATATGTGCTTAACATTCTGAGTATTGGAAATTGTTGTCTAATGTGTGTATTTGTCTCTGATTTCTTGTAAATATCCATGCTTCCATTTTTAAAAAGATTCATGTCCATGCTCCTAGTTTTCACAATATGGCTCAAGAATGAATAGATCTACCTCAAGACTCAGCTATGCCATTCTGGGGCACATACCCAAAAGATGCACCACCATACAATAAGGACATTTGCTCAATTATGTTCATAGCAGCTTTATTCATAATAGACCGGAACTGGAAATGACCCAGATGTCTGATAATGGAAGAATAGGTAAAGAAACTGTGGTGCATTTATATAATAGAATATTACTCAGCTAGGAAAAACAAAGAAATCATGACAGTTGTAGGCAAATGGATGGAACTAGAAAATACACTGAGTGAGGTAACTCAGACCCAGAAAGATAGACATGGCATGAACTCACTTATAAGTGTATATTAGCCATAAAGTACAGTATAACCATGCTAAAATACACAAACTCAAAGAAGTCAATGACAGCCCATGAGAGGATGCTTTAATCTCTCTCAGAAGGGAAAATAAAATACACATCTGAAGTAGAAGGAAGGAGGAAACTCGGTGCTAGAGGAGGTGGGGTGGGGAATCAGGTGTCGGAAGAGGAGGACAAGGAGACCGAATGGAAATCAGTGGTGGGGCATCTCTGAGAGAGGGGATGCTCTCTGGAGGTTAGGGGGGTGACCTGGCTGAGACTCCTAGCAGAGAATAATATGGATCCTGAAGTTACCAAGTGCTTTAGCAGGTGGGACCTCCAGTTGAAGGACGAGGGCACCAACCCACCCGTAAAAACATTGACCCCAAATTTGTCTTGCCTCCAAGAAGTGTAGGGATAAGAGAGAACAGAGATTGAGAGAATGGCAGAGCAATTACTGGTCCAAATTGAGACTCAACCCATGTGAGAGAGACATTCCATTATACTACTAAGGATACTCTACTATGCTCACAGATAGGAGCCAAGGTTTCATTCAGCAGCTGATGGAAACAGATGTGGAGGCGCAAAACCAGCCAGGCAATGGGCTGATCTCAGGGAGTTTTATCGAAGAGTGGGAAGGAGGATTGAGGGAGCCAGACGAATAAAGGACACCACAAAAAGACCTACAGAGCCAACTAACTTGGGCCCATGGAGTCTCACAGAGACTGAACCACCATCTAAAGAGCATGCATAGACTAGACCTAGACCCCTTACACATATGTGCAGATTGGCCATCCAATCTGGGATGTTAGGGGTCCATTTGTGAGACCCCTAACAATGAGAATTTATTATACTAAATTTCTAAGTAGAGGGTTTTTTAAAAAATGGATTGTGCTTGAAAATTCAAATTCCTTTTCTTTCATTAGTAAGTGTTTTAATTTTGCTTAAATAACTAGTTCCTGATTAATGTAATGATAATAAGCTTGAAATAACTATTGAAAGTGTTTCATGTTAAAGCTTGAGGCTCTGTAACTTATTACGTTAAATCAGTGGAACCAGCACTGTGTCATCTTGAGACTATAAAATCAAAATACACGTGATTAAAAGAGTGGGCTTCAGTACAGTGGTTTCACTCTTCTGACTTATTTCAAGCTCTGTCCTGTCTTCAAAGCCAGAACCTTATTTCTAGTTCCAAAGACCACACTGCAGTTATTAGCTTAGCAAAATATTATTAATTACTCTTTTAAGAATAAATCCATAAAGGAATGAATGAAAAGAATATTTGGAACCCCTAATTTCACAAAGACTTTATCTCATTAATGTACACTTTTTTTGTTATTACTACTGTCTGTCACCTTTTATTTTATTAAAATTGTTATCGATATATACATTATACTCAGCCTCATCCATTGAATTTATAGTAACATATGATCTCATACCACATTATAATTCCAAAAAGAATGTTTTCCAAGTTTTTATCCACAGTTTCACACTTCAGTAACTCAGCGGTCAATCTTTATAGACATTTTAAACCAGTTAATAGAATTGAACCATTGTTTGCTTTGATAGATGAAAGAATAAAACACTTCAACTGGTAACAACAAAATCAGTTTCAATATAGCTCAAACTCTTTTATTTTTGTTTTAAAAAATAAAGGCAAAAACACAGGACATTTATTTGGCATTTTATATACATTTAATTGTGCTTATACAATGATTCTACCTTGAAATATAGGGACTAAAAGATGAGACCTTTTAAAGAGATGCTTCCATATTTAAAAAAAATCAACATGATTTACAAGTCAGTACAGACCAATGAATATACCTTTCCAGGTGTAAGGCCACGTACATGTGACTGGAGAGTGAAAAGAAACACACATCTATTTCACTGTCTTACATAAGTCCCATATATTCCTTAAGAAAATTTTACAGTATGTCAATTAACTTGAATCTTAATATGGACTATTTCTAATATCTTTCATTAATTTCCTAGGTATTCACAACTGAAATTTGGACAAAAATTATGATTTTCTATATTCATAGTCCTTGGATTTAAGTGTAAAGTAACAGATATCATCCCCTTCCCCCTACCTCCCTCTATCCAACCTTCCCTCTTTTCTCTTAAAAAAAAAAAAAAAGACTTACAATAATTCATTTGTATCGAGTTGAAGACACATTTGAGATAAAGTGAAATCTCACACTACACCCCTGTGGAGTATCCTGTTAGTGGGCAGGGGAACTATATTACAGATCAAGGGCACACAGCTTACACAGAAATCTATGTTCCTGATAACTTAGCATATCTCCTAATTCTTCCTACTCTGTGTGAACTATTTCTCACTCTGAAGGCTGCTTCTTCCTAACATCTGTCTTAGAAAAACAAATGAAATAATAAGTTCAAGGTAATTTTAGATCTGTGTTCAGTGAAACTCTGTGTTATAAAAATCGCTGCTTGCCTTTTTTTTTTTTTATAAAATAGTTGTTTATTTGGTGGATTTTATTTTATTCTATTTTTTACTTTTACATATACATTTATATTATTACACATATATACAATAAACTATCTACAGCAAGAAGAACTGTGACACAATCAGGAATTATATAAATGTTACATTCAGAGTGTTTTGGCTATTTGTATTTGGCAGCCTTGAAGAAAACACCTTTCCTATCTTGGTGAGTCTAAAATTCTGAATGTAAATCAATATCTATCATATCTCATTTCTATCAACTTAAAACATCTATCTAAAGCTACAAACATTTTAACCCCTAACAACTAAACTTAATTATAAAACTAAACTGTCTGGTCTTCAACCCCATCAGACACATGAGAAGGCATAAAATTAATTATCTGAGTAAGCAGGAAGTACAACTTATCAACTTCCAAAATGAGAAAGTGACAGAGACAGTTCGCTACCTATACAGTCACCCAACATTCTCTATAACGTTGGAGCATCGCCTTCAGCCTTATGGCCCATTTATATGTGGTAGACATATTTGTGAAGCCTGAACTGTTGAGGAATTCAGTAGATTTTTATTGAATTACTATTGGCATTCTAAAAGTTTACTTATTTTCCTTCTTTTCTTAGATCCTTAACTTTCTTGTTTTGTTGTTGTCTCAATTTTAAATTAATTAATTTGAACTTCATTTCTTCTTTATGATCAGATTTTAATTTCTCAAGAATAGACATCTAAATTTTGACATATCCAAAATATAAACTTACCCATCTGCCCCCACAGCCCTCAAACTTTTCTCCTTGATTTACACTATCACTATATTCTATGATTACCACCAAGGTACCCTTTTTGAATGGGATGGGGAAGAGGTTTACCTTCTGGGAACATACAAAAAAGCGTTTAATGTCCACATAAGGAATTAAATGATGATTGCAAAAAGGTGACCCTTATCATTATCAGGTGTGAAAGTAGAATTTATAGTCTAAAATAGAGATAAAAATGTCTACTCAAAGAAGTGACATAGTGGCTGAAACATGAAAGATATTCTGAAAGAGTCAGGCAAAGAAATTAGAAAGGACTTTTCAGATCGAAAGCCTCTGGGTAATGTGGCTGACCAGTCATCGTTCTTTGTCTGGAAGAGTTCTGCTCTGTGCCTGATGGTCTGGTACAATTATTAATAATACCCACTTTAACTCAGAAGTGTCTTGGTATGGACGATGAATTATATGGCCAACGTACCTAAGGGTAGGGACATACAGATTTGTACAAACATAGTGTATTTTGGGCAATGTGACCCATTTATCACAGCTGGAATGTAGGATATAAAATAAGAGTTGTGAAATATGAGATAACCTGTGAAAAAGTGGGAAGGATCTTTCTCCTCAGGATGGAAGGTATTGCTTTTCATTTGTAAGATGATGGTGTGTCCCTAAAAGGATTTAAGTGACAGTTACAGTAGGTTCAATTATACTTTGAGAGCTTTCTCTAACGAGTTAGTTATACTCATATGGTGTAAGATCAGTATGAGGGAGAAGACAATGTCCATGCAAATCATGTTTATCAAGCCCCTACTGTCCACAGGCACTGCTTAGAGTACTTGGTGAATGAATTATGTAAGAGGCCTGTCTAGTTGATATGAAAATTCATATATATGTATATTCATATGAATATATATTTTCTCTTTTCATTTCTTTATTTTTCTACATCCCAACAGCAATTTCTCCTCTCTCCTCCCCTCTCAATATCACCATCCCCCACCTCATCCCCTCCTCCTTCTTTTCCCTTCAGAGAAGGGCAGGCCTCTTGTGGATAAGATTACTCCCATGAAGTAAGATTAGGCAATTCCACTCATGCTAAAGCAGAACTAGGCAATCCAGTATTAGGAAATGGGTCCCCAAAACAGGCAACAGAGTCAGATCCAGCTCTTGCTTTCACTGTTAGGAGTCCCACAAGAAAAATCAAGCTACCCAGCTGTAACATATGTGCAGTGGCCTAGGTCAAACCCATGCAGGCTCCCTGGTTACCAGATCAGTTTCTGTGAGCCCCTATGTGCACAGGTGAGTTGATTTTGTGGGGTTTCTTGGGGTGTCCTTGATCTCTCAGGTTCCAAGAATCCTTCATCTCCCTCTTTAGCAGGAATCCCTGAGCTTCATCTAATGTTTGGGTGTGTGTCTGCCTCTGTTTCCAATTTATGCACCAATTTATGAGATTACAAAATATCAATAGAAATCATTTCAGCGGCTCTTTCTTTTTTGCCAGTCCTGTTTGGTTCTACCTTAGGTATCTGGGCTACATGGCTTGGGATTCTTAGTAACAACTAACAGTTGAGTAAACGCAGAGCAGGGGAGGAGAGACCAGCATCAGGGAGCCATTCACATCAGCCTAGGAGGAATGGTAATCACACCTTTGAGAAGAGGGGTGAAGTATAAAGAAAAGTAGATACTCAGATATCTGAGTGTTACAGATAGAGAGACTAGTTAGTAAGAATCCCCTGAGGTGAGAATGTAGCTGTGGTTGGGAATTTTATACAACTCCAAGGTCATTGACATGGAGAGCAGGAATGCAAAGAGGTAAAATAGATACTAGAAATTCTGATGTCCCAGAATACCAGGTGATGTGGGAAGATTTGCTAAGATCAGGAATGAGCTAAGTTTTCAGAGGTAGCTCCAAGTCCTCCTTGAAGACAAGCTATCAAGGGTGACGAATAGGCCATGAAGATCATTTATGACCTTACGACAAGAATTCAGAAAATGGACATTGTTTAGACTAGGATTTACCAAAAATATGAAGACAAATCATAGATGGTGACTCTGTAGTCACACAAGTCAAATAAACTAAAAAGAAGTCAAAGAAAAATATATTGAGGGCAATATTTTACAGTGAATATGAAATGAGTTCGAAAGAGTTATGAACTATAGGTTCCTAATAAAATAGATACTACTATAAATAAAGCAAAAAGCTACCAGAATCCATTAACAATAGAGTTGTAATACTATTTGCACAAGACACATAAATAGACAAATTATTTTGTCTATTGTCTAAATAAAAATATCATTAAAATATTGGTATTTGTATGTATTTGAAAAATATAATTATTCTTTAAATTTGAAAAAAGAAGCTAAACTTTCAGTAACATTTTAAAATATTTTACAATAATATTAAGATCAAAGTGAAGATGACAAACTCACATTCTTTTCAATACAAATCATATACAAAACATAAGAGTTATTCTCTCCAATATCAAAAGGATACATATTTTGATGACAAAATTATATGTGACAGAAAATGGAAGAAGTACAAATAAAATACCACCTTGAACTGGTAGAAAATTGTTCTTTACATGTATGAAGTATCCTGGACTTTGGATATGAAATGTAAGATGAAGTAGCCTATTACTCACCCCTTACCAAGTTGGTAACAATATGGGCAACAGTGAAACCTCATTCAGCTTCCAGAGACGACTCTGCTTTCTGAAACAAGACTCACTGAGGGAAAGGCAGATACCAAATGACTTAACAACACTTCAAGTTCTACTAATAATAATTAATGGATACTTATATAAGAGAGCTTATCACAAGTGTATCACATTTGAATAGAGGCTACTGAGTGAAAGAGCAGATGTGCCATATAGTTAATATCAGATATGCCATACAGTGATACCCTGAAAATGATTATGAGCATCAAAACATCAGGCTGAAAAAATGTTGTACATTGTCAATAAAGAGTATCTCTAGGAGTTAACGACTCCAAAGAAACTGTCTTCCAGACACAGTAAGGCTTATACCCATAAGAACTCATGGAGACAAAGACAGCGTACACAAAAACTGACCAAGTTCAAGCCACAGAAAGAAAGGGAAGTAGGCAAAAGTCCCATCTCTAACTATGAAGCAATTTGCAATGGATTCCTGCTAGGAGAAGAAAGCTCAGTTTTCTTCAATGTACTGACAATGGGTATATCAACCACACTCTAGTGCAGATGTCAAGAGTGGTTGGCAAACACAAATTACACTCTTTGTGGTTTGGTGTAATTTGGTTTGGTTTTGGTGTGTGCTCTTGTTTTCTGTTTGTTTGTTTTGTTTTGTTTTTGCTTGTTTTGTTTTATTTCAGGAAAGAGAAAGAATTGGGTGTGGGGAGAAAAAGGGAAAAGAGATGGGGGTGGGAAAGAATGTAATTAAATATATTCCATGAAAAACCTTAAAAAGCAAACCAAAACACTATCCAGCTTGTCTTTCTTTATTATTCCTCACTAAAACCAAGAAGACCAAGGCTGTGAAAAGTTAGATTTCTTCTCAGGTCTGGATCTGAGCTGTGTGAAAACGGTACAGTAGCCATGGCCTTGCTCTTCTGCTTTCAGAAGCAGCACTGAAGGACTCCAGCAAGTGGGGCTATTATACAGCCTGCAGACCAGCAGAAGACACTGTCAACAGAACAAAGCAACAGACTACACTACGAAAAGATCTTCACTAACCTTACATCTGACAAAGGGCTTATAACCAAAATATATAAAGAACTCAAGAAATTAAACACCACCAAACCAAATAACCCAATTAAGAAATGAGAGGAATATTGAATGTCTTAAGAAATGCTTAAAGAAATGCTCAATATCTTTAGTCATCAGAGAGATGCAAGTCAAAATGACTGAGATTTCAATGACTAAGATAAAACTCAAGTGACAATACATGCTGGCGAGGATATGGAGAAATGAGAGCACTCCTTCATTGCTGGTGGGAGTGCAAACTTGGACAACCACTTTGGAAATCAATCAGATGCTTTCTCAGAAAACTGGGAACAGGGCTACCTCAAGACTCAGCTATTCTACTCCTTTGAATATATCCAAAAGTTGCCCCACCACACAACAAGACATATGCTCAACTGTGTTCATAGCAGCCTTATTCGTAATAGCCAGAACCTGGAAACAACCTAAATGCCCCTTAGTCTAAGAATGCATAAAAAAAAAAAAAAACCTGAAATTTGAGGGCAAATGGATGGAACTAGAAATGATTATCCTGAGTGAGTACATCCAGACCCAAAAAGATACAGATGGCATATACTCACTTATTATTGGATACTAGCCCAACATGGATGTATTTATTTATTTATAGAGAAATAGAATGTAAACACATTGTGTTTTTTGTACTGTTTGAAAGACTTTGTTGGGGTATATAAACTGTAAAAGGAAAAGGATAAAAAATAGAAATAAGAAACAGAAACAAGAAGAAGAAGAAGCAGAAGGAGAAGAAGAAGAAGAAAACAGATAAGAATAAGGATAAGGATGAAAATAAGAATATAATAATAAAAGGAAGAAGAAACAGCTTGTTGAAACCTACTAGCTAGAGTCTGCTTACTTCATCATCTAGTGTAAGAGTGTGTGTGTGTGTGTGTGTGTGTGTGTGTGTGTGTGTGTGTGTGTGGTCTTTTTCTCTTCTTTTCCTTTCTTTTTTTAGATGCTTGCCACCATCAGTGGAAGCCCCTACTAGGAGCCATCAGCCCTAGCCCCAGCTTTCCACCATCAGTGGAAGCTATTGCCGGTAACTATCATTACGCCTTGGAAGGTTGCCCTCAGAGAGAGTCTACAGGGTCACCAGCCAGCCAGCCACAGGAACACGCCCCACCTCACTTTTCCCCAGTTAATGTCGAAGATGGACTTTGATACCACCTGTTCTGATCTTGCCAGTGGACAGCACATTCACCAAAATTGTGTGAAGAGCAGGAACCAACTGTGACATGAACTATGGTGCCCCGTATTTTACCAATTCCCCTTCATGGGGTGGCCTAGTGACACTAAGAGGAAGGATAAGCAGGCTAGCAGGATGGGACCTGATAGGTTGAGATCATGTGGTGGGGGAGGAGGTCTCTTGCTGTCACAGGCCTTTAGGAGGGGAAAAGGGTGAATGAGGGAGAGAGAGAGAGGAATGGGAAGATACAAGTGGGGGGATAACAATTTAGATGAAATCTGAATAAATTATTTAAATAAAAAATAAAGTCTGCTAGTGGGAGCCTGGCAGTGGTGGAGCATGCCTTTAATCCCAGCATGTGGAAGGCAGAAGCAGGTGGATCTCTGTGGGTTCCAGGTTAGCCTGGTCTAGGACAGTCAGGGCTATTATGCGGAGAAATTTCTGTTTCAAAACTAGTGGGAGATGGGAGTTGAAGGATTAATTAGCATCTGAATTAGGAGATTATGTACTGCATGGAGTTCTCTCTGGGATGTCCTAGCCGACTCAGGCAGGGGTTTCATAGCAGTAAACCTGTATTAGGTTTTTTTTTTCTTTTTTAAAAAAATTTAATTAATTTATTCTTGTTACATCTCAATGGTTATCCCATCCCTTGTATCCTCCCATTCTTCCCTCCTGTTACTCACTCCTCCAGTTTTCTCGACTCAGGTTCCTGTGATCAAGTTCCAAATAGATTGTTTATCCTCCTCACCCCCACCCCCCCCCCCCCATTTTTTTAATGTGTTTGCCTTTTTACCATACCTTTTTTTTTTTTGGAAAAATTCTTTTTAGCTATAACTTGAAGAAATTTATTTAGATCAGTTTTGTCTATCTTCCTCAATTCCACACTCGTATAAACTGTATATAACAGCATTTTGTTGTCCTTGTTGACATAAAATAAATACAGGTAAGAAAAAGAAGTATATGTTCTCTAGCTGTAACTTCCACATATATGTAGGGGGTTTTATTTTTTATTTTTTGCAAAATGTCAGGGAAACATTATTTAAAACGAAATGATAATATAGGTTAAGGCTACATGGTCAACATTGACAACAGACCTTGTGAGGATATGAGCAAGGAAGAGTCTTTGAATGAGTTTTAAGTCCGGATGTTTTATAACTTTATACATCCATTGTCTTCATGTTCTGCAAGGATAACATTAGGCTGCTATTTGCCAGTGTGTGTTGGCCACTGTTTTGACCTATCATAGAAACTTGTCTTTCAGGAGTTAGCCTTAGAATCTGCATTCTTCACTCACTTTACAGCAGCAACCAGGTGTGAAATCTGAAGGCTCTCTCTTAAGATTTAGAAGGCAACCCCTGACAAGAAGCACAAATGTTCCTACCCAAATACCAGGCCTGCATTTTGCCAGGAGGGAGACTGGGAGCTTTGATACTGGCTCCCAGATGTCCTCAGGCAAATCAGCTTTGCAGAGAGTTTAAGCATCAGGAGAGATTTACAGCTGTGCTCCTCTTACTTTCTAGGGCCTGTGTTGTTGAAAGTTTGTAACTCTTTTACCCAATCTTCAGTTCTCTAGTCTTTTTGTTACATTAGCCATTATCTAGTTGGCTGACTTTAATCCTCACTAGCCTCTCAACATGGCCTCATGTTTCCCCATTAGTCCTTGAATTGACTGTATAACCGACTATAATCTTGAACATTAAGGCTTCTGCCTCTTCCACCAGAATGGTGTTTTTTTAATTTATGTACCACCATATTATTTGTTGAGAACTGTAACTGTGGGGGGGGGGGGATATAATTGCCATATCCTATATGTAATTTATATTCTGCATTTAATACCATGTTCTGTATGAGAACTTATCTCTAGGTGACTTCACTTCTTCCTGCGTGCTGGGAATGACCACGCACTGCCATAACTAGACCTGCTAGCAGTTTCCAGAAACTCTACCGGAGTGATTAGCTGAGATAAAACACCTTCCCTGGAGACTCAGTCTCCACCCACCCTGCCTAAGGATCTGTGAAGTTTCCACAGCCTCACCTGCGCCTCCCCTCCAGGAACTGTCACCAAAATCTGCCCAGCCTAAGAATATAAAAACCCTAAAATTCTTCTGTTTGGGGTCGCCTCAATTCTGTGTGCAGATAGACCCCAGCGCGCTGGAACAATAAACCTCTTGTTTTTACACTGACCTGGTCTCACTCTCTCATTTGTTGCTTACCGGCTAGACTCTCCGAATCAGAATCTCACATCTGATCCTTTGGTTGGGAATTGAAGTTCCATTTGAGAGTCTCTAAAGCTACGGTTCAGAAGATTGCTAGAGCCCTGATCAAGTACCTCGGTTTGTCTTTGCTCTGTCACGTCTTCTCTGTGCAGGCCGGAGTCTTTCTTGTCTGTCTTACTTTTGGGTTGTTTGCGAATTTCTGCGAGGGTTAGAGCCCCTCTGACTGATTTTGGGTTAGGGGTCCCCACCATGGGGGATGGCTGCTTGGGCAGCCAAGAGAGGCTTCAGGGTCCTGGAGGACACTCCAGGATCCTCAGTGGGAGTTGCGGGCCACGAGGCCTCCTTCTGGTAAGTGGGCTCCTTTTGTCCAGAGAGATTTCGGGCCTCTGCCCACTGGTCAGTGTCTGTTGTTATGTCTCCCTTTTCATTTCTGATTTTGTTGATTTGAATACTCTCCCTCTGCCTTTTAGTTAGCTTGGCTAAAGGTTTGCCAGTCTTGTTGATTTTCTCAGTGAACCAGCTCTTGGATTCATTGATTCTTTCTTTCCAATTTACTGATTTCAGCCCTGAGTTTGATGATTTCCAGCCATCTATTCCTCTTGGGTATATCTGCTTCTTTTTCTTCTAGAACTTTCAGATGTGCTGTTAATTTTCTAGTTATGGGATCTCTCCAGTTTCTTTATAAAGGCACTTAGTGCTGTGAACTTTCTTCTTAGCACTGCTTTCATTGTGTCCCATAAACTTGGGTATGTAGTATCTTCAGTTTCCTTGAGTTCTAGGAAGTTTTAAACTTCTCTTTTTAATTCGTCCCTTACCCAGATGTCATTGAGTAGGGAATTATTCAGTTTTCATGAATTTGTAGGTTTTCTGTTGTTTCTTTTGTTGTTGAGTTCTAGCTTTAATCCACAGTGGTCTGATAAGATGTACGGAATTATTTCAATTTTCTTGTTTTTGTTGAAGTTTGCTTTGTGTCAGTTTTGGAGAAGGTTCTGTGAGGTGCTGAAAAAAAGGTGTATTCTCTTTTTGTTTGGGTGAAATGTTCTGTACATATCAGTTAGATCCATTTGTTTCAGGATGTCTATGAGTTTCCTTGTTTCTCCATTTAGCTTTTGTCTTGATGATCTCTGTCTATTGAGGAGAGAGAGGTGTTGAAGTCTCCTACTATTAATTTGTGGGTTTCGATGTGGGGTTTAAGCTTCAGCAACATTTCTTTTACAAATGTGGATGCTCCTGCATTTGGAGCATAGATTTTCAGAACTGAGACATCATCTTGGCCTATTTTTCCTTTGATGTAGATGAAGTTACCTCTCCATATCTTTTGATTAGTTTTGGTTCAAAGTATATTTTATCAGATACCAGAATGGCTACTCCAGCATGTTTCTTGGGTCCATTGGCTTGAAATACAGTGTATTTCTATCTTTATTTCTGAAGTGTGTTTCTTGTATGCAACGGAATGATCGATTCTGTTTTTACCTCCATTGTGTCAGGCTGTGTCTTTTTACTGGGGAATTGAGGCCATTGATATTAAGAGACAATAATGACCAGTGGTTGTTAGGTCCTTTTATTTTGATGTTGGTTATGGTAAAGTATGTGTGTTTCTGTGTTTTGGATTTGTGGATGTGGAGTTACTTATTTCCTGTGTTTTCCTGGGTGTAGTTAGCCTTCTTGGGCTGCTATTTTCCTTCTAGTACTCATTATAGGGCTGGATTTGTGGTTAGGTACTGATTAAACTTAGTTTTATCATGGAATATCTTATTTTCTCCATGTATGGTGTTTGAAATTTTGCTGGGTATAGTACTTTGGGTTGGCATCTGTGGTTTCTTAATGTTTACATGACTTCTGTCCAGGGCCTTCTAGCTTTCATTGTCTCTGCTGAGAAGTCAGGTATAATTCTGATGGGTTTGCATTTATATGTGACTTGACCTTTTTTCCTTGCTGCTTTTAATATTTTTTCTTTGTTCTTTACACTTAATGTTTTGATTATTGTGGGGGGAGGACTTTCTTTTATGGTTGAATCTATTTGGAGTTCTGTAGGCTCCTTGTATGTTTATGGGCATTTCTTTCTTTAGGTTAGGGAAGTTTTCTTCTATGATTTTGTTGAAAATGCTTTCTGGGCTTGGAGCTTGGAGTCTTCTCCATCTTCTATTCCTACTATTCTTAGATTTGGTATTTTTATAGTGTCCCAGATATCTTGGGTTGTTTTTGTCAGGAACATTTTAGTTTTAACATTTTTCTTGTTTGGTATATGGATAAGTTCAATCTTCCACACTTGAGTTCTCTCTTTCGTCTCCTGTATTCAGTTGGCATGGCTTGTGTCCATCATTCCTGTTCTCTTCCCTATGCTTTCCAACTCTAAGATAGCCTCAGCTGTGCTTTCTTTGTTGCTTCTAATTCCCTCTTTAGGTCTTGAATAGTCTTATTCATTCCATTCTCCCATTTGATTAAATTATCCTCTAATTCTTTATAGGATTTATTGAATTCCTTCATCTCTTTGGATGTATTTTCCTATCATTCTTTATAGGATTTATTTAATTCCTTCATCTGTTTGAATGTATTTTGTTGTGTTTCCTTGAATAATTTATTTTCCTCTTTCAAAGCTTTTTTTTATCATTTTCATCACCTCAGATTTAAAGGACTTGCTGTGGTAGGATCACTGGTCTCTGGTGTTGTTATAAGGCCCGGCGTTTTGGTGCTTTTCTTCCTGTACTGCCCTCTAGGCAATAGGTTGTCTCTGAGGTTAGCAGGCCTAGACGTTCCTCCAATGAGGTCACTGTTTGTGTCCCACATTGGCCAGGCATGTTGGTAGCAAATAAAGAGAGCTCCAAGCCAAGGGTTGTTTGCTAGGGGTTCCCCAGAGGCCTCCTCAGAATGTTGGACAGTGAGTGTTTTAGAGCCTGCACCCAGCTCAGCTCAGCTGGATTCCCTGACTGTATCTCAGTTGAGTCAGGCAGGAGAGGAGTAGGATGATAGATTTCCAAGCTCAAGGTTTCTCAGATGCCCTACAATGCTTTTCAAGATAGTGGGGCTCTTTCTGTCTGCTCTGTGTTCCATACAGGCTAGGGCAGTAAGCAGCTGGAGTGGGGGAGTGGTGAGAGATTCAAGATTCTACCTTCTTTTGTGACCCACAGACCTTTTTGAGATGGCAGCAATTGTGAGCCTTGGTCTGTGCCAGACTCAGATCTATCTGCTCTGTATATGGGCTAGGCTGGTAAACAGGTGGGGGCTGAGGGGAACTAGAGCCTAAAGCTGCTTGGGTTTTCTACAGGCCTTGAGATGACAGGGCTCTGCTTATCTGCTCTGTGACCCACTTGGGCTAGGCTGATAAGCCACTGGCCGGTGGAGAGAGATTAGAGCCGCAAGCAGCTGATCGCTGAATGGCAGCTAATGCGAGGTGTGGACTGCACAGGTCTCTTCTCTGGATGTCTGCTCTGTTACCTAGATGGATCAGGCCAATAAGCTGCAGGTGGGTGGGGTGAGATCAGAGCCAGAACCTGCTAGCAGGATGGCAGCTAATGTGGATCTTGGCCCACGCAGGTTTCTGCTCAGCCTGTCTGCTTTGTGTCTTACCTGTGTCAGAGCAGTATATCTCAGGTGGGTTGGTGGAGATAGAGCCAGGCCCAGAGCTGCTCACAGGAGGGCAGCTAATGCAGACTGTGGCCCATGCAGGTCTCAGCTCAGCCTGTTTGGCTTGTGTGTTAGCTGCCTCAGAGCAGTATGTCTCAGGCGGGCGGGTAGAGACAGACACAGGATTGAAGTTGCTCACAGGCTGGCAGCTAATGTAGATTGTGGGCAGCGCCTGGATTCAGCTCTGCCTGTATGCTCTGTGTCGTAGATAGGTCCAGCTGATGAGGTGCTGGGGGGCTGTGAGAAATCGGAGTTCCAAGCTGCATGGATGCTCCTCAGGCCCTCTTGAGATGGCGGGGCTCTGCCTATCTGCTCTGTGATGCAGCTGGGCTGAGAGAGATCAGAGCCCAAGGTGCTTGGGTACCCTTAACTCTTTCTCGGGAGGCAGCTAATGTGGATTGTGTCCAGTTCCAGGACTCATGAAACATTTGTGCAGAATGAAGTCATTAATGTTTCCACATTTTCCTTGTTTTTGTATCAAATTTTGAAGTCTTATGTTTTCATTGATTTTTGCATATTTTTCCAATAAGTGTCTAATTTCATTTTTCCATGTGACTATCCAGTTTTCCTACTATTATCTTTTGAGTACACTATTCATTTTTATCACATAATGTTGGCACTCATAGAAAGTATCTGTTAATAGTTTACACCTGTATTTGTTTAACAAATTCTCTCTCATTTCATTGGTATGTATATCTTAACATGTCTTTAGGAAAAATAAAAAGCTGGAAACATCATATTTCTAGATTTTTAAACATACAACAAATCTACAATAATCATGCAACATGTGATTTACAAAATTACAAAAATATAAATTAATACAGAATGCATGTAGAAAGGTAGGTAATGGTAAAATCTACTTACCTTGAAAGCTTCAGAAAGTTAAAATAGTGCGTATTATGAATGATAAAGCTAGATCTGTTGGTAAAGTGTTGTAAATCATGCATTCTGGGAGCAAAGATGGGAGGGACATGAATTTTAGGCCAGACTGTGATACACAGTATCACTTTTTCACTCCGAAAAAAAGAAAAAGAAAAATCAGATTAGGAAATATTGCTTCTGAGGTTATGATTACCAGAAAATTTCTCAGCTTGAAACTGGTCTGATAATGATAGCATTTTCTAAGTTCTCTCAAAACCCCCAAGTTTCGTGCTTATTAGCCTCAGATCATAAAGCAGTTATTATCTAACTAAGTGAGTGAGATACAGCATCCATAGACTTTCTAAGTTCTCCCAGCTAGTAAGTAATTGACATCAAAACTAAGCTACATTCAAGGACTTCAGCATATCTACTGTTAATTTTTTTTAACACTATAATGAAAATTCAGTATGTTTCTATGAGGCCACTTTTCACTCTTACTATATACTATTTTGTGCAATTTTACACTGAATAGGAAAATAAAGTTTAATTACTCATCACTATCAGACATGCTGTTGGCATCTCTAAAGCTCTCTGTGTAGTCAGAGTAGCTCAAACCCACACTGTCCTGACACTTCTAAAAATGAAGGCTCAGCATGATCTTATAAGCAGTGGTGTGAATGTGTGCATTTTCCACCTAGTCATGCTCTTGGCTCCTCTAACTGTGCTCTACTCAGTACAAATGGAGCTGGTATGAGTTTAGTGTGTGTGCCTAATTAGAGAAAGACTTCCCACCAGAGAGAAATGACTCAGAAGCTCCATGCCACCTCTCAGATTCTAGCTACCAAAGACTGATAAAGTAAAATTACTTCCTTTGCATATCACAATACAACATTTTTAATTGAGTGTGGCTATATATGACAACTAAGATTTCTTAAAATAAAAGTCAGGATACAAGGCAATAATAAAGAGTTTCTAAACTAGGGAACCCTCCCTCTTCCATGTCTGAACTTTTTCTGTATGATTATATTGCTGGGTAAAGAAAAAAAAATCACTAAAGTAGAAATTAGAATGACATTATACCTTTACATTACTCACCTTATTGTGAAAGTTATTTTAAGTGTAAGTGGATATTACAAACACACACACACACACACACACACACACACACACACACACACATACTGAAAATGTTAATCCTCTCACTTTGGCAACTTCAAAATAGTTATTCCATATTACATATGTAAGTTCACATACTTTAAGAAATATTGCTATGTATATAAAGCCACTCTTAAACAAGTAGATGTATATTTAAATTGTATAAGCATATGTATTCCTGTTCCCTGAGATCCAATACCCCAGTTTCATGCCCAGTTTTAGAACAGTACCCCCATAACAGCCTTCACTGCCCCCCTGCACCTATCTCCAGTGGACCCCACAGATTTTCCCCTTACAACATTTCTCCCCTCACTAGTAACTCAAGAACTTCTCCTTCCAGTGCACCAAGTAGTCTGAAGGCAGATCCACACCTCTCCTACTGCTCCTAAGATCCAATACTGTCAGTGTCTTCCAAAGTTTTATAGCAGGAAACCTATTGTGGTCTTTTTTTTTCTCTTTCATTCTGAGCCCATTACCCATGACCCATGATCATAAAGAATTTCTACTTGAAGCTTCCTTCCTCCAGCTCACCCCAGTATCCTAGCTCCTAATGCTAGCAGGAATTTCCTGTGAACATAGAAGCTGAGTAGGCCAGAAAAATAGGCAACCTACAGCTATTATGCTCGCCAAAACTCCAGGGAGGAAACAAAACCCAAGGAACAAAACACTTACCCAACAAAGAAAAAATCCAGAAATCAATGCTTAAACACAATCATCCCAAACCCAGATGCCTGGACACCAGCATAAAAACACAACCATTAACAGCCAGGGAAATAGGTCTACACTACAACCCAGCTATCTTGTTACACTACATCATGAATATTCTAAGATAGCTGAAGCACAATATAAAGATCTTAAAACCAACTATATGAAGATGATGGGGGATAGCTGGGAGGTGGTGTGGAAAATTAATATGGTGAAGACTCTTAGTATTGAGGGATACAATTTCAACTGGCCATCTCTTGTTTCCAGGTGAGGCTTCAAGTGTCAGGACTGAGTTGCATTCAATTGAGTCATTAGCCAAAGTGGTCCAGTGGAAATTCTCAAACAATCTAGGCTGTTGCTAAGAAAAAGGGCTTCTCTCCAAAAACAGACACTGGGGACCTATTGCCAAGGACAGCATCCATGTAACCCTTAGAACATGGAGAAGTAGATTGGTAGCTATTTGGAAACTTCACCCATGCATTCTACTCTCTTTGGTGTGGGAAGGTTCCCTGCAGGGTACTGAAAGAGAAACGTGGACACCAACCAAGCCACAAAACCTCTGACCTACAATCTGTCTGGCTTGCAAAACATGCTAGGGCAATGGTGGCACAGAGTTTGTGGGAGGAGCCAACCAATATCTGATTAGACTTAAGACCCACTACATGGAAAAGAATCCACACTGGACACTCCTTGGTAATCGACCATCAGATAGTAGATAGCCCAGAGCCCTAGGGTAAAAACAAATACCACTGGTCTTAGAAAAAGAGATGTATCAATAAAATGACTCATAATGATATTCTGCTATACACAAGAATAGAAGATCAATGCCTTATCCAGTCATCCGGCTGTAGATGGGAACAGATGCAGCTATTCACAACCAGACATTATGTAGAAAGAGTCTAAATAGAAGATCTCCATCAAATCTCTGCTCTCAGAATCTTATGGCAGAGGAGGAGAGTGAGTGTAAGAGACACAGGGGATTGAGAACACCAGGAGAACAAGGCCTTCTGAATCAACTATGAGTACTGATGCAGCAAGCACACGGTCTACATGAGTCTGTCCTAGGTCCTCTGGGTATATATTATAGCTTTTAGCTTGGTATTTTTATGGAACATCTGTCTGTGAGAACAAGTTAGTCTCTAACTTTTGTGCCTGCTATTAGGATTGTGTTTATGCTTGTCAATGGGTCCCCAAAGTTGCCATGTTCAACTTTGATATGATAGTTTTTGTTACACATTTATTTATTTATTGAATGTCACATTTAGTTGTTATCCTTTAGAAACCTGCTCTTTTATAGTGTAGTACAACAATACGATGTATCTGGAGGAACAAGAAGATGGAGAGGAAGTGAGTGAAGTAGAGGTAAGGGAAACTATAATCAGGATACATTGTATGAGAAAAGAATTTTCAATAAAAGGAAAAATAACAGGAATGTTAATTTATGAAAACTTATAGCTAAATGTAATTATTTTCAGATATCTCATTACTTAATAAAACATTCATACAGTAAATAAAACATCCATGTAGTAATTTATTATAATCAAAGGGTTTCTTTACGTATACCTAGTGCATTCTTACTGAAGGTACTAGATATGTAAGTGATTTCCTTATTAAGCAGGCAGTAGGTATACGTAATTTATGCAATGCTCACATTCTTTTTTCTATGTCTTAAAATGTCTAGGAATGACCTTTAATGTTTTGAAGTTAAAACATAGTAATATCATTGTTCCAGATATACATATATTGTCCCTCAGTATATAAATTAATCAAAATATACATACAGTGCGTTAATCCATTATAATGTTACTTGTATATTTATATGATTTCAAGGCTGAGCAACTGGTATTGGATAACTCATTGGAGGCCTGTCTTTTTTTTATAACTATTTATCCATCTCTGAGCTTCCTTGGTGGTCTATAATTCCTTGTTTATACTTGGGCCTGTGAGAATGTTGGACCATGTTAATGTGTCCTTGTTATGTGCTCGTACAGGTGTTGTGAGATTGTTTCTTCTAGAGTGTCTAGAAGCTGTATCCAAAAATTTACAATCACATGGATGTCTAGATAATTGCATTCTTTTTGTATATTTATTTTTTGTGCTCATGATGACCAAATTGTCCTACATACAGTTACCACCTAAACTTTGAGTATCAGCTGAAAGCAAGGCACCATTAAGTGTTTGAAGTGCCTATGTTCTTCTACTAAGTATTAAGAATTAAGTGTGGGAAAGATGGCTTAGCCCTTAAAAATTAGGCTATTAACCATACCATCAAGAATTTGGATTATACATGTGTACAATTATGTGTGATTTTTTTCTGCCTGTTGAAAAAAATTATATACCCAGTTTGTTTTTATTTTTCACCTCCAAAGCATTGGAAAACTAGCACAATACTAAAAGCTAAACTTTATTTGATTTGATAGACAGTCATTCATCTTAATTTTTAGATAACTTCTACATTGTGCTCTGAGTGTCTCTACAGAAAAGAGAGAATTCATCCCCCTTCAAAGCAGTTAATTGAAAGTGACACACTATTGTGATTATTTAAAAGTCCTAAAAAATTGTCTGAAAACTCAAGGAAGTTGATTAAATATATAGCTTATATGATATTAAGCTGTGTAAAGCAACATATCATGTCAAATTTAAGGACTTACAAAGCAACTCAAAAAATATGTGTGATATAAACCACTGTATCCAAGAACATATTCATGAGTACCGGATAAGTTCATAAGTTTACACTAGCTAGAGTGATTTGAGAGGGAGGCTCAGGTGAGAAAATGTCCCTAGTACATTGATCTGCAGACAAGCCTATGGTATATTTTCTTGATTAACATTTGATACAGGAAAGCAGAGCCCATAGTGAACAATGCCAATCATGGGCTAGTATTCTTGGGTTGTAAAATACTGTGGCTGAGTAAGCCTAAGCAAGGAAATCAGTAACCAGTGTTGCTACATGGATCCTGTTTTAGTTCCTGCCTCTAGATTATTATTACCTTGAGATCCTGCAGTGACTTCCCTCAGTGATGGAGTTACTTTGAAGTATAAGATGAAATGTATCCTTTCTTCCCCAAATTGTTTTTGGTCATGGTATTTTATTACAGTCCAGTATGAACCTAACAATGCCATGGTACTGTCATCATTAGTCATTCTCAGATAGGATGAGCAAGTGCAATTACACAGAACTAAGCAGTTACAATCACAACTGTTCACTGTTATATTCTTGCCAATGGGACATAGTGAAAATGTGACTAAAAGAATGTAATTTTTAGTATAAAATAGATTAATATTTTTATGAGCAATGTATACAGACTAAGTGCCTACCTGCCCAAAGATGTGTAAGGCTGGAGAAAAAAGTAAGACTACAAGTGAGAATGACCTTTAGCAGTTTGAACAGTGATCTGGGACTATGGTAGGAGGAGAGGCAAAATGTACAAACTGATGAACTATTTCATACACATAAGACAATATTTGACATAAACAGAATGCAGCACACAAAGGTCATCTATGTGTCAGGATTATATTCATGCGTATATAAACTGAACACGACCAAAAAATGATCTCTCTCTTGCGGTACGTGGAGAGGAGTTCCAAGTAACCATATGTTAACCTAAGACTTGGGCAACTATCTCTTATGTATCTTCCTTCCTAACACTGACAGGTTATAAATAATATGGAAACCTATTATATCATTTATTATTTGGCTGATTAGTTTTTTCCTTGATTGAGCAGATTCTAACAATTGTCTCAAGATAGTTTTCCCTAATCTATAGGGTTCTTCTGGAGACCCTATATCTGTAGGTTGCCAAGTTAATAATAACAACAGCTGCATACATATGCATGCTATTGTATCTTAAGAGTTTCTCATTTTGGTTTTCAAATATTTTGTTAGTCAATAGCATATTGCCTAGCCAACCAGAATCTACCAAATGCACAGTTATCAATGGATGTGTCATTTGTTCCTGCTTTTTGTTTGTTACACATGAGATTTCTGTTGTTGTTTTTCCTCTAATCCATCCTTGACACTTCATATCCTTCTATTTGTTTTGTTGTAACTTTTCTCAAAAATACCATTTCGGCATTGGTGACACAGTAGTGAATTTAGCTGCCTTCCAGGAATATCACCTCCAATCAATCCAGTCCTTATTGACATCACAAGATTACAAATTTCCTAAAACTGGGTGAAGCAAAAAACCCTCAGAAATGATATCCAGAAAACGTATCATTAAACACAGATCAAGGGAAAAACAAGTTGAAGATAAGTTCAAATCACCCAGTTATTGAAATTTCTTTTTGAAAATTTCCAATGATTTAGTTGCTTAATGAGTAAGGAGATTGCATATTCTTTTACTGAAATTCCAGAAATTGAACTTGAATTTGTGCTTAGCACTAAATCTGTTACTCACTGGTTCATGATCATATAGAAGCCAATCTTTTGCTCTGAGTTCACAATTTTAACAAAGGAACCACCCAGAAAGGTGGAGGGAAAGAGATTGCCCCGATGTGACATGGGGAAGAGTCAACATAACAACAAATAGATTATATTCAAAAAACAGAAAACAAAGGAAGCATCAACATCCAAGTACAAATAATAATAGGATAAGAGAAAAGTGTGGAAAACAGAAGGCTGACTCAGCCAAGAAATGATAAGGCACCCCTACTCCTGGCGCAATTCTCCACTGGGATGAGGAAGCAGCAACCTCATCCGAGGTCAACCTACATTGTTCTGGTGAAAAGAAGCTGCCTGTCCTATGCACAGGATGATCCCATATTTGCTCAAAGCATGAACTCTTGATATGGATTTGATAAATTAAGACAGTGACAGTGACTCCTTCAGTTAGATGGGCCAGTACTGGAGAAGAGTCCCATTTTGTCACACCTTATCACTCTGAGAGCTGTGATCAGGGATTATCCTGGTAAAGCACCAATTATTAAATGAACACTGGGGTGGTTTAAACAAGTGGGTGAATGAAGGACAACACCCTACTTTTATCTATGTATTGAACAACTGGAGTTAAAAAAATATCAATATGATACAAACTTAGTTTTTTATCATAAATCAAGTGGAATTAATAATTATTTATATTCAACAGCTGTAGCATACTCGCTGAATTCAAGAGCCCCAAAATTTTCATTTAAATAAATCACATATTAAGTCTTACACTAAATCTTTGCAAAAGAAAAATACAAAAATAACTTCTTGTATATTATCATTATCAGTGGAATTCAAAACTAGAAAATAATAGGGAAATAAATGATGGAAATGAGGAATACTTGGAGATTGAATAATACACTCCAAACACGACTGGTTGTTGAACAATTCCAGGAATGTATGTAGAAATTCCTACAATAGAAAACACAACCATGTTAATAGGTGCACAAAGAACCATTGATGCCTTTAGTGTCTCTTCATTTATAAAATCATTAAAGGAAAACAGAATAATAGAAAAATATTTCAGTGCGAAAAAAGAGTATATTAGGAACCAACTTCATAATAAGGAAAAATAAAATTATTTCCTCTGAAATTAGAAATGGGATCACTGTATGCACTCTATCTAGTTTTATTCAGCATCATATGGAGGTCTTAGATCCAGAAATGAAGAATGAGAAATGAATAAAAGGCATACAAACAGGAAAAAGAAACAAAAGTCAAATTTTCCCTGTTTACAGATATTATTACCCTTTTAAAAAACCTAGAACTTTGTTACAAAACTTTTAGATTTGAGAAATACATTTAAAAAGGAGGAGGTACTATCACCACCACCACTACTACTCATAAAAACAACAACAATAATATAGTCAAAACAGGAGGTTCTACTACTACCACTACTTATAACAACAACAACAATAATAATATAATCAGTGCAATAATGATAACAACAGACATACAAAAATAAGTAACTTTGCAATAGAGCAATATTGGACGTTGAAAGAAGGAATTCTTAAATAAATTCCATTCATAACAACATAGTATATTGTAATAATAAATCTACAAAGTGATTCCAGAACATGAAAACAGCCTACGTGTCCCTCAGTAGAAGAATGGATAAAGAAACTGTGGTACATCTACACTATGGAATACTACTCAGCTATTAAAAACAAGGAATTTCCGAAATTTGTGGACAAATGGATTGAACTAGAAAGTATCAAAATGAGTGAGTTCACACAGAAGCAAAAAGAGTTAAATGGTAGATACTCACTTATATCGAGACATTAGTCCAAGGGGTATGTCCCTATGAAAAACTTTACCTACCAGGAAAGTGGGTCAGAGGGGAGGACATCCTATTGAGACTTTAGGTGTGAGAAGCCAAGGAGAATGAGGAAATAGAAGGATCCAGAGGGTCCTGGAAAACTACAGGCGGGTCTGGGCCATGGGGTCTCCTCAACCTATGGCACCAGCCAAAGAAAATATAAGCAGTAAACTTCGAACCCCTACCCAGACTAGCCGATTGGACAGGACATTCTCCATCATTAAGTGGAGAAGGAGATCTGACTTTCACACAAACTCTGGTGCCCCATATTTGATCATTTCCCTTGGATGGAGATGCCTGGTGGCACTTAGAGGAAGGATAGATAATAGGTCACCAAGAAGAGACTCGATACCCTATGAGCATATACGGGGGAGGAGGTCCCCCTCAGTCACAGACATAGGGGAGGGGAGGGGGGGGGGGAAGCAGGAGGGAGGGAGGAATGGGAGGATACAAGGGATGGCTAACAACTGAGATGTAATATGAATAAATTAATAAAAAAGAAATAGAAAAAAATCTACAAAGTGAGTGAATACTACAATGAGAGATTTCTTAAAGTTTGAAGAAAGATAGCAAAGAAAGCATCAGAAGAAGGAAAGACCTTCCTGCTCATGAATTGCATTATTTAATATCATAAACTGGCCTATACTAGAAGAAGAAATCCTTAGCTCCAGTTCAGTTTTCACCAAGATTCCAATAAAATTCTTTACAGCATGAGAAGGAAAAAAAACCCTAAAATTTATGTGGAAGCACAAAACTCGAAAAAAAAAAGTCATGGCAGTCCCAAATAAACTGAGTAATACAAGAGTTATATGTGATCTCAAATTATGAAACAGAGTCATAATAATAAAAAGAAGATAATATTGGAAAAATCCAATCTCATAGGCCAATATAGAGAATAGAGGGTCCAGAAATAAACTCCCATGGCTGAAGCCATTTAATCTTTTATGAAGATGGGGACAGTGAATAGCAAGGAGGTGAAAGGCTCTAGGAAGATGAGATTTTTAAATGCAGAACACTGAATCTTGCTCTGCCATCTTTACCTTGAGTTGAAAAACCAAATCAAACAGGATCAAACACCTTAATTTGTAATCTGGATCTCTGAAACTACTAGAGAAAAATAAGAAAATACTTCAAGATATAAACATAGTAAAAGAAATCTCCTTGAAAATCACCCCATTAAGTCAGAAAATAATACGAGGAACTAACAAATTTGGTTAAATGACATTTACAGATTCTGTGTGGAAAATCCAGCAAAGACATAATCCTACACAGGAGAACATATTTGCCAACCTGGCATCTGACAGAAAATTAATATCTGGAATGCACAAAAACTCAAAAACTTAAAAAACATTAGTTAAGTTCCTCAAAGAATTGCTACTATCTATTCGTCACAGCTAGGAGAACCTAAGTCTCTGTCCCACAATAATGTTTGCATAACCAGGATTATTGCTATACAATTTATAATACTTAAGACATAAAGCCAATCTAGATGCCCATAAAGAGGTGGATGAGTAGAAACAAATATTGACTACTGAGATTTATTTAGCTGTATAAAAAAGGAATGAAAGTATGTTATTCTCAGGAAAACAAATGAAACTGGAGATTATCCTCTTAAGCAAAACAAACTTGTCTCAGACTATTAATACATTTTTCTAAAATTGTTGAATTGTTCACAATAGTCAAGAAGTAGAGTTAAGCCAGATGTTCATCAAAGCATAAGTGAAGAAGAGAGAGAGAGGCAGAGAGAGGCAGAGAGAGAGAGAGAGAGAGAGAGAGAGAGAGAGAGAGAGAGAGAGATGAGGTAGATGTGTGTATATTAAGAACACACATATACCTCACCTCTTTCTCTCTCTGTCTTTCTGTCTCTCTGTCTCTCTCTGTCTGTCTTTCTCTGTCTCTGTTTCTGTCTATGTCTCTCTGTATCTGTCTTACCACCCCCCTCTGTGTGTGTGTGTGTGTGTGTGTGTGTGTGTGTGTGTAAGATATGAAACTAAGAGTTTCTATCTGGGGTAGGGAAGAAAGAAAACTAGTAGTTGAGAGATGAAGGACAGATGAAGGCCAATGGGGATGGCGAAGATGATGAAATTACAGTTATCTCCACATGAAACTGTAACAATTATGTTTCTTTTTCTTATATTCTCTTACAGGAGAAATGCTTACAAGTGACATGGTGACCCTGAGTGCATGTAAAAAAAAGCAGCGCTTACTATCTTGATTTTGCTGACAAGTTAACAATTGAGAACCTGGCAAAGATGCCTCTATCCTTGCTCTAATAGGAAATGTCTCCCTCAGGTTCAAACTTGGTTTCCACATGGAGAGACAAATTTTGGAGTTTCTGAATACTTTGAGAGGTGGGGCACAAATGAGGAAAAGCCGTCCAGAGGAGGCAGGTCCTTGAGGATATCTTGTCCCCAGATAATTTCTCTGTCTTTCTATACCAAGTAGTAACCCATGCTCCTGCCACCGTGATGCTCTGCCTAAGATACTGTATCTAGAAGTCACTGAAGGAAACTCCAGGAATTATGAAGTCAGAATAATGCCTTCCTTTATATTGTTTAATTGGGGAATTTCAGTCACTGTAATGAACAGGTATTTAATACACTCACCAAGAACAAGTATAAAATTATAAGTAAGAATTTTAAGCTCCTGTCTGCCAATGTTTGCAGTTCATTGAGGAAAAACTTACTGATAGTATTTTCATGGGAATTTCTTTAAACAGGTATCTTTTTAGTCTTGTAGTATGTCTTGATTCTGATGTTGTTAAGTGTTTGATAGATTTATAGAATCACAGTCTATTAGCATTTTCACATAAACTGGGGTGTGGGGAGCAATTTTTCACTTGTTCTGAATGTCTGATGTTAGGGCTGTTCCATAATGAGGCTAAAATTCTGAGTGGTAAATATCATCATTGCTATCTGGAGTAACATGGGCATAGGTGTCGATAAAAGAAGATGATAAGATTGCTATTAAGAATTTCTATGACTAGCTCATTTGGTATAGCACTTTCTGTAGATTTTTATGTTTCTGTAAATGAAGTAAAAGTAGATTTAAGCCTAGAATGAATCACTTGAACACTAAATATTCATGCAGTTTCTGATTCCATAGCTCTATATCACTAAATTTATATAATCCTCATTATGAACACTTTGTAGGAAAGATAGATACTAAATGGTCTGTCAAAAAACACTTGAAAATAGGTGTAATTCTGTGAAAAAAAGCATCAATGCTTCATTAATATTAATGAAAACTGGATCAGTAAGTAGCATGCAAAATATTATTCTCAGTGAATTGTACAGAAGTGGCTGTTTAGATGTTTCAATATTTAGTGTAAAGAATGCATCAGGCATTGCAAACACACTGACCTTTCCTTTAACTGTGGGCCTTAGTTCCTCTGAAATTGCAATATTTGAAATCAAAGCTCCTGTTTCCTCTTCTCCTGTTGCAGCCTTAGAGAATAAAACCCAATCTAGTTTCCAGATTTTAAGTATCTTTCTTTCTGTTTTTAAAAACATTTTCCAGTAGATACTGAGGACATTTCTGGACTGAAGAGGGATTTAAAAGTCCTGGGATCTTGACTCCTGTTGAGTAGTACTAGTTTAAAAATAATTGAAGACCAATATATTTAAATAAAATTGGGCAAACAAAATATTTTATGGAGGTTATTTTGTTTTTCTCTACTATTATCTAATCATACCTATTTAGCTAAGATATTGCCTTCTAAGGAAGAGGAAATACAATATATTGTTATGTAAGGATAAAGAGGAAATTGGAACAGAAGTAATTAAGGGGAGAGGGGATGAGAAGTCAAGGCACAGGAGTGAATATGAGCAGAGAAACATAACACTGATGTCCATTTGAGAAACCCATGAATAAACTTACTGCTATAGAAGTTTTGAAAATATAAAATTATATGAAAGTTTAAATGGAGTTATCTTACAATGGAGAGAGTGTGGGGAAATATCCTACCCAAACATTATGTGCTAGCAAATAAAACCCCCTCCCCAGTATAAGGGATAGGTTACCTATTTATGATTTCTTGCAAAACAGGGTCTCATAGAGTCTGTAAACAAAATATTGACAAAGTTCTTAATTATCCTCCAGGATTTGACAGTAAGACACTGTTGCTGAAGACACCACTTAATTATGTCATATAATATGGAGAATACTAGCAGATACTTAGCTGGAGGCTGCATCTCTACTGGCCAATGTTTGTAGTGTATCATTATTCCCAGATGATAATACACATAAATGACCTCAAAAATTCTACCAGGGAACTCTTATATCTAATAAACATGTTCAGCAAAGTGGCTGGATATAAAATCAACTCAAAAAGGTCAGTAGCCCTCCTGTATACAAATGAAAGTCATGCTGAGAAAAAATTAGGGAAACTATAACCTTGATAATAGCCAGGGAAAAAAAGTATACTGATATAACTCTAACCTAGCAAGGGAAATACTTTATGAAAAATTGAAGTCTATGAATAAAGAAATTGAAGAAAAAATCAGAAGATGGAAAAATGGCCCACGCTCATGGATTGGTAGGATCAACAGAGAGCGAATGGTTACTTAACCAAAAGCAATCTACAGATTAAATGCAATTCCCATAAAAAACACCTACACAATTATTTACAGATCTTGAAAGAGCAATTCTCAACTACACATGCAAAAACAAACAAACATACATGCAAAACCCAGAATAGCTAAAACAGTCCTGTACAGTAAAAAGTCTTCTGGAGTTATCTCCATGCCTGATATCAAGCTATACTATAGAGCAACAGAAATAAAAATGGCATGGTCCTGACACAGAAACAGACAGGTGGATCACTGGATGCAAATCTGAGTCCCACACACTTACAGACACTTGATTTTTTAAAAAAGCATCCAAACCGTATAATGGGAAAAATATAGCATCTTCAAAAAATGGTGCTGGTTTAACAGGATATCTATATATAGAAAAATTCAAATAGATACATATTTGTCAGCCTGAAAAAAACTAAAGTCCAAGTGGATTAAAGACCTCAACATAAAACCATACACATTAAATCTCTTAGAAGAAAAAGTGGGGAAGGGCCTTGAACTCATTGTCACAGGAGACAATGTCCTGAACAAAACACCAACAGCTCAGGCTCTAAGATGGATACATAATTAGTAAATGGGACCTCATGAAACTGAAAAGTTTATGTACAGCAAAGGACACTGTCAACAGAACAAAATGACAGCCTACACATCTTCATGAACACTACATCTGGTTAATGTTGCAATCAGTATGTAAAGTGAATAAATTACAAAAAAATTTAATTAAATAAAAATGAGTGAGATGGAAAACTTGAGGTTAGGTAAGTTGAACACTAGAGGGGGATTTGAGAAGAGGGACAGAGAGAGGAAAAAATGAGAGAACAAAGTATTTAAGATTCTTAAAGAACAAATAATGGGATACAGGTGATATAAAGTAGGAAATGGGAAATTGGAAGGGGAGTTGTCTACTTGTAGAACGTGGAAGAATAGAGCAGAGGAGAACTGAAAAGAGACAAATACCAGTAAGATTAGTAAATACAACTTATAAAAATCATATTATCTTATACTTACTTAGAATTATTTACAATGCATATATGCATTGTGTGTGTGTGTGTGTGTGTGTGTGTGTGTGTGTGTGTGTGTGTGTGTAAATAAATTTATGCCACCTGGGTGGACAATGATCTCCACAAGAAAACAGACCAACACAAATCTCATTCTCTGATACAAGAAACTTCCTTTCGAGTGGTTGGGGAGCATAGGCCAAATGACTCCCCAAAACAATATGGATTATCATTGTCATTGCTTCCTTCTCAGAGCTTGAAGACACGCTCCTATCACTGAAGACACTACACACTTAGGACACAGGACTCGGATATTCAAGCCAGATCTCATCAAAAGTTTTCTTCCTGTGGCCTTGTTTCTATTGTACCAGAAAATGCTATTCAAGAAACTATGGTTGGACTCAATTAATAGCCTAATTCAGCATAATACCTATGCACCACAATGGCCATCATGGCAAGATGTCCATAAACATTCAAGTAGTAGCACTCATATGTTGGTTGTAACCAATGGCTGTCTAATTGCATTTACAGAGCCCTCATCAGGAGAGGAGTACTATCTGGTTTTTAAAACCTAGCCAATATCTCAGGGTTAGTGTACTTGGGGACCTTAAGAAGATAATTTACTGGCACTACTTTTCTAGAGTACCATAATTTCCAACAACATTCTAAGTCTTATTCTTGTAACAACAGACATGTACCTACCACTCCTTATAAAAGAAACGTCTCTTCAGAGTAAATGGCTACTATCACAGAAAATCACAATGGGACATAATCCAGAGGTCAGGGGATCATAGGAGACATATCCATATTGCCCACACTGACTCACAACTCCTGCTTATGGTTCAGGCTACATCAAACATTCACAGAAGGGCTGGAATGATTGTAAGAGCTGAAACACCAGGAAATCTGCAGAGAAACTGTCTCACTTAGAATGGCTGCTTAAACAAGACAGGATGAATGTCAGTATTAATGAACATACTAATGCATAGGAGGAAAATTCTCATGGGCTCCCACTTTTCTAGACAAAAAAAAAAAAAAAAAAAAAAAAAAAAAAAAAAAAAAAAAAAAAAAACACCAAAAAAACAAAACAACAACAACAACAAAAACAAAACTATAGACAGTGAATGACTGCTGAAACAGGATTAGTTTCCTAGGCATGGGTCTCTTCATTGGTTAACCAATGCTGAGGGCTCATCCTTGAATAAGAATGTTACCTAATAAAAACTGAGAAAAGAAGTACTTTATATAGTATATACTTTGCAATTATAATGGACTGTTTCCTGTCAGAGGCCCAGTTGTCTGTTGTGAACTTTGCATTCACTGCCTCTTTCTGGATAGAACATGTGCTCCCTGCCCTCGCCCTAATTGTTAGTGCTGAGCTCTCTGCCTTGTGGTGCTAGCACCCTGTCTCTGAGCATTGCCAGTCTTGTCTCCTGACCCCCTAGGGGTCATTCATCAAATTGTTAGACATTTTTTATTCATCCTTTTTAGTTTCTTTCCAATCCCCTTTATCATGACTCAGTTAGGGATGTTCAAAAGAAACACACTATGCTCATAAATATTTGACTACTATAGGAACTACGGATATGTCCTTTGTGATTTATACGGACATCGCTTGCTTGAAGTCCTTTCGTTCTCAAAGATTAAAGCGATGATGATGTGAATTCTTGAGATTTGACCCATGCTGTCTGTCAAATTATTGTGCCTGCACAGAATTCCAATCGTGAAATTGATTCGGATTATGTAGGAAGCACAGCACGTAAGAGTACAAGCATGGATGGGAAATGACAGGGAAAACAAGTATGAACACCAGCTATAAATAAAAAGGCTGGGCGTGGTGGTGCACGCCTTCAATCCCAGCACTCGGGAGGCAGAGGCAGGCAGATCATCGTGAGTTCGAGGCCAGCCTGGTCTACAAACAAAGGGAGTCTAGGACAGCCAAGGCTACACAGAGAAACCCTGTCTCGAAACCCCCCCTCCCCCCGCCAAAAAAAAAAGAGATATCCCCAATTCACAGGTAACACTGGTTGGCTATTTCAGGATCATAGCATATTTAATTTTAATTCAAAGTGTATTTAAAACAGATGTTACTTTTGTTTCAATTTCAGGACATTTTACTATTTCTTTTAGTTATTAAGACATATTTAACTTTTTTTTTTTACAATTGTCTTACATATAATTTTATAACGAAAATTTTAACTGTGGCTAGAGAAATGACTCAGTGGTTTCGGGAACTTGATGCTCTTACATAGGACCTGGGTTTGGTTCCCATCACCCATGTGGTGGCTCACAATTGTCTGTGCCTTCAGTGCTATATGCATGCATGCATGAAAACACTCTTATACTCATGTAAAATATGTACTCATATAAAATAAACATTTCTTAAAATTTTTAATTGTCTAATAAAAATTATCTATTTCCAAAACCCTCCACAAAGAGTTGGAATTTTAACTAAAATTATCTTATCAATTTGAGGTCGGTTTTCCTGCCCTGTGGCAACCTCAGAGTGTCAGAATATATGTTTAGTATATTTATTTTTGCACTCTCGCTATGTTATAGCTCCATAAACAGTGTGATTCATGAAACCAGTGCCCTTATTTATGCTTTGCTGAATCACTATACTGATTAGTGGCACCATGTGTCCTCACCTTTGCCAGTACAACCTTCCATTCCTTATTCGTCTCTTTTAATCCTTCTGAATCTAAAGCCACCAGTTCTACAACCCAATGATGTGTATTCCTTTCCACACATGTTTTGACTTACTTTTTGCTCTTTTCACACTCACCTGATTAATTAAGATTGGCTCAAATTCCCTTTCTCTCACTCCGCACACATTTTTAGAATGTGAACATAAATAGCATTCTACAATACAAGTTTTGATTGAACCACACCCGCTGTTTAAAGCAATTGTATTTGGATTTAGGGAAAGTCCCTGTGCTAGCACTAGGACACCTGGTTGTTTCTCTAGATCAATTACAAGGTTTTACCTCCTTCTAAGTGACATGTGACTGATTTCAAAGTTATTCCACATCCCTATGCTTTTGTCTGTGCTTTGTAATCTAAAACTCAAATAAACATTCTTGTCATTTTGAGCAATTGATATTTAATTTACATAAATTTTCATCTGTGTACTTAGATATAATCTTTATTATTGAATCTATGGATTTTTTATATGCAGCAGTTAACTCTATGCGTCACATGTTTATGCTTATAGAGGTATATTTATATAGTTTTCAAACAACTATATTTTCTGCCACATTTTCATACTCAAAACAATTGCTTTTCAGGATAACCTGTTATGATTCTACCTCTTGCATCAACCTGTCTATAGAAAACAGTTACTGATGGATTTGGACTCTGATCTAAATCCTTGTTCCACAGTAGTCTATTTCTTTGATGTCATAGAACTAATGCAAATACAGCTTCAACATTTTCCCATCAATGTTGAAGGCTAGAGAGAGAGAGAGACATCCCTCCTGAGGGATATGAGTATTAAATGTGATACATCACTTAGGATAGCTCTCCAGTCCCTTCAAACAAAGTGTATGTAAGCATGTACCCATTTGATCTCCGTTCTCCACACACAGATATTTCAACCTCTTAGAAACACAATAACTACCCTTTCAACTCTTCCATCAATAATCCTTTGATGCTCTTGCTACCTGTACCAGACCCCTCCACTCAGCGCACCTAATGTTGCCTCACCACCCTAAAGCATCAGTCTTTCATGCTCCCACACAGAAAATACAAATCTGATGTCCCTGAAGCTTCCTAAATCCTTTCCATGTCTTTCCAGGTGTCTTAGAGTCAAAGAAAAAAAGTGTGGCCAGTGCATAGAGGGCATGCCTTTAACAATGTGCTCCCAGGAGACTTCTGTTTTCAATCCAGCAGCTTGTGCAAATTTTTCCAGTTCCTTCTTCAATGGTCTATGCAGAAGACAGTCATAAGCTCATCGGAAAAAATTGTCACTTTCTTTAAAATGCAGCATATCTCACACCTTCTGTAATTCACTATTTGGTTAAATATCTTTTGAATAACAGAGAAACCAAATTGTGAATGAAAGAAGGCACAGGATTATGACTAGAATTTTAATGTCAAGAAATACCATTTAAATGTACTTTATTGTGAAAGAAAATGTCTCATTGCACAAAAGAGGACATTTCCATTTTCTTTTACCATCATTTTGAAGCCATTATCATCTTGTTATTGATATGATGTTTTCTATATGTCTGCCAGTACATTAAGCAATGTAGAAATATTAGTTATTACCATTCGGATGTAACCAATGAGGTAGATATTACTGCTGGTCCCGTTTTATAAACAGTGGAACTAATGTTCAATGAGGTTAAGTTTCTTCCCATTTAGACCAGATGCTTATGAAATATTAATGCTAAACCAGGAATATATAAATGCAGACCTCTTATTTGATCTGCCCACAATGCTTCTTAAAACACAGGGTTTCTGTATGCATTTGTATGTGTGAGATATGTGTACTCACTTGTTTCATTAATTAAAAGTTAACTATGATTCAAAACGGCAGGTTTCTTTAATAGCATTTCCACTCTTGTTTTGTCTTAGTTGGTGCTCCTCTTGTACTCCTTCCCCTAAACCCAGATCCCTTTCCCTTTTGACTCCTCCTCCCACAAGGTTCCGCTTCATGTCACATGTATTCTGTGATCCTCTTTACCTCTGCTATTCATGGTTCCTTATCTAGCTTCCTGACCTACATCCACACTCACTCTCAATAGAATGTTTTCCAGGTTTCTTCTCTTGTGATTGTGAAGAGGATGTATTACCTATTTCTTTCTTTACTCCTCTCTCCATCTGTTTTCCCACCCATTCTTCTTCCTACTTATCAATCAGATATATTTGATACTTATTATTAAGTATTTCACTACACCCTGAGATTTAAAAGTTTGCAAAGAGTCTAAGACGAGCTTCCCTTGGATCACTGTCACCCGTGCTCCACATTGACTGTCCATAAGCTCCTGTGACGTTTCTTTGGGACCTCTATTTTATTAGCTATGTCCAGTCTCACAAACTGTGCATTCCCACAGAATTGTAACAAATTCTGGGAGAAGTGTCTCTCTTTCAGTGTCCCTCATCTCTGCTCATATACCTTCTCTTTGATATTTTATCAAACCTCTTTTATCCTTTTAATTAAGTTTCACTCACACTTTTCCTGCTAACTCATTTCTCTGTCTTTGAAATCCTTTTTCCTTGCTTCTAAAATAGTTTGTTACATTGTTATGGTATGACTTGCCTCTTTCTTTTCATCTGGGTCTAACCTAAATACCATGCTTTTCAAATATTAATAACCCTTTCTGAATACTCAAGCTAAATTGGGATCCCACCCCTGTTTATTCTTTCCTAACATTCTGCCCACCTCAGGCAGTAAATGTGGTTGTGCAGTTATTTATATATCCACTAGTTCATTAACTGTTTCCCAGATAAGACTTCCAACTACAAAAGGTCAAGGGCCATACCTGCTTTGCTTACCGTATTGGAAAGGCATCTAATATTGATTTTGGCCCATAGGGATATAAGGATTAAAGTAACAAACACAATCTTGCAGCTTTCAGACTCAAAGATAAAGTTGACACACTTTGGCTCTTCTTGGATCCTGGCAAAAAATTATAACATAGCTTATACAAGAAAATTACTTTGGTCCCATCATCTTTTCTTTAGGATGTAGGGCATGGACACCTGTGTGGGACTGTGGTTGAATGGTAAGATTTTTCTCATATTCTTTCTCCAAATAATCAAACTGATGGCAAGTGTATCTGACCACAGATTATCAGTTTAAGGCCACTGTCACTCAGGGTGATTATTGTTTCATGGCTTTATTGATGCACTCAATCAATATTTTATCATCTGGCAATTTATTTCTTAGCCATGTAGGATGCACACTGAACCCAACATCCACACATTATTACCCATAAAGCTCACTGTTAGTGTCATTGCTCCCTATATAGCAATGTATACATAAACATTACTGTTGTCTGAAATTTTGTTATTATATTCAATATTATAGTGACAAAATTATCTACCTAAAAGGGTAGTAGGATCTGGGGAGGTGATTTGGTGATTGATTTGGTTTTTACTAAGGCATGAGGACGTAAGTGCATACCTCTGACACCACCATAAAAAGCCAGGAAATGTCTGAAGCCCTAGCCTTAAGTTGGCAGAGAAAGTTGGTTCCTCAAGGCTCATTGACTAGTCACCTGAGGCTGTTGATGCTCTTTGTGTTCAGTGAGTTCACTTTACTTAAAAAGTACAAAGAGCAACAGATGATGGAACATAATATGTTGATCTCTGGTTTCTACATGCACATTCACTGGTGAGTATACTAGCATAAAAATGCCATATATACACTACAAACAAACAAATACACACACCACAAAAATAAAAGACAAATTTTATGTAAATATAACAAAAAAACGGATAAAAAATTAGTGCATTATATATGCATACATGTTAGTTGTGTGTGTATATATATATATATATCACAAATCTATATATATGAAATTTGAATACCTGTGGCTTACAACAGATTGGCAGTGACCATTTTTCCTTATTTTACAATAAAAACCTTGCATACACTCTTATCCTAACTTCCCTGATATTTGCCAGTGTGGAAGTCATTCATATAGTCATTATTCAGAAGTTTCTCTCCCTTTTTCTCCCTTTCTCCAATTTTCATGCTGACAATGCTTGGAATTAGGAGGTAGCTTCTTTGTATTCTCCTTTATTCCTGTAGCTGAGCATTTGCTCATACTATATTTTCACATTTTGTATTAGAGAAACTGCATTAAGGTGATCTTCAGGAATATTCTTCTTTGTGGGATATCTTTTTGAAATGTATCTTTCACCCCTCTCAACATTCAGCCCAAAGTGTTGGATCCTTATTATATAGAGTGCATAGTCCTAGGGACAAGACTGTCAGTGTTTGTGTATTCTCTTTTGGGATATTTTTCTTAGATATTCTGTGAGAGAGTGGGATTAGGAAAGAGAGATTTTCATTAAAATGAATGTATGCTATAATATACTTGAGGCATCCCCTGAGGAACAAATGTCAATACTGGTGTATTATGATGCCTATGGCTAGGAAAAAAATTCTGTTAAATAACACACATACTTAAAAAGAAGCTATTTGTAACAATAGCAATAATGGGAACAGAACCCAGACCCAACTGCACTATTGGTACCTAGTGTTCCAACATAAAGTAAGAATGAGTGAGAATGGCTGGGTGGTGGTGGAGCATGCCTTTATTTCTCCAGGTCAGCCAGGACTACATAGGGAAACCCTGTCTCAAAAGAAAAGAAGAAGAAGAAGAAGAAGAAGAAGAAGAAGAAGAAGAAGAAGAAAGTAGAGGAAGAAAAATGAGAGGCACAGGATGTCTGAGCATTAAGAAGGTACCAGGCTCTGGAGCCCATGGACAGGCACAGTCATAGTTCTCTGAGAAAAAATATTGTACTTCTTAGAGCAACTTGAGAGCGACCTAGAACAAGGCTACTATAGCTGTGTCTACTGGGACCTGTCTAGGTCCCTGCACTTCATTTCTTTCGACAAAGCACATTTTCATAGATACTTATCTCTACCAATCAACCTTCCCCACTAAAGCAAGTGGGATTTTAAAACACAATTAGAAGGTGTCTACAAATGTTGCAATAGGAAAATTGTTCATGTATGTTTTTATCAAGAACAGTTTAGGAAACAAAATGGTTTTCCTAGATGATATCGGCACAGGATAAGGAGGAACCAGATGCTGTTTCTTGACTTTCATTTAATAAATGATCCCAGTCTTCTCTTGCCTAACTGAACTCGAGACAAAAAATGTGTGATCTAATGATAGCTCATGAATTTGTGACAAGGAACGCATCACAGTGCCCAAATTATAACTCAAATTATAAACTAGCCAATCATGATGGAGTCATTTTCTCTGCACGGTGAGTCATCTAATTTACAGCATGAGAAAGCAATGACAATTTATCTTCTAATTTTATTTGTGATGTTTAACAATGTTATAGAGCATGTAAGTGTTTTCTCTCAGTGCTAACTTTAAAATCGATATAAATCAGATGTATTTGAATTACATAGCTTTTGAGATAGGAAAAAATAGGACAGCTTTTATTTGCACTGCTCATACTATGACAAATATTTCTTTATATAAGTAAGTCAAAATGTGAGAAGTGAATTATTTTAAAATTTAGCATATTATCTGCATACATCAATATATAAAACATAACATATGTCTCAAAATAAAATAAAACATGCATAAATGTATTACAAGAGAATATTGCATTTGATTTTTCTTTTTTTTTTAATTTTTTAAATTAATTTATTCTTGTTACATCTCTATGGTTATCTCATCCCTTGTATCCTCCCATTCTCCCCTCCCTCCCATTTTCCCCTTATTCCCCTCCCCTATGACTGTTCCTGAGAGGGATTACCTCCCCCTGTATATGCTCATAGGGTATCAAGTTTCTTCTCGGTGACCTGCTGTCCTTCCTCTGAGTGCCCCTAGGTCCCCGCCTCCAGGGGACATGGTCAAATGTGAGGTCTTCTATAATTATTAATGTGTGTGTTTGTGTTTGTGAGAGAGAGAGAGAAAGAGAGAGAGAGAGAGAGAGAGAGAGAGAGAGAGAGAGAGTGTGTGTGTGTGTGTGTGTGTGTGTGTGTGTGTGTGTGTGTGTGTG
>OU015751.1:35960115-35989018 GCA_907169655.1 Acomys percivali | reverse complement strand
GTGTGTGTGTGTGTGTGTGTGTGTGTGTGTGTGTGTGTGTGTGTGTGTGACTGAATCCAATTAGTGCTGAACACATGTTTAGGCTGACCTTTTAGGATTGGGAAACCTGCCAGGAGGGTCATCTTTGAAGAAAAAGTATTCTCCCTCCCTCAGTGGCCATTGACTTTCTGTAGCTCTTCATGCTCCTCTAACAGAAAGAAATTAGGTTATAAATTCATGCATTAGTTCTGTGGTAATTCTAACAACAAAAATAGCAAAAAAAGACTGAGCGCTTCATTTTAAAAAAAGAGGTTTCTTTAGGTCATGGTTTTGGAGAAAAAATGTCTAGAGTCTTCACCTAATGGAGGTCTTATTTCTGATACCCTCTGAGGCATCACAGGGCAATCGCATGATTAGTAAACCCCAGTTCATAAGTTTGTGCCTGTCTAGTCCTGGGTTTTCTCTAAAGTCATTAATATTCAACCATAAAGGCACGATGCCAAGGCCTGTATCTGTTAATCACAACCATTTGAGGAGAAAGATACACACCCAAACCATCACCATAATGGCCACATTAATTAAAGCAAGCAATTTTACAATTAAAGAAACTTTCAAAAATTCATATGCATGGGTTGCCTCGTCCTATAGTGCAGTTCAAGAGGACAGCATTGAACATGGGCAAGATAAGGAATTCCACAGCTCAGAGATAGGGGATTTCCAAATAGGGAATTTGGGAGGCAAATAGGCAGGATTACAGAAGCAGAACAAGTCAGCCATAACAATCTTTTGTGAAGCAAAAACATAGTTGCAAAGCAATTGGAACAAGGTAGTCATAACACACTCTTCCATGATATTAGGTCTTATGCTAACTATGCAACAATAAGACACACCTCATTTTAGGTGTGGTTTTATGATAGAAATAAGTAATGCTTAATTTTTAGCTAATCAGGGGTCTAGAACATACAGCAAACTGTTCTCAACAGTACCATGGCCTTATATAAACATTTTCTACATCATAGAGTCAATAGAATAGAGAAGAAAAACATTGAAATCATTCACTGCTTCAAGTTCTACAAAAGAGAACATTATAATTCATCTGTATGTGATCTACTATCCTAAAGCATGTGTCCTAAATTACATTAAATCTGCTAAAGGATTATATTAGCATTTTTATTAGTATTTCCATTTTCCAATTATAAATGGATTCAACTTCCCCCATCTAGAGGAAGAATATAAAAATCTTTGATCTTCTTTCCTTAAAATATAGTTTGTTAGATACTTCTCCCTCCTATTTCAAAATCCAAGCCATTCCAAGTTTTATCTTTTTGTTACCATTAACCATATAACTTAATATTTCTGTCATAGAACTAAATGAAAATAATAGACTTTCTCTTTCCTGAAATTTATACAATTTTTGAAGCCATTATGGTTTAACGGAAAGACCAGAAACCATAGACCACTGACTAAAAACCCTAAAACTGTTTCCTGATTGACACCTGAAAGTCATTGTATAATATCATTGCATTTCAAATGTTTATACTCAAATTGAAATCATTCTTCCTAGAACTGCTTCAGTGAGCCTTAAAGAGTAAATCATGTTACTACACATCAACACTTACCCAAAATGTTAATGTCTCATAAAGAATATGGGTTTTGATCATACTCCATAGTAATAGTTAAGTTTTGAAACAGTAATAAGAGGAAGCCTGTTTACATTCAATTACATCTATATTGAGTATCCTTTTGTTACCATATAAGACACTGAAGGTATGTAAGCAACCAGGAAAAAACAATAAAACCTGTCAATGAAGGAGTGTTTACCCCATAGAGCTTAGTCTGCTGGGTGATTTCCCTTTTAAAATCCTGAACAAAAACACTATGACTGTAGCATTTATATAATTCCTAATTGTTTAATGATTCTTCTTGCTGCATGTAGCTCATATTACATATGTGTAATAATATAAATTTATATGTAAAAGTAAAAAAAATTCAATGAAAATGAAGGTACAATGTATTTTTAAAAAAATAAGGTTGACTATTTGTATTTGGCAGCTTTGAATGTAATATATATATATATATACACATATATTTATATATGTATATATATTATTTCTGATTGTTTAGTGGTTCTTCTTGCTGTAGGTAGTTGAGTGTATATATGTGTAATCATATAAATGTATATGTAAAAATACTTAATAAAAATAATAAAAATAGAAAAGATTAAAAAAAAAATAAGGCTGAGTACCTTGTGTTCTAAGAAACTTCCCTAAGATATAATTCTCATGCTTGACTTAGAAATCTTGTTTAGAGCTATGGACAGGAGTTCCACTCAGTGAAAAAAGAGTACAATTAAGCATGGTCTTATGGAAAATAAGCATGCAGATTTCCTCTTCTTCAAAGGAGAGATATTAGAAGCTTGTAAAAGACATATATGGAGGTTTGGTAAAAGACTGGAGAAAAGGCTAATCTCATTGACTTAATAAATAAGGGTTTCTGTACCTGCTATAGAAAAGAACCTTGGTTGGGATAAGTATTTATAATACCAGGATAATTTAGAGTAGCAACCAGTGGATATCTTATTTTTTACATGACCAACTAAAGTAAAGCACCAATCTTCCAACATTATAACTCTGTGCATGACTACCCACAAAGCCAGAGGAGATTTGGCTCCCTTTGCAACTTTCATGTCATGAATTCTAGTGTCAACAGTGCACTACTTTGTAAAGAGGAGGTATATTATTGTGCTATGTTACCAACACATTTTTATAATTTCTGTTTGACTGATGAGAGTATGTAACTCTATTTTTACTGCAGTCCATCTCCTTTTTTATGCACAGTATTAAAAGGAGGATTTCAACTTGAACACAATCTTCGAGAGACAGTATATTTGTCAGTAAAATGTTAAAATGATAAAGACAGCATACTAAGTCTCAAAGTACAAAAATCTAATCATAATAGTGTGTTAATCAAAAGCATTAACTTAAACTAAGTATCCAATATTTAGACATTCAAATGGACATTATTCAAAAAATTAAATAACTACTACTATAAGGAATTTGTACATTTTAAAAAAAGGATGATTCTTAAATGTTTTTCCTAAATGTATGTTTACACACCATATGAATGCCTTCTGCCCTCTCAGATAATAAGAATTCATAGAGTCCATTGGACATAGAATTTTAAATTGTTGTGAGCAACCATGTGGGTGCTGAGAAATGAACATAAGTAATTTAATTTAATATGTTCATGTGTAAAGCTATATCCAATATTTTCTAAAATTATCATGAGGTTCTTCTCTATTGATTAATTAAGTATATACTGATGGGAAAATGTCCATTTAATTTACAAAATCACTAAAACATGCATCTGAGAAAGATAGACCTATATTAATTATTAACCAATATTTTGCCTTCAGTTATTTACTTGCTATTTTCCCAACATGGCTCTTGATGGTCAATATATGATTAAAAATAAAACAATGGATACACCAGTTTAACAAAAATAGCAACAACAATAAAAAGTAACCAATATTTTGCATATTATGTGTGCCACCAAACCTTAATAAGCCCCAGACTTAGCATACCTGGTGCCATGACGGAAGTACCTTCTAGGCCCTGGAATGCAGCACCAGGGCAGCAATATCAGTTAAAATAAAAAAAAATAAAACCTAATAACTCCAAATCTATTGTTCTTGGAATGTCCCTAAATGTCCTAATCTTGCTTTTTGGCTTCTGTAGTTGCACTTCAGGCTAACTGTTCTTGCTAGCCAAGGTGTGTCAACACAGGGTATAGGCTTTGTGCTTGAAAGTTTATTCCAAGAAAGGCTCAGGACTACTCTGGGGCACAAACATCAAGAGAAGTAGCTAGTTGGCTCACAAAGACTTTTAATTGGTGTCACCCTGTGTTGTGGGTTGTCTTCTCTGGTGGATGGATACCTTAGAGCAATCGACTGAATTGAGATTCAAAAAATTGAGTGAGATTTACTTATCTCAGTATTGTCAAGAAACTATTAATTCAGATTAAAATAGATACTTTAAAGTATCATCTTCAAAAACAAACATGAATTCATATTTAATGAATGTTTCAATAGTTGCTTGTAGAAATATAATATAGATATAGAGCTCATTCACTAGAGGTGAAATGCAGCCTTTATTTGAATTCAATGAACTCTGATGTATCACCAAGTTATAATCCAATAAACTTCCATTGTTGTCTACAGGAAGAATTTCTAGGGGAAAAACAGAGGCCAAATAATCTCTGATGCTATGCAGTATGAGAGTTAGCAGATGATTCCAGACAACAGATGAGAAAAGTATGAAAACCTCTGCTTTGAACTGCAGCTATGTCTCCAATCTAGCTTAGCCAAATAGAAATAAGCATTTTCTTAATTAATCAGTCTGGAGAATAAATATCTATTAAGCTAATTTTGTCGTGAAGAAAAGGTCAGATTAATTAAGTCTGTTTATATAGCTATATGGTATCTGTTCCAAGATTGTGGAAGAATAAGATGCATAAGGAATTAATCAATAGGACACTGAGGTTTATACATAAAGAAACAACTATAGGCTACAGGAAGTACTCTTGTTTCTTTCCCGTGAGCTGTCCCCTACAGTCTACTCACAAAGTTTTAAATAAGTTATTACTATTCAAAATGAAAAAGAGTGACTCCTAGAGTAAAAGCTTTTATAAAGAAGGATTTCCAATAATAAAATTTCTTCAGAGATTTTCATGTTATAACGTAAGCATGCAAAAAATTACTTTTGATTTTTATATACTATTTTATAATATGTGCAGACATTAGGGATGTCTAGGCACTAGATCAATAAAGGTAAAAATGTGGAATTAGACTTATAAAGCCACTACTGTGCTCAGAGAAGAGGGAGAGACAGAACATGGAGGGATCAGAAGTAAGGAAGGAAACAAAGGAAAGGGAAATGTGAAAAAGGAAAGAAAAATGACAGAAGGAAAGAATAAAGGAGAGAATGAGAAAGAAAATTGAGATGGTAGAACATAGGAAGAGAGAAAAATTAAAAATAAGAATAGGAAGATAAAGAAAGGAGAAAGGAAAGAACAGAAAGAAGAAGAGGCGGGAAGGTGGGGAAGCAATTAAGCAAAGGAAAGCTATTTCATAGGGCTTTTCAATCTATGACGCAGAGAAAATGAAACAAATAAATCTAATATGTGAAAGAGTACCATTGCTTCCGTGTTTGGGGCTCTAAATACTTTTAACTGGGTGAAAATATCTTTTCTTCATTTGTTATTGTTATCAGTGGCTGTTTTAGAGCCAGAAACTGACTATAGAATAATGTCTAACAAGCAGGAGGTCATTAAGGAGTTGCCTAGAGATGATCACTCATAATAAGATAAACAAAAATGTTGAGCTGCTTCCAATGTCTATTCTATTTATCCTTCTGAATGAGAATTAAGCATCTTCCCTAGGGCCTCCTTGTTATTGAGCTTCTTTATGTCTGTGTATTGTAGTGTGGATATTCTATATTGTGTGGCTAATATCCATTTATGAGTATATACCATGTGTGTCTTTACCTTACTCAGGATAATTGCTTCAGTCCCATTTATTTGCCTGCATATTTCAAGTTTTCCCTGTTTTAAATAGCTGAGTAGTGTTCCATTGTGTAAACGTACCGGTTTCTTTATCCATTTTTCAGTTGAGGGACATCTAGGTTGTTTCTAGGTTTTGGCTATTATGAACAATACTGCCATGAACATAGTTGATCTGGGCCTGGAGGGAGGGACAGGGAACTTGAAGAGACTGATGCACCAACAAAGGACCATGCATGATGAGGACCTAGACCCCCTGTTCAGATGAAGTCAATAGGTAGCCTAGTCTTCTTGTGAGTCATAATATGGGGATTAGGGACTACCTCTGACATGGATTCTGGTGCCCTTTATTGATCACTTCCCTCTGTCTGGGTGGCCTTGCCAGGTCACAGAGGAAGAGGATGTAGGCAGTCCAGATGATACTTGATAGGCTGGGGTCAGATGACATGGGAGGAGGGCTCCCTGTTTCAGAAGGCTAGGGGAGGGAGGAAGCAGGATGAGGAAAGGAGGATGGGGTTGGGAGAAGAGAGATGAGAGTACAATTGGGATGAAAATTGAGTAAATTAAAAAAAAAATTTGAAGTTAAGCTGAAATGTGTTTCCAATGAACACTCACATGAGGTCATCAATTTTATAGAAAGTTTTGATAAGAATGTGCTTCAGTGAAGTTTTCTTCAGGTGGGTAGAGGGAATTAGACATTTTTTAAGCCAAATTTTAAAAATTAATTTATTCTTGTTACATCTCTATGGTTATCCCATCCCTTGTATCCTCCCATTCTTCCCTCCCTCCCATTTTCCCCTTACTCACCTCCCCTATGACTCTGCCTGAGGGGGACCTTTTCCCCCTGTATATGCTCATAGGGTATCAAGAGGAAGGATAGCAGGCTACCAAGAAGGGAATTAGACATTTGTATCTGGAGTTTGTACATATCTTTGATTAAGGGGTGTCATTAGCAGAAATGGTTCTGAGAAAGCCATCATCTTCACCCGTCCAGAAGTGTCTGGATCTGGAAGGGAGCAGTAAGATGAACGGCAGCAAGAATTGGCAGGAAACTAATTCTAGAAGACACTGGCTTGTATTCCATGGAGAGGAAGAACCTCCTCAAATTCTGTGGTTTGTACTTACAATTGCTGCAATTTAGTGCCGAGTCTTGGTGTGTGGGGGGGCATGGGTCTCACCAGAAATAACTGTCATGGTTGTCAAATCTAATTCTTCCTTTGTGGTCTGTGATTCATTGGGATATTAATTCCAAAGTTTTATTTTAAAGGAAATCTTAGGGAAGGAGAAAGATTAGTAGGAAGAACTATAGTGCTAGCTTATTTACCTGCTGCAAAAAACCATTGCCGCCTATCATATGGCAACTTGTAGTTATAGATATTCTCTTTTCTCTCAGATAACACTTCTGGATCAGGAGGCACAGCCAAGCTAAACAAACAAACAAACAAACAAACAAAAAACAAGTGTTCCCAACCCAATCCCAGAGGCCACTGCTTGCTTAACACTTCGTTGTCTCACTTGTATGGGATGTTATCCATGACTTTTAAGGAAGAAGAAAAATTCTTAATAAATAGGCCACCTCAGTGTGTAGACATAGGCTAACATCCAAGATACATAAATAACTTAAGGAATTCAACACCAACAAGACAAATAACCCAATTTAAAAAAGGAGTACAGAGCTAAACCACAAAATCTCATGAGAGGAATGTCTTATAACCAAGAAGCACTTAATGAAATGTTCAATGTCCATAGACACCAGGAAATTAAGTCAAAATGACTGAGATTTCATTTTTATTCCTGTCAGAATGTCTAAGATAAAAAACTCAAGCAAACATATATTTTGAGAAAGATGTGGAGCAAGTAAATTTTCCTCTATTGTTGGTGGGATTGAAAACTTGTACAACCACTTTGGAAATCATTCTGGTGGTTTTTCATAAATATGGGCATAGTATACCTCAAAAGCCAGCTATACTACTCCTGGGAATATGCCAAAGAGATTATTCACCATACCACAAGGACGCCTGCTCAACTATGTTCAGCACTTTTATTTTTAATAGCCAGAAACTGGAAACAACCTAGTTGTTTCCTCAACCAAAGAATGCATTGAAAATAGGTATATTTATACAATAGAATATTACTTAGCTATTAAAAACAAAGATTTTATGAAATTTTCAGACAGATGATTGTAACTAGAAAAGATTTTCCTGAGTGAGGTAACCCAAACCCAGAAAGACAGACATAGTATCTACTAACTTATAAGTGATTTTTAGTAATAATGTACAGTATAATCTGCTACAACCCATATACTCAAAGAAGCTAAGTAACAAGGAAGGGTCCAAAGTAGGATGCTTGAATCTTACTCAGAAGGGGACACAAATAGATATCTGAAGTAGATGGAGGGAGAGGCAGTGGAATGTGGAATGTATGGTGGATTAAGTGTGTGGGACGAGACGTTCAAACAAGGAAGCTGAGGCCCTATGTGACTGACATACCCATAAATTCATGGGATCTTTTATAACAATGGAGTACTCTAATATTCCTGCAATCACAGAGACAGACAATGATGAAAATAGGGGTGAAATGGGAGATGCTTCAGGGGAAGTTATTGATGTGTGTAGTCAAGAAAAATCACAAGCTGTGCCCATTGCCCAAACAGAACTTCATAGGTATTGAGTTTCCAAATTTATTAAAAGGGCCACTGCTGATATACCAACAGCCCAAGCCCTAAAATGGACATTAACCAGACTTGTGTGGCAATGGCATTGGCCCATAACAAAAGAGAAATTGCAGGCACTTCAAAAACCGGTGCAAGAGCAGTTGTTATACTTATAAGGGCTCACCATATAGAAGAGTCTACCAGCCCACGAATTCCCCTCTGTTTGTTGTAAAAAGGAAAGCAGGAATATGGCAGATTGTAAGGTATATAAAAGCAATGAATAGAGAATTCAACCAATAGGTCCTTTACAGCCTGGAATTTCTTTACTTTTTTTGTTACCTAGGTCACAGCCCTCAATAATAATTGACTTAAAATATTGTTGTTTCACATTACCTTTGTATGAGCAGGATAGGGAAAGGTTTGCTTTCTCAGTACCTACTCTGAACAGTAGTGATGCAATGAAGAAGGTACTTCCACAGGGAATGTTGAATAGTCCAATTTTATATCAATACTTTGTGCAACCACCATTAGAAATAATTTGTAGGCAATTCTTCAGTCTATCATTTACCATTACATGGATAATATTTTGTTGGCTGATTCTGATGCAGACACGTTAGAGAAAATATTTAAGGATTCTGTCATGCAAGGGATTACAGATTGCTCCAGAAAAAATACAAATAGGAGATCCAATTACCTATTTGGGCTATAGAATAACTCCACAAAAAATTCTACCTCAAAAGGTACAGATCAGTAGAGACCAGTTGCAAACTCACTGATTTTCACATTTTGATGAGAGATATTACTGACTGAGGCCTACAGTTGGATTAGATACTTATGAGTTAAATAACTTGTTTCAAACATTGCAGGGGATTCAGATATAACAATGCAAGGTGTCTAACTGCTGAAACAGAAAAAGAGTTAATTCTGGTAGAACAAAGACTACAAGATGCATATGTAGATAGAATTTATCGTAAGTGTGATTGTATTTTTGACTTCATCTCTTAATCCTACAGGGCTCATTATACAAAAGGAAGATAAAATCATGGAATGGAGGTTCTTAGCACATAAACAAAGTAAAAAGTTGTAGATTACATAAAAATTCTGAATTAATTATAAAAAGTAGAATAAGACTGCTTCAACTGTCAGGAACAGACACTGAGGGAAATTGTAGTGCCTCTTACCAATGCTGAGATTATATCATCGTGGGTAATCAATGAAGAGTGTCAAAGAGCTTGTAGTAACTACTTAGGATAAATTAACAACAGATACCCAAAAAGTAAATGTATACAGTTTATAAAAAGAACTAACAGAATACTTCCTTGTATTGTAAAGAGAACACCAATTCTAGAGGCATCAACCCTCTATACTGATACAAACAGGATGGGAATAGTAGGTTATAAGCCAGATAAAATATCTAGGGTGATAAAAAGCCCATATACATCAGTATAAAAATCAGATTTGTATGCAATCCTCATGGTGCTGTTAGATTTTCCTGAATCTCTTAATATAGTTACTGACTCTCAATATGCAGAAAGAGTTGTTTTGCAGAGTGAAACTACTGAATTTACGGAATTGCACCAGGAAATCAGAAGCAGAAACTGTCCCTTGTATATTCCTTCACATACAGGTTTACCAGGTCCATTGGCACAAGGAAGTGAGGAAACTGACCAATTACTAAAAGGAACTGCGTTAGAAGCCTCAAAATTTCATGAAAAGTATCATGTTAACAGTAAAGGTTTAAAGAAAAAAATCTTTATTACTTTGCAACAAGACAAAAACATAATTGAAATATTTCCTACCTGTTCTTTGTATAACCAAACTCCATTGTTTGCTGGAAGTACCCCTACGGGTACCAAAAGGAAAGAAATCTGGCAGATGGATGTATTTCACTTTGCAGAATTTGGAAAACAAAGGTACATACATCACACCATTTATACATACTCAGGTTTTCAATGGGTAACTGCTTTAAGTTCTGAAAAGGCTGCTTGTATAATTACACACTTCTTGGAAATTATGGCAACTTGGGAATATTTGCATAAATTAAGACTGACAATGCTCCTGCATTTGTATCCAATAAGATGAAGTACTTTTTTTCTTTCTTTTATATATATATATATATATATATATATATATATATATATATATTATTAATTTATTCTTGTTACATCTCTATGGTTATCCTATCCCTTGTATCCTCCCATTCTCCCCTCCCTCCCATTTTCCCCTTATTCCCCTCCCCTATGACTGTTCCTGAGAGGGATTACCTCCCCCTGTATATGCTCATAGGGTATCAAGTCTCTTCTAGGTGACCTGCTGTCCTTCCTCTGAGTGCCACTAAGTCTCCCATTATAATATAAAGCACATTACTGGTATACCACACAATTCTACAGGACAAGTATTTGGAAAAAGAGCTAATCATGCCTTAAAAGAGATGCTTATAAAACAAAAAGGAATGCTAAGGATCCCTGAGGACAAATTAAATAATGATTTGTTGACTTTAAATTTTCTTAATGTTGGTGATGAAGGGACAACAACAGCTGAGCGACACTGGGTTATAGAAAAAAATTGAGGAATGAGGACAACTATATATTATAAAGGTATGTTGAGAATGAAATGGAAACCTGCAATAGTTTTGAGATAAGGAAGTGACTATGTTTATATATCTACAGGGAGTGAAAAAGCATGGTTACTGACAAAATATATATGGGTTAGGTCTGACCAGGAAAGAAATTCTACTACTTGAAACATGAATGTGTTCATATAGCAAAGGAATCTTAAGGGCTACCTGGTCCTTGTGACATGTCATTCTTACATACAGCATGGATATTACCGTTCAAACAGATGTATAAATTTGATGTCTTCCACCTGCTCAAAAATAGGGCAGATGTTTATCTTCAGAAAATTTGTACACCTTGCATATTCCATATATATGTAGAAGTGTACCTATACTAATACTTTTTAAAAGTTTACTTATTTTCAGAGCAAGGAAAAAACACAGCTAATAATGAATACAAAGCAGTTAAGCCATGTGATCCAACCTAAAAGACTGCCTCAGCTACTGTTTCCTCAAGAAATTGCATGCATATAAGCTTTAAAACGGCTAGCCCAAAGGATCAATCCCCAAAAGACTGAACAGAAACAGATACAGATAGCTATTCCAGCACTTGGCCAATATCTAATTTTTCTAAGGGTACCCAAAAGATGTTTTTGCCTCCAAACAGCAAAAAGTAATCTTGAAAACATGACACATCCATTCCTAATAGGTGGGGTGGGTGGTTTGGTGGGTTACCAATTTTGTTATTGGCTAGGTGGGGTTGGTTTTAAGATAGTAAAGACTACATTTAGGGATATCTTTCTTTCTGCCATCTATCCTTTTTCTCTTACCTTTCCATCCTATCTAGTGTTAAGGGAAAGGTTGGAAAAGGGAAGGATAAAAGGGAGCATTATAGGATAAAAAGTAGATTATTGGATCTATTAGCCTCAAATATTTTACATTTACATCAATAGAAATTTAAGATTATTTTCTTCAACTTTTGCTTTATGTATTGTACATGTTGTAGGTTGATAAAGTTTCTTCGACATTTGCTTAATATATTGTACTTATGCAACTCATTAAAATGTGATGTAAAGTTCTAGTCTTATGAGAGCTTACTATTATAAACTGTTCAGGATGGTTGGAGATACAAGTTAGTAGTTAGTCACTTATAAATCTTACTTGTAGTCTTGTAAGATACTAGTTTAGTTAGTTACAGAATAAGCTTTATTTAGTTTCTTGCATATGTTTTCAAGATTAAGGAGATAGTGCATAGTTAAAAATAAGCAATTCTTGTCTATTTAGATATACTGAGATAGATAAGTTGATCAATTGATAAATAGATACATAGAATAGATAAATATACATATAATAAATAGATATATGGTCTTCAAACACTACAGAGATCTACAGAATATGGCATTTAGTAATAAAAACCTTTTCTGACTGAGAGAAACATCTTCTCCTAGCAGAACCTCCAATCAACTTCATTGACAATGATTGGCATCCAAGAAATAAGTATGGCAGAATAGCCACTGGACCAAGGAACTGTTCTTATCTCTACTGCTAATAGTAGACTGACTGTCCAAACTGTGATCAAGCATGACACTGAGAAATTGGCTGTCCATCTTTCCAGAGACTAGGTGGGCCACTCTTTCCAAATTCCTGCCTCACCAAACTGTCTGTCAGGTATTTTGGGCTGGCAAGCAGAATACTGAATGTGCCAACAATAATGAAAAACCTATGACTGTCCAGGAAGTCAGCTCTCTCTGTCCTGTCTATTGTTTTGGACCTTGTTTGCCTGCACTTCCTACATATTAGATAATATTTTGTTCTTAAATCTCTGATGGGGTTGAACACTAGATAGCCATAGTATTACTATAAGCTTTAGATTAAGAGCTAAAAACATGTGTAGAGGTTGATAAATGTAAATTATAATAAAACGATTTAGGAAAAATTTGGGCATTATGATGGGACTCAGTAGGATAGGATAGATAGTGGAGGAATTTTTCTAAGATTGTCAAATTCAAATGGACTGGTCCTTGTAAATGTAACTTTACTGAGTAATTCTCATAATTAATTTTGTTGTATATAGTTTATTTTATTTAATAGAAAGGAATTGTATATAGTTTATTTTCTTTAGTATAAAGGAGGATATGTAGTAGATGTAAACATGTTTTTGTTTTGATTCCAAGTGTGGGGTTTGTAATGGATGTAGGAGTCTATAGTGGTGACCCTAGCTGAGAATCTTAGCAGCAGGGGATATGAGGCCTGAAGTGGTCACCTCCTATATCCTGGTGGCACTTCCAGTGGAGGGTGAGGGACACCAACTCACACACAAAACCTTACACCCCTCCAAACAGTGACAATCCCAACTTGAGTGGCATGCCATGAGGTAGAGCCCACGACTGACACTACTAACAGCTTTCCGCTATACTTGCAGACAGGAGGCTAGTATGACAGCCATCTGAGTTGCTTCACCTAGTAGCTGACTAAAAAAGATGCAGAGACCCATAGCCAAACATTATGCATAGCTCAGGAATCTTATGGAAGAGGCAAAGGAAGGACTGAAAGAGAAAGAGCTGAAGTACATCACGAGAAATCCTACAAAATCAACTAACCTGGACCCATAGGGGCTTACAGAGACTGAACCACCTACCAAAGAGCATCCTTGTGATGGATCTAGGCCTCTCACACATATACAACATGTGCACAGCTTGGTCCTCATGAAAGAACTCTAACAGCAGAAGCAGGGACCGTCTCTAACTCTGTTGCCTGCTTTTCGATTTTTTTCCCCTTAACTGGACCTGCTTGACTTGCCTCAATAGAAGATGTGCCTACTCCTCCATTATGTGCTAAAGAATGTTGACATGCATAGGAGGTCTTGCCTTTTGTGAAAAAGAAGGCAGGGAATAGGAGAAGGTGAAGGAAGATGAGATGGAAGTACTGGGAGGAGAGGAGGGAGGGGGAGTTCTGATTAGGATGTAAAATTAATTAATTAATTAATTAATGAAAAAATCAAACAAAGCCCCAAAGAGACATCCAATTAGAAGGAGACAAGTTAAAAAGGAGGGGTTTTAGCAGAAGAAGGAAAAGGGAAAGATAGATTAGCTGAAAGTGCAGAAAACCAAATTTCAACATATCCATGTTTAAAGTTCTTCGGGAAAAAAAAAAAACTCAACATGAAAAACATTTAGGTATAATTTGTTACATTGCTCTCCAGAAATATTACAGTGGAATTCTCTCTAGTGGTGTATAAATCACCAGGAAAGGATCTTTTGAATATTACAATCATAATACACAGAAACTTTTTTCATGAAAGGCACAGAAAGGATTGAAGCTTGTCTTTCTGGGACATGCATGGACATGGGATCTGGATTTTGAAGATTGAAAAGGACATTCTTCCACCTGAGTGATAATCTGAGCTGTTCTCTAGTAAGTAAAGTAGCTTCCTTATGAAAGGCATTATGTGAGATTCTGAGGATAAAAAATTGCATGAAATGCCTGTGCTCGAAAGAACAGATGATTCTAGCATAATTGAGTCTAATCATGAGAGGAAGTGTTAAGGTATAGGTGTAGGTGTCACTCAGACCTGTACACACACAGAATGCATAGAAATTAAGAGGGATTTTCTGAATGGCATAGAATCTAAGACTATCTTTATACAGACTAATTATTTCCATGAAGAAAGAGGGTATTTCACAAGAATCACATGTTCAAGGCCTCAACAACAAATATTATACATTCAGGGAATGTAGGAATCCAAAACCAGCAATCTACACTCAGAATTACACTCAAAACTTCTGCAATGAGTGCCTGTATTTCAACCCACAGTAAGGTAACAATAGATGAATCATGTTTCAATGGCTTATGGAAGACCACAGACACCACAGGACTTCCAAAGACCAACCAGTCAGTGACCAAACAAAAAGCAGCTTATCTTATGGGAACAGAGTCATGCTTTTATTGGTGAAGCCTCCTATGGTATCAGGTATACCTGGCTTACAATGCATAACTTGTGACAACTGTTGCCTCTTATGCCTTATCATAACAGCATGGTATTTCAAGTGTTTTTGAGTTAAAATATCTGAACTTTGAAAAAAAATAGATAATTTTGACTATTAGAAAGGGGACGTGCTGAACTCATCTCTTATTAAAGACATATCTTTCACCATGATGAGCATGTGCCTGTATTAACAGCATTTATTCATCTGTGAAGTCAGGGCCTCATGAACTACATCCTTTCTGTTAGGCCTAGTCTTTTAATACTATTCCACTGGGGATTAAGTTTTCAACACATGAACTTTGGGAGAACATTCAAATAGCACTTTGTAAAATTCATAGCCAGTTGTAGGAAATGTTTGATTCTCTTAAGACTTCTAGTGTACTAGTCACATTTGCACTGGGTTATGCCATTAATACTTCAGTTCAGTTTGATTTTCTTTCTGGTGTTTCAATGTCCAATTCATGTCATATGCTATGAGAAAGAAGAAAGGCTAACATAGCCCGAAGCGATTATTTGTATATACACAGTCATCATGTCAAGTGGATATGAAGAGTTTCAGATCGTCCTTCCCAACATTATAGGGCAGGAAAATTCACTATGATAGTAGCTGTATACCATGCGTCTAAGGAAGTATTCATCTACTCTTTGGAATATTTCCCATGCAACAAAGAGGCTGTGATCAGTGTTACTTCAAAGCACCCAGAGTTACTGCAATTCTTAAGATCTATGCAGTGTATGTAGGAATGAGTTGGTAAATAAAGTTAGTAACTCCCCAGTATCTAAACAAGTATCAGACATCCTAACAAAATTTCTCACTACCATTGGACTATGATATGAATTGGCCAGTAATGAGGAGAGAGAATTACATACATTTTCATTCACTATATGTGTCTATGGTAAATGCCATATGATAAAGCCTATGGCAAATACTGATATATCCATAGTAATAATATATCTTAGTGACTGTCCTCACTCAGTGAGATAAAATATGACCTGGATTTCACTTATTATTACATTGCTATAATCCAATGTATCAGAATATAGCAACATTATACTTACTAGGTATAAGCATCAAGTGTAGCTTGGGTTCGAAATATCTTTTTTTTTAATAACACATTTTATTGAAAAATAAAATAATTCATGTTACATCTCATTTTCTATCCCATCCCATGCATCCTCCTATTCCTCCCTCCCTCCCACTATCTTAAAGCACTGCAAATTCCCTTGCCATATATACAGTTATCCAATAAATTCCTTTTTGGCCCATTTCAGGAGGCATGTGGCCACCATCACCATATGCATTGACACAGTGCCCTGCTCTGAGAAACATGTCCTCACATTCATTATCTTCCAGTCGAAAATGACTTCTTCAAACAAGAAGAGGGTTTATGAATTTCTGATAAAAGCATTGACCTCACCATGCTGTGGACCTACATTTACTTCTGGTCATCCAGAATAAACAGTTTTCTCCTGAGATGATGAATGCTTTCTTCAAATCCTAATCCATATTATAATGATTGTCATGTTTTATTCACAAATTTTTTTTATTGTAAAGCATTACATTTTGGTCCTAGTTAGAAATTGCAATTATACTCATTGCTGGTTAAATTTTGACACAAGTCGTCTCAGAATGTAAGATACTTTTACTCCTATCTGCCAATGGAATACCTCTTCCAATGCTGTCAAAGATGCTCTCACTATTCTCTCTAGAGATTTTTTTTACCTTTAAAATGGTAAAATGTTTAAGACTATTCAAAGAAGTAACTGTCTGTTGGGCTTCCAACTTAATGGATCTCACTACTTACTAGCTTAACTCTCCTTTCCACAATTTGTTACTAAATTCAATATTGTGTGTATGTTCCTTAGACTACATGTTTCTAAGAGAAATATAACAACTCTGTCTTGAGATACCGGTCACGGTATTAAATTATTTATCCAAGAAAAAGACTTTCATATTGAAAACTACTCTCAACTAAGTATATATTTCCTGAACCTGATTCACTTAATTCCTTAGGGATTTCTTTCTGTGAAGAGACAGTGTGACTACGGTAACTCTTATAAAGGAAAGCACTTAATTGAAGCTGACTTATAGTTAGTAAGTTTTGCCCGCTTTTTGGACTCTTTTTCTCCTACTGAGTTAACACCTCTAGCCTTAATACAAAGATCGTTTCCTAGTCTTATTACAACTTGATATGTCATAGAGACCTATGCTTTTCTGAAAGGAAATACAGAAGAAGTCAATGGTGCCCAGGGAGAGGGATGGGCAGAGAGGAAGGGACTTGGGGGGAGAAAAGGGAAGGGAAACTGCAATCAGGATGTAACAAATGAGAGAAGAATTAATAATAATAATAATAATAATAATAACAACAACAACAGCAGCAGCACCATCAGGAGCAAAGCAACAACAACAACATCAATAATAATAATAACATGCCCCAAAGGTATAAAGTATAAACAAGAAGAATAATGAGAGTAGAGAAGTGATCTGGAACTTAGTTTAGGGCAGAGAATACACAAACAGAACTAAAGGAATTATTAAGCTATATACACTTAGTTTCCAGAAACATTTGATATAATGTTTAAAGACCTCAGGATGAGATGCAGTAATAGGAATCTTTTTCTTCAGTGGTAAACAGAGAGAAAAGTGTTGGAAGAAGCAGACAATTTTGAGATAAATTTTGAGTCAAGTCAGTTTTTATACTGAGTGAAGGAAATGCTAGTGGAAGCAATCAAGGGCACTTTCATAAGTTCAAGGGCTACATACAGAACCGAGCCTCTAAAAAATCATTGCTTTATAGAATCTGAAGTTTTTGCTCTATACAGACATTCTGTCTCTTAGTTAAGAAACATGATTGAAGTTACATGAGAGTGGAAATAAACATGATCTGAGATTTATAAACTGTAAATTGTCTTAAGATATGTTCCTTAACACAATATTTAAAGTCAGGGGAAAATCAGTAAACACATTTTAATTATTTTTACATTTTCTTTCTTAATATAGTTACATAGAGGGAAACACCAAGAAAAATATAATTATAGAAATCCACTCTTACATTTGGAATATATAGTATGAGTCTACTTCATTGAGTTTGACTATATTCAACCTTTATTAGACATAGACTGTATGACTGTGAGATCTGCCAGCTGTTCCCCATTAATTCAAAGAATAAATTACAGTGGTGATTTTGGAAATTTATGTAGGAATTATAAAATAGCAGAGCAGAAGGGAACAAAATTTTTCAAAACTTTTTCAACTTTGATTGTCTATTTCATCAATTTCTGGATGATTTATAAGGAATTACATGGAGTTTATATCACTCGGGAAGTTTATCTGAAAAAGTTGAAGGAATCACAGTACATACCACACTAACTTTTTTTTCTTGTTACTGACCATACTAATTTGCAAGCCTCTGGGTCCTGACCGACCTCCCACCATTCATCATGAACCATCATCCCACCATGAACTTAAGCTGCATCTGATATAGCAAAATTCTTTAACACATGCATAATTGACACACAGGCAACTTTTTCTGTAGAATATTATATATGTTCTAAATCTTCAACTAGTATCATAGAATAAATTTATTCAAAACAATCAGACAAAGAAATCTAATACAAACCAATATACAATTTCTACATAGAAATTTTTCCAATTTTAATTTACTGTTGTCTCTGGCATTAAGTTATTGGAACCTGATTTTATTGCATTTTTCAATTTACCCTTTCTTCCTCTCCATAGAAGCTAATATTTTCTTTGATATTTAACATTTTCAGTCAAGGAAACAGGATTGATTTTTCAGGTTTTAAGCCGAAGTTATTAACAATAGAACATTCTCTTGGTGGTGGGTAGCCTACAAACTAATGAACAGTGGGGCTCATCTGTGTACCTCTCTTCAATAAGGGTTTAAACACTTAAAAGGCAGCCATGGAGCCCTGGATGCTAGCTCTCAAATCTCTAGTAAACAACTGCAGATTGCTATCCTTCCTGTTTTGCCAGCAGGGTTTCGTTTGCATTGTCTATTGAAATATATGTATATATACAAAGGAAAAGAAGCACTTAGGTTTAATACTTGGTTGCTTAACAATATCTGGCCTGAGAGAGAGAGAGACTGCTGGGTAGTTACACTTAATTGCAAAGCAAATACAAATCATTTGATGTGCTCCAGCAATGCTGCCTGGTTTTCGAACATCTTCAGTTTTGTTTAACTGATATAAAAGCTATTATTTATTGACTGAGAAACAAGAAAAAATGAGGTGGATGTTTTTTTGTGTGGTAATGTTTACCCAGTGGTCAAACAAAACTGAACCAGGCCACCTAAACATAAGAGAAATTTGTATTTTTCCCAATGACTCTGCAGTAGAAGAGAAATAAGCTAAACTCTACTGAAGGAAAGGTGGGGAGATTTGGAGTACTGGGGCTGCAAAAGCAGAGGAATTATGAGTAGGCGGTGAGTGGGGCTTGGTGTGGAATGCTGCTGGCGATATATGTTTGCTTGGCAGTCCTTTCCCAAGCCAGGCTTTTCCTCTTTCCTTGACGTTTTGAGACAGGCGTCTTAACTGTCCTGTTTTCACTGAAGATGGTTGTTCCTAGGTCCTTGAGTGTGATATGCCTGGGCTGTAAAAAAACATAAATCTCAAAGGAACGCAGCAAGACTTGGCAGTCAGAAGACCTTTATGTAAGTATTTTCTGGAAACTGGGCCCGGGGCTCATGTTAATGACTGAGTTAGTCTACATAAGTTTCACTGAAGCTGAGGGTGATATTAAGGCTTGTTGTTCCCCAGGATGTAAACTATCACATCTGAACCTCTCCATTCCTCCTTTCCATTTATTCAGAAATACAACATCTTAGTCAGATGTTAGTGGTGCAAGCCTTTAATCCCAGCACTTGGGAGGCTGAAGCAGACAGATCTTTGAGTCTGAGGACAGTCTTGGCTACAGAGGGAGTTCCTGGATAGCCACGGCCAAACAAAGAAACCTTGCCAAAAAATAATAAAAATAAAAAAGCAGAGAAAACAAAGAGAGAAATATACTTCTACTTTACGTAACATGCAAATTTATACTGCATGCACATATTCTGAGGAAGATTTAGTGATATCTTCTGAAACCAAAACAGAATATTAATTCAGGAAATATCTTTCCTTGTGTTATTGTTATATATTTTTTTCATTTTTAAAAATATATTTTATTAATTTATTCATATTACATCTCAATGGTTATCCCATCCCTTGTATCCTCCCAGTCCTCCCTCCCTCCCATTTTCCCCTTACTCCCCTCCCCTATGACTGTTCCTCAGAGGGATTTCCTCCCCCTGTTTATGCTCATAGGGTATCAAGTCCCTTCTTGGTAGCCTGCTATCCTTCCTCTGAGTGCCACCAGGTCTCCCCATCCAGGGGACATAGTCAAATATGCTGCACCAGAGTTTGTGTGAAAGTCCCCACTCTCCACTCAACTGTGGAGAATGTCCTTTCCCTTGGCTAGATCTGGGTAGGGGTTCGGAGCTTACTGCACACATTGTCCTTGGCTGGTGCCATAGTTTGAGCAGGACCCCTGGGCCCAGATCTGCCCATCATAATGTTCTTCTTATAGGTTTCTAGGACCCTCTGTATCCTTCTATTTCCCCATTCTCCTATGAGTCTCTCATCTAGAATTTTTTAATTAATTTTTTTTATTAATTTATTCTTGTTACATCTCTATGGTTATCCCATCCCTTGTATCCTCCCATTCTTCCCTCCCTCCCATTTTCCCCTTATTCCCCTCCCCTATGACTGTTCCTCAGAGGGATTACCTCCCCCTGTATATGCTCATAGGGTATTAAGTCTCTTCTCGGTGACCTGCTGTCCTTCCTCTGAGTGCCACTAGGTCTCCCCCGCCAGGGGACATAGTCAAATGTGAGGCACCAGAGTACATGAGAAAGTCAAATCCCTCTCTCCACTCAAGTGTGGAGACTGTCCTGTCCATGGGCTAGATCAGGGTAGGGGTTTAAATTTTACCGCCTGTATTGTCCTTGGCTAGTGCCTTAGTTTGAGCGGGACCCCTTGACCCAAATCTGCCTATCATAATGTTCTACTTGTAGGTTTCTAGGACCCACTGGATCCTTCTACATTGCTATTCTCCCATTGATCTCTCATCTAGAGTCCCAATAGGATGTCCTCCCCTTGGTCCCAGTTTCCTGGTAAGGGAAGGCTTTCATGGGACATGCCCATTGGGCTAGTATGCAGATATAAGTGAGTATATACCATTTGAGTCTTTCTGCTTCTGAGTTAACTCACTCATTATGATCATCTCTAGCTCAATCCATTTGTCCACAAATTTCGGGAATTTCTTGTTTTTAATAGCTGAGTAGTATTCCATAGTGTATATGTACCACAGTTTCTTTATCCATTCTTCTACTGAGGGACATTTAGGCTGTTTCCATGATCTGGCTATTATGAATAAGGCTGCTATGAACATGGTTGAGCAAATTTTCTTGTTGTGTGCTGGTGCATCTTCTGGGTATATTCCAAGGAGTTGAATAGCTGGGTCTTGAGGAAGCCCTATTCCCAGTTTTCTGAGATAGCACCGGATAGATTTCCAAAGTGGTTGTACTAGTTTGCATTCCCACCAGCAATGAAGGAGTGTTCCTCTCTCCCCACATCCTCTCCAGCATGTGGTGTTGCTTGAGTTTTTGATCTTAGCCATTCTGATGGGTGTAAGATGAAATCTCAGAGTTGTTTTGATTTGCATTTCCCTGATGACTAAGGAGGTTGAGCATTTCTTTAAGTGTTTCTCAGCCATTTGATATTCTTCTGGGACCCACAGCACAGGGGAGCTGAGGATTATTGTTATATTTTTATAACTTAGTATAATCCCTTTGCCACACTGAGTTAATTGTCAATACAATTTGTTAAGCAAAACTTTTAGATCCCCTTACTCTTGGATGACATCTCTGATTGCTTTTTTCTCTACTTTGTGGTATTGTTTTTTAATTACCTGTATTATCTATCTATCTATCTATCTATCTATCTATCTATCTATCTATCTATCTATCTATCTACAGCTACTGCCTCTATATCCCTTGCATTTTGTTTTATCTCTGTATGTGCACACATGTTGTTCTAGTTATACACATGAAGGCCAGAGGTTGATGTAAGGTACCATGTTTAGTTGCTCTCTATCTTCTTGTTTTTGAGGCAGCGTCTCTTACTGTTCTCTGAACTCACTGATCCAGCTACAATTATTGGCCAGAATCCAACTGTCCTTGCCTTCCTGGTTCTGGAATTATATAATGGTGTGGCCTCACTCAACTTTTCACATGGGCATTGAGATTTAAACATCAGGTCGCTATGATTTCACAGCACACCTTTTTACAAAAATAGCTATATTCCCATACCATGCATTCTTAAAAATGTTTTATTACAATTTATTTTGTGTTTGTTTCTTTTAATGTTTGTTTTTTGTTTTCAGGACAGGGTTTCTCTGTGCATAGGCTTGGATGTCCTGGAGCTCACTCTGTAGACCAGACTGGCCTCAGACTCACAGACATCCACCTTCCTTTGCCTCCTGAGTCCTGGGATTGAGGCATGTGCTACCACCGCCAGGATGTATTGAAATTTTTTGCTTAAATTATTTTTCCATGGATAATCTCATTTAGTATTACAAGTTAGCTAATAGGCCACTGCTTAATTTTGTATCTGAGAAGTAAGACAGTAGAGTATACAAACTGCAAGTGGTTGCTCTCATCTTCCTCACAATCATGAAATTCCACTATTCAGTCTATGTATAAAAAGCAGAAATGTATTTCTCATAGTCCTAGAGATAGAGAAGACCAAGACTGAGGCACCGATAGATTTTATGTTTTGATTTCATTTTTATTTGTTCTCAAATATATATTGAGATTGTTATAGCATTGTTTGTGACTGCATTAGTGGTTTTTTTCATAAACTCGTAAGAAATTGTTCATTATGTATTTTACGACACAGTCTCTTCCATAGTGTATCACTTTGTGGAAAACAATTCCAGCCATTTTCTTCCGAGACACCTGAGTTCTTAATCAATGTCTGTTGTGCATTCTGAGTCTGTTACAGAGGTGTCTATTTCTTTTATTTTCTTCACTACATGACAGATGGACTCTCTAGCTCTTTGTCATTAATTAAAATAAAAAACACTATGGGGGTAGGATGCTACCATATTCACAGTTTGCAATAGGATATACAGTTGAAAATTAATTTTATATAGAGCAAACTTTGCCTCTTGGTTGCACACTGAATAATTTTAATTTTACTTTACATTTTATGTCCTCTGAAATGACACAGACCCTCTTGAGTGAAAGGTTTAAAATGACAGTTTTTCTTATATAAAGCATGGCTAGTTTTGGAAAGTATGAACTATTGGATTAACTATTTTCTAATTTAGTTGTTCTATATGGCTTATGATAAATTAAATGCTATACTTACAACAGTCATATACCTTATTAGCAAAACTCAATATGGTTTCACATTTTTACTGATGCCCTTAAGAATAGGAAAGCGGTACTGTCTCTGTTACTTTCTCATTTGGGAGCTTCTAACCTGCATTTCCTGTTTACTCAGGTAGTTAATTTTATTCCTTCTCAAGTCTCTAATGGGGTTGAAGACCAGACAGTTTAGTTTTTCAATTAAGCTTAGTTGTCTAAGGGTTAAGATGTTTTTAGGTCTAGATCCATGTTATAAGTTGATAATGATGAGATATGATAGATATTGAATTACATTCAGAATTTTATACACACCAAAATAGGAAAGATATTTTTTTCAAGGTTACCAAATACAAATAGGCAAAACACTAAGAATGTAATATTTATGTATTTCCTGATTGTTCCATGGTTCTTCTTGTTGTATATTTTTTATTATATATATGTATATATATAATAATATAAATGTATATGTAAAAAAAGAAAAGTAACTTAAAGAATAATAAGAGAGAGAAACTTGTTAGGCACCTAGAACGGACACCTTGAAAACAAGAAATCACTTGTGGCCAGTGGGTTCTTTGTTTTGTCAGTAGTTTTGCTGTGCCCAGAAGTGTCTTAGGCAGATCTACTGCTTCATATTGGTATTTTGTTTATCTTCTTCTTTAACACAGAAACCTAATAAGACCTCATAAGCACAGACGCAGGGAATCTGTATGTGATCAGATAGCTCACTGGCCTTTAGAGGCATGTACTCAATCCCAGGCTCAATCACTGAAATGGCGAGACACAGAGACATCTAGTGAGGATGCATGGTTGGATGACCTGGACTGACAAACTCATCTCCCTCTATGCCAAGGAATTTAAAATACTTAATGCCATGCCTTATCAATAACAAACAAACAAACAAATGAAGAAAATCTCCCTCTCCTTGACATCTAAGAATGGCCTATGATAGCAAATTTTTGGGAATCCTTCTCAGTATGTGTTGGGATTTTAATATGTTCTACAACCATTCCGTTCTCAAGAAAGTCTGTGTGATTTCTTCCTGTAGTAAATCCAGCTTCTTTCACTAATTAAACTTATTTGGAAAGCTCTCCTATTTCAGCATAAGTGAGAGTTAATTTTTAATTTTCCAGACAAAGGCATGAGAGCCACTGACTCTGTGGAGACCCTGATGACAGTGAACATTTAGCACCCTGCTCCTACCATGACGTTTACAAGGTAGTCTCTGTACCCATCAAGAACCCTCATCCTAGCTGGTTCCCTCTTACCAACAATCTTCTGCTTACACTATCTTAAGATCCAGAATCAGTTTTTCATCTTTGACTCTTCTTCCTCATATGTGTATGTATTACATACATATAATTTATTAATCAAAACTTGCCAGTATAGCTATTCATTTTAATTATGTTTACAATAGGGTGAAAGCGGGAGGGAGGGAGGAATGCGAGGATACAAATGAGGATATAACAATTGAGTTGTAATCTGAATAAATTAATAAATTTTTAAAAAAAAATCCACTGGAGGAACTCCCCTCTTCTGAGGAGAAGGTGAGAATGGATGAATGGGGGTTTGTGAAGGAGGAGAGAGGGAGCGACTGGAAAGAGAGGAGGGAGAGGAATCTCCTCATTGGTGTGTAAAGTAAATAAATAATAAAACTAAGGAAAATAACTAAAAAATTATGTTTCCAAAATTAAAGGCCTTAACAATGACACTGAAAGTGTAGTGGTTCATTTCAGAAACAGATACTCCAGCCAAAAATTAGGAATTTCATGTAAAACAGTATCTCAATATAAGGAGTATCAATATCATGCAGGATTCGCAGAGACATACGCTTCTGAGATCCTTGACTAGGGTGACTTAAGTGACTGATGATGCCCTAATCCCGCCATCTGAAGCTTGCTGGAGTGTTGAGGCTAAGATATACTTTCTCCAGGGATGCCAGTGAGTGATGTGAGATGCTTAGACAAGCCAGTTCCTATTGTATATAGAACTCCGCTGATAGATAGGTACCTGGCTCTGGAGAAAGGCTCTTAGAAATGCAATGCAGTCTTAGCCTTCCATTCACTGTTTTCATTTGCATCTTTTTTTCTCCATAGCCTCTTGATAGCAGTCAGATATGCATAAGAGTAAAATGTCTTACAGAGAGTCTTCTAAACATCTCCTCATTTTCCATCACTAGAATCCACAGTCTGCCCCATCAAAATTGTATCTTCAACCATCCTTTGGGATGAACAATAACGCAATGCAAAGGCAAATAGGATTGAAACAGAACACGTATTTGGAAGAGAGTCGAGGCCTGGCTTACTCATTATTCCCCAAAGACTCAAACAACTGTCTTTCTTTGAGCAGACATATTAGATTCTCCTGCTCATTTGCCAAAATGTTACCATTATTATCATGGACATTTTTCAGCTGAGGGACTTGAGTGGAGAGCATGTTTGAAAATGATAACTTTAGCATTGGAGCATTATCTTCCTCCTACTGGCCCAGTATATCTGACATACATATTTGTGAGGCAGGAACTATGGAGGACTTGCTTAGCCTGTTTTGGCAGCAAACTGTCTCCGTCATTTTCTTCACTTTGGAAGCTGCTAACCTGCATTTCCTGCTTACTCAGGCAACTAATTTTATTCCTTCTTAAGGCTGTGGTGGAAATGAAGACCAGATAGTTTTGTTTTACAATTAAGTTTAGTTGTTTAGGGGGTAAGATGTTTCAAATTGATAGAGATGAGATATGAGAGATACTGATTTACATTCAGAATTTTAGACTCACCAAGATAGGAAAATGTTCTCTTCAAGGTTGCCAAATACAAATAGCCAAAACCCTATGAATGTAACATTAATATAATTCCTGATTGTTTTGTGGTTCTTCTTACTGTATGTAGATTATTTTATATGCATGTAATAATATAAATATTTACATAAAAATATTTTAAAGTTATGACCTTAGCAACTGTGCTAATCCACCCAAATCTGCACAAGATTTGGACCGCCAACATTTTGCCACAGATTGGGGAGGGACCCTGAGGCCTCACTCTTCCTGAAGGGCTGTTATCAGTCAATGGTTTCTGGAAGGGGGTCATTTTATTCAGTGACAATATGTCTAGCAAGTTGTTATGTTCCACACAAGACCGCCTACTTCTGCTACAAAAAATAACCTTACATGGAAGCAATTTTTACATTTACTGCAACCATTAAAAATGATGTGTGTTTATGTATATATATATTCTATATTTGTATCATCTATATCTATATCTTTATCTATATATGATCTGGAAAATACATAACTAATTGTCCTGTTGTAGCTTACTTGTACAAGTTAATTACATAGGAAAGACATAAACTATTACATAGCATATCGTTTAACAAATTTTATAATACAATCTATAACAGACATGCAATGATTATTATAAAAGACCTCTACTTATGATACCAAAATTACTTTTATGTACTGCTCTATCACTAAGAAACCTATATCAATATTTGTAATAAAATTAAAGTAACTCTACTAGCCAGGCTGTGGTGGTGCATGCTTTAGTACCAGCATATCTCTAAGAATTCTAGGCCAGCCTGGTCTACAGTGTGGGTCTGAGAAAAGCCAGAACTACATAAATAATAATAAAAAAGAAATAAAGAAATAAACTCATCAAATGTTTTGTAAAATTAAATATATTGTTTATATGTGTTAAACATTTATTGTACACCAGCAGTGCCATTAAACGCTATAACTTCTAATGACATTCTATTCATACAACAGTATTCATTTCACAATGGTATTGATATTTTATATTACATAAGAGCCAATGAATAGGTAGCAAAATGTTTCTAACTAGAAATTTCTCAAAAAGACATTAATTAACTGTCAGAGTCTTATAGGAGTAAAAGCCTAGAGAGTACATTAAACTCAAGATGATTATGGAGACATATCGTCAAAACAAGGAGCCTGGAAATACAGACAGAAGTGATCAGACTATTAACAGATGCAATATTTGAAGAAAATGCTTTCTTCCACCTATTTTAATGCTGGTAGCAGGACGTGGATTATTTACGATCAGTTTAATTAATGGTTTTCCCCCAAGTGATTAGTTGTCAGGAACATGCACACGCATATTGTAAGTAACTTCCTAATAGTCCCATGACACAGATATTCTAACGCTCTCTTAATAAACACCTTCATTGTGTGATGATGCATGAAGCGAGTGCTGAAGTTGCCTGACATGAGTATTAATGTGCCACTAAAATAAACGCAAGTAACAATATTAGTTGAGATATTGTTAAAAAAAAACAACTATCAGCATGCTGATATCTATTTTTACAATATAAATAAAATGAACATCATATACTCATGATATCACTTCTGGAATTTATTTTACATTACAGTGAAGGCAAATGATGTGACATAATTTTACTTAAGAGTATGTAATTTTATAAGGGTTGGAATATTAGCTTTTATCAGACTTTTCAATGCAATTAATGACTCTAGATTCATCCCCCCCCCTCTTTTGCATGATTTAAAAATAACTTTCAGAACTCTGAAGCTAACACCATTTTGGCAATGGTATTCTTTAATTGATGGGAATGGTCTCAAGACGGGCAGATCATGTGAATTTAGGTAATACTATCTATCAGTTTGAAACTTTGAAAATTATGGCAGAATAAGGCCTTCACCATTCACACTTTTACTTTTAAATGTGTAAACCATAGGCGTTTTGGCTTAGCTAGTGAAAGAGACATCAATAATGATCATGTGTAGTATATAACTTTAGTCATTTTCTATATTCTAAAACAATGCACAGAGCAATTGTGTGAACTCTCTTTTAAAATGGTTGACTTGATTAAGTTCAAAAGGTCATGCTGTCTTCAATCCTCCTGAATGAAATGATTGGCTTCTGGCTTAAAGCAGCTAGTATTTGAAAAGTTTATTGCCATCTGAGAGACTCAGAAATACTAAGAAAATGATCATTTGTGGGCCCGCAATGACGATAAAAAATGAATATAAGTTCTTCCTCTTGTGATTCGTCTGTTACTGTGCTCATGAGATTTATGTACAGAACAGCTTTAGTCTCAGATGTCACCATTTGTTTTTACAGGGAACATAAGTAATCATTTGAGTAAATGTGAGGAAAGAAGGTTCATCAGTGTGGGCTGTGTGATTTAATATGAGTGTGTGCTGAGTAGCCTTTCCTTGGCCCTATTGAGTAGAACATTCTTTAAAATGTATATTTTTTCTGGGCTTCAGAGGTTGCTTTATACACATCCATTCTCTTCTGACAAGACACAGAGATCTAGGTCATGATTTCTGGAGGTAGCAATTCTAATTTTCTTCCTTGTTTTTACACTTAAAAAAAAAAAGTAACTGATGGTATGGTGGAATTTAACCATGACATGACAGCACTAGTAGAGAAATCATTGACTCCCACACCTTTTTTTTTTTAGACGTAACTTCTGAATTCTGAAAATCTTTTGAACTTTTATAGTAGAATGTACAAGTAGTTATTTCTTGCTTTAAAGTAAAGCAAAAATGTTAAGGCTGAGGAGATTGCTCAGCAGTTGACAACGCTTGCTGCTTTTCCAGAAGACTTGAGTTTGGTTCCAGCACCCATGCAAGGTCATTTCCAAGCTCATATAACTCCAGTTCATATGGATTTCATATGGATCCCATAACCTCTTTTTGGTCCATAGTCACACACACACACTCACACACACACACACACACACACACACACACACACACACACACACAC